>CM032393.1:6099275-6449275 GCA_019049475.1 Eueides isabella
TTGCATTTTATGGCCTATGAAAGAATTACACATTCGATGTACTCGAACTACAGAGGCGGCAAGTTCCTATATAACTACTTCACAGGTTTTGGGAAAATCATATTTATTTTTAATAAATATGAATTTATTAAAAATTAAATTAATAAAAATATTTGAAGAAAGGCTTAATCAACATGAATGAATATTAATGTAATATTTTTTTTTCCAATATTCATCCAGACACTTGGTACTATTATTGGACTATCTTGGAACCCTAGAAAACAAAGCATTAGTAGCCTACTAGAGCCTAACCTTGCATTAATACTGCATGATTAATTAACTCTGAAGCTTGAGCGTAAATGTAAGACATTACCTGTCTGTCAATCAAGCCTTAGCTAAGCTTTATGTATATCTAGCTGTACGTAAGAACGTGTTTTGTATATTGGTGTCTTATATTGTTATCGTTTAATATATGTACATCTATTTGTACTAAATCCTACATAAATGTAGGGTGAATTATAATGAAATACTCTATATTAAATAAATACCTATTAATATATTTTGATTAAAAAAAAGACATGTCCCGCTGAGTTTCTTTCGCCGGTTCTTCTCAGGTCTGAGGCAGTAACTTCAGTGAACTGGTGGTAAATTATCTGACGTTCAAAAAACGAAGCTTGTAACTTCTCATTTTGAATAAAAATATTTGAATTTTAATTTGAATTTATAGTTCACATACATATTTTATTTTTTTATATTGTATATAAATAACCGGTACTTACTTATAATAAATCTGTAACTGATTTCATTGTCTGTACTTGGAAGATATGTTAAAAAATCTTATAAGAGACCTTATTATTGTAATACAGTCCATAATAATTTATTAAATTTTTGAGTGTTTGTCTGTGCGCTATACCCGCTAATCTCAGAAACGGCTAACCATATAAATGCAGTTTTCACTATTATATTTTACCAACCTTTCCTCAACATATAGTATTGATTTATTTTAATCATTTACTGAATAAAAACTTGCATCGACTTAAAATAATTAAAATTTAAATCGACGCAAAACAAAATTGAAATTGCTACATTTTAGTCAATTGCTTAAATTATAATTTTCAATTTAAAGATTGTGTCATGAAAGAACAAGAAAGTAACTGAGATTAGTTAATAAAATCGTGTAATTCATGCGAGCGAAGGCGCAGGCAGCTCGCAAATGCAGCCAATCTAAAAAAGGCCAATATATAAAAACCAAAGGTTTCATTCAAAAATCTTACACCTAACAATGTACACACCTACATTATACAATTAGTTGAGCGATACTGAATATTAACTGGCTTATCAACATTCTGTTTGTTTTGAAAAAGTGGAAATGACAGTTTTCTTATCTGTTTATTTTGTCACCGTTAAAGACGAGGGGGTAAGAAATAAAAGCTATGCTTTCACCATTACGAGTTCACCTGTCTAATCTGTCGCAGTTCCATGATTAAGTTAAAAAAAATGGTATTTGCACATATAAAATACATAAAGCATTACAGACAAAGCGCGGGCAGCGGGAGCAGATGCTATCAACACAAACAAAAGGGAGGATGAGATTGTATTTCTGGTTTAACACATATGGTAACTCGTTCGCGCCTCGTAAGCCATACAAAGCCAATTGCCACAATTCAGTCTTAACGAAAGGTAATTTAATAGCTGTCGCCATGTGTGGATAACACCGTTTCTGACTGCGGTAAACTTAAGCACTTGGAACATTGTAAATGCTTTTATGGTCCATTTTTTGATATATAGGTCACGTAACTTGTGACTAACATTTTGGTGTTAGATATTAAACGGTAATTCATGTTTATATGTTTATTAATTCGCAGATATTATATGATTAATTGGTTTGCTCACGTTCATTTGAAAAGCAGCTTTACGGATTTAATTTTCCTTATATATTTTGGTAAGTTTCCATTAACATTTAGTATTTTTTTAAATGAAATCGGTGTATAAATAAAAAAAATAACTCTATTTAAAATATTTTCGTTCGACAAAATTCCTTCATATAATTAAATAAGCATAAACTTTACTTTGCAAATATCAAATGCTTTTATGATTACAAAACGGCAAAGCAGATTAGTAACAAAATAATAATGTAGTTTAAGCGAGCGAAGCCCTGACCTCTATTTAAAACCATTCTTCCAAAAAAGGTTTAAACCTCTAACTATTGTTTACAGCAAATGAATGTATATAGTGTATACATATACATATTATTAACCATATAAACTCTGTCATGTCCATATTAAATTAATGATCCAAGTATAATCCCGTTAAATTTGTAATTTGTAGTTGTCATAATAGTACTTACAGCTCACTGATCCCTCATCACATAGGAACAATAGTCCACCCATCAGAGTTACTGTATGTTTGTGGCTATCACTAAACGAAACATTAATTCTGAAACGGAACAATTGTAGCGATGCGGCAACTGTTTAACATGTTAGATTGCTTTCATATATAAGCCGTTGCCGTCGCAAGATCTTATCTGACTGTATATGCATTTAACACAATCGCCAGTAATATATTTCCATGCTGATAGATACTACTGAATAGTCGCCTCCATATTTGGTATTGTTATTGGCGTTGATACCTCAAAATCGCTTCATAAGTCAATTTTAGACATGGAGAATTGCCTGAAATGACTCATTGTCTTCTACAATTTTCTCTCAAGGATTACGTAACACTTAAAATATCAAAAATCAAAACAGTGATTAAGGTAAGACGCGGTAATAAGACGTTACTAGTAATGGTTTCTTCTTGTTATGATAGGATCTTTAACAATCGTGAGCACATTTAATCAGTCAAGTAATACATGAATGCTGGAAAAATTGAGAAATATATCTATCTTAAACTGGCTGTTTTCTAAAAAGTATTTCATATTATCTAAATGGTGGTAAACATCAACCATTATGCTACGTTAGTCACGTGTGGACGTAACGTTACACCATACACGGCATGTAACAAGATAAAATATCTCCCGGCGCGGCGTGCCCTGTTAGAACAAAGGTCTTCCGAGTTACCGACGTCCTGAACAATACCTTTGTATTCGCCGTTATTCCCCTTCCTCTTTTCTACTCTCTACGCCATTTAAAAGTTCTATATCAAAATCCAGTGGTTAAACTCTATACTTAATTCAATGCAGCTCATGTACGGAACTTGATAAGTTTGCTTTAGTCGTTAATTTAACAGTTATTTACGACTACGAGCAGCAACTGTTACTGGCTCTATAGTGTTTTGTTATATAAAACTAACTAACTAGCCTGTTTAAATGATTGTTGTAATAAAATGTATTATTAAAAGTAAACTTCTATAAAAGATCAGATTATAATATAATAATTTCCATAAGCAAACTTAAAATAATAAGCGAAAGTCAACATTTACATTCTGTAAAAGACGGATTTATTAATTATTTCTCCAAGTTTTTAGACTTCTATATTTTAAAAGAAAAAGACGGAACTCTTGACCGATATTTGCTGTTCCTCTATCTGTCTGTCAGGACCTTTAATTTTTATGTCCCCTGGAGGTATTAAGCTGAAATGATTATCAATTAAACAGTTTCTTACAGACAGAAAAAGTCAAGTTTATATTCGTTTTATGTATTATGATTTTTGTTATTTACAAAACTTATGGGTTACTTTCTGAGCAAGTACGATTATGTAATTTATTACGAAGTGAGAACTTGCAATACAAATAAAAAAATCCGTGAAGTAAAAAATTGTAAGTACAGAAAAATAAACATTACAAACTTATACTTATTTCAAACGTATTACTATATAATGTATATCTTATATTATACTTATTTCATATAAAATAAGTGCAGTCCTCCACTGTATTCGCCGCGTATAAATTAGTAAAAATTGAGAAAAATTTAAATTTATTATATTGTTGCATATAAAAAATACAACAATGTAATTCCTTTCATACAATTTGAAGGCTTACGTCCGCAAGCTTAAATTTGTCAACTCTTATAAGTTGTACATTCCATTGACTTACAATCCTGAAAAAGGTGGGCGAGCCACCTAGGTGTCTTGCACCTAACAGATTTTACATATGTACGTCTGTTATGTTATATAAAAAGGTAAATAGTTTATTTTAAATTATTATCATGAAACATCAGCAAAAAAGCTATCGATCATAATATAACTTAAATTAAAAAAAAACGAACATTATGTGGTGCTTATTTTTTCGCGTTTTCGTTGTCGCCTTAATTATATCCAATATAACCAAACCTGAATGAGCCTATTTACGTTTTAAACATTTTAAAGTAATTTCTAACTATATTTAGGTAATTTATGCAAATTTAAAACTAAATATTAGCAGCAGTTGTAAAATATGTATATAAAATACAATTGGAGGTCCTTAAATACCTTATATGCCGCTTGAGGCCGAGACATATTTAACCGGGAATGGCCTTTCTTGAATAAGGCTTTCTGCAATATTGTGTCTATCTTAGTACTAATGGCTTCCATGTGGAAAGCGAATGGCTCCATTCATTAAAAAACGGCGGTGAACGCTTTCATGTTAATTTTGTTTTTTCAATAATACCTCTTAGTAATTGTATCTGAATAATATTTGTCGGTAAATTAAATATATAGGTTCTATATATAATGATCTTGAGAACGGTGATTATTTATCCTTATAATCTGTAACTGATCACTGTCTGTACATAGGACATAATTTAATAAATCTTATAGGGGACGTTCATTCGTCGCCAAAAATTGTGTTTTATTTTTTATTTTAGTCTGACCGTTTGTGCTCAATAATCTAAGAATCTTTTAAGTTGATTCAAACGCAGTTATCACTTTTATGTTTCAAAAACCTTCCCTCAACATTTAGTGTTGTTTTATTAAAATTGGTTAAATAATAAAAAAGTTACGTATTTTTAAAATATTAAATTCGATATAATTGCTATTAAATTCTTTTTTATTTAGCTGAAATTTTTGTTTCCTTAATAAGAAAGTAGTTGAAATTAGTAAATAAAATAATGTAATAAAAGCGGAAGGAACTGCGGGCGGGTTGCTAGTATATAATATAATCGACTCCTTACAGTGCTAACTAATATTATTAGCGGTAAATTGACTATCACGTCTGCTTTGATCACTCCTAATAAAAATTGCTTTTACCTATACCAATTCGGCCTTTTTAACATTTATTAGGTTAAATTCACTGGTTTAGAAACTTTTCACTAAATATATAATTTTGTAATTAAGTATGTAAGTATTAAGTATGTATTTCTGTGCGTTTGTTATATTACCTAATGGACAATAAATTTTAAAATTGACTTTTTCCTTGTTAATTACGTTAATATTTCTTAAGAAATCTATAATTGATTAATATTATTTAAAAATACACCCTACTATTGGACAAAAATTATGGCTTTAGATTTACTGTAATAGAGACAACATCTCTATGTGTGTTCGTAAGACTTAATTATAGTTATTTTATTGATTAGTGATCATTTCACTGAGTAGTTATTTTAAATAAGAGTGTATTATATTTAGACCATTTTCCTTTTTTTCGGTTTCTTATTACTATAGTATCATTTAGACCATTTTTCATTCGGTTTCTCCTAACAATTTTAACCGCCAGTAATTCTTACATGAACATCTAATAATTATTAATTAATTATATACAATGTTTCAAAACAGAAACATTTTGATACGTTCAATTTTAAATAAAGTATATATTACTTTATCTAATCTCAGAATCTTGTTGTTGCAGAATGTTATAACATAGCGCTGAAAATATAGTGATAGATCAAGAATCATTAATGCTTAGTCAATTGCACTAGACGCTAGTAATTAATGGATCAAACTGCATAACTATCTGAAAAGTTACTCATTATATTAAATATATAGTTAACAAATAAGTTATGAATCGAAAACGAAATAAACAATTTCAATCCAATGGATTAAAATCCTGCTATATTATCTTATTGTAATTCTTTTTATCCCGGTCCTTCAATCTAAAAGCACTGTGCAGAAAAGGTCATGAAGAATAAGCATGTGCAGACGCACTTATATGTTCCATTTCAAATCATTAAATTTCTTTAAATATATATGACCATTAATTTTAGTGGCTTAATTTGAATACTCGATAATTCTTCTGCCAAGCAGAAAAATATCAGTAAAGATATGATACTCTAAAAGGTGACAAGAAATTTTGCTTAATATTTGAAACTGTCTTAACTGGTCAACGGGAAGGATATAATTGAAAGTGAATATCTAGGCGGAAGGGAAGCATCTGGCACCTGAGACCAAACGAGGCTCCACCTAATGGCCTGTCGCGCGTCCATCCGCGCCGGTGATTGATCGACACGCCTCGCGACATGTGTACATAGCCTACATCGTTTATATCTACGTAATAAATCACGCGTTTGAGCTCGATAAAAGCAATATGCAATATCGGAAGGACTCACTTCATTACGCAAAAACAAATGCCTTTTTACAGATAAATATAAAAGTTGTATCTATAACATTTTGATTTTTTTTGTGTGTTTACAAAATAAATTTAACAACAATGTAGACATAGTATTTGTTTAACAGCGTTTCAAAAACTTTAGCCTTTAATTATGTAACGAATGAGGATCGAAGCCACAACCAACCAAACGCCATGACAGATACCTATTATTTTAAGGTATGATTCTTTGCTTATGGAGTTCTAAGCGTGCCAATTGAGCACTTATCATTTTGCCAGTGTCACGTTGAATGTAGAAGACACCACCTATTATTTTATGTATTATATTAATATTTGTATTGAAAATGATTGTTATATGTAATGTATGTGTGTATTGATTTCTCTTAAATGAAGTTGCCATTACGAATTCACAAGTTTACTAAATGGCTATATTGAACAATCACAACAATTATATAAAAATCGTAGTAGAGCATTTTTACAGTCATCTGTGTACTGTAATGGTTGTGTGTATTCATAGACAAATGTTGCGTAGCGACGAAATTAATACTGGCGAAATGTTGCACACTCGTACCTACTATAAGCGATTAAGACCAAGAGTAAAGCCATCTTCGTAGATGACACTATCTATAAATGATAGAATTTATTCTATTTATCCTCAATACATTTCGGACACTTTTTTAATATTTTTGGATACTTTTTTTTTCTTTACAAGAAAGAACAATTAATAGGTAGCTACACTTTATGTATACTAAAGAATAATTATCGATCTTACACTGGTACTTATTCATAATATTATTTCCGATGGTATATTTTTCCTCTTAAGAAAACAGATATTTACAAAAGAAATTATTTGGGAACTGAAGAAAATATTTAAGAACAACAGAACCAGATTATTAGACTGGAAATGATTAATTTTTCTAATTATTTCCTCGTCATTTCCAGTCTTTTGATAAAGACAAAGCATTTAGCCAAACCAACGGATCTGACCTGGGATTCAATAACAAGTACATTTACTTAAAAAATATTATTCGTAAAAAAGCCTAAGTACCGTAAAGTGTAACACAATTTCCTTATTATAAAAAAATTGCTCAATCTGTTACAAGAGGCCATCAGTTTATATTAAATTCACCAACGGTGTTAGACGTTTGCGGCTAGGGCAGACACTATGCGGTTATCATCTCGCGCAGATGGCGTGCGACAGCCCTTCGCTCCTGACACACATATTCTCCCAGAAACAAAGATTTCCAGATCTAATCAACGCAACAATAAACCTAGCGATAACTAGAATAAAGCCAGCGGTGCTCTCGCCAGCGTGTTCGATTTAAATTACGAACAATATTACACGGCGCGGATACAAACGACTTCATTGTAGAGCGTGTGCGCCCGACAGCTGTTTTAGATAACGTGTGACCTCCCCAGAATAAAGCTCACCATGAACAATTAAAACAACAATGACGTTAGGCACGCGCACTACTCATCAACAATATTTTAGCAAACAACAAAAAAGAATAGCTAAAAGATAAAATCTACTATGTAACATACTTGTTAAGCTGAAGTTACTTATACGATTTTATATTATATTTTGCAAATAACAGCAGTAGTGTATACAAGAATGACTTTTTAAAATTAAAATAAAGCTTTGAATAAACAGCGGCAAACCAATTGTGTCTATTTTTTATTCATACGCATCGATGGCTTTGATCTTCGACCCTTTCAAAATTGCCACTCAAGATTGACAAAATACTCTTAAATAAATTGCGTTCCTCATTAGATGTCTACGGAATTTACGTTTCAAAAACGTCACGAACAAACTTTTCAGATTTCTATAAAATATTTGTCTATATTTTATGGTATAAAAAAATAAATGGCTTTGACCCTATCTTTAAATGAGCAATATTCGTATATAGATGAATAGACGCTATTTGGATTTTAATGTTCCGTTGACAAAAAAATCTTACATAATTTTTATCAATGCCGATGTATGTTAAAGCAGTAAAAATGTTTTATTTTTATTTGGCCCACATGGTTGATTCTTCAAAATTGTAAAATTTTTAGTACTTGTTATTAAAAATTTTACAATTGTATACTTCAAATGTCTTCTATTTACATGTACATAAATAACTATTAAATACTTATGCAATAATTTTTTCTTTAGTATTACTTTATAACTAAATAAAGAAAAAAGTGTATTTTAAATACAGTATATTGTTATTCATCAAAAAACATATTTTGTTGTCATAGTTTGTTATAATAACTTTACCTTGGCGTAATTTAAAATTGTAAAATTAGCAACAAATTCGATTAAGAAAGTTTTGGCACTATGCGACGTACATCGTGTGTAAAGTTAAAAGCAAGCTACCGACTCTGAGATAAATTTCAACAATATTTCGTCAGTTTAGTTAACGTTTGACTGTCAAAAAGTATGAATGGGCCAGTCGTTCTCGTGTTGTCGTCCTTGGTAAATATAAGTTTTATGTTTCAATATAAAGATTATTATGTATAGATACCGTACAGAAAAGCGTGTGATGTAATTTTTGTAGACCTGTGATTTTGCAATTAAATCAAGTCAAAGGAGTGACTACTTATGTTGGAAATGTAAACAAGGTTTGCGGATTCGATTTTTACTATTTAATTATTTGTAAAATTTACAGATTAAGGTGTGGGTGTTTCTGAATTTTAAATGTAGTTTTGGGTATGTTAGTAAGATTTACATAAAATATGTACATATGTAATTTCTTTTTTCAGATTCAGGTTTCTACATAAGACATCATGGCTAATATTGAAAACATCAAAGGGAAAACGGCTAGGCTGCCTTCAAGCAGAAATAAACTCATGTTTACGCTGTATCCCGCTCATGGCAGGGTAGGCAGAGAGAACTTGGGAACCTAGTGTCAAGACGCTCCGTTTCACTGCCGTTCCCCACTTTCCACTACTAAAAATACTAAACTTAAATTTAAAAAGCATATAAAAATTTTTAATGTAGCAGGATTTGAACCCGCGCCTCTTGGAAACCGTCCAAGCGCTCTGACCAACTAACTAACTACGTTCAAAATTTATAGCCGCTTTTTAAATTTTAGTTTAAGATTGCAAAAGTTGATTTTACAGATAAAAAAGAAAAATAAATTTTAATATTTTGTACATAAAAAAAATATTTTTTGGTGTGGGTTTATTGGGGTAATTTTTATTTTTATTTGTGTTGAATTATTGAGATTAATTGCTATTTAGTTTCCTATTTATTTATTTTTTGTTTAAGTAAAATATTATAAATATTTTTTTAACTATAATTCACATAAACGGTAGGTTTTTATTAATTTTTAACTTCAAGAAAGCTGCAAAACAATAACTTATTTTGATGAAGATATCAGATTAAACTAATAATCTCAATGTTGAAACTATATATTTTAGAAAAATATTGATAAAATCTCCAAAGCAAATAAAACATCTGTTTTATCCAATATTATTCACCTTTCATAGTTAATAATTAACAATCTGTCATTTCTCTGTCCCAATTATTGTTACTATTTTGAAGTGTAGTACATTATATATTGCTCATTACATCACTATTAATGTTAATAAATAACTATTGGTACCCAAGGTACATTTTTTTTACTGTTTTTAAATTGGTAATCCACACTCATGAAATTAAAATATTTATTGACAAACAATTGGTCTAATTATTAATCACATATGTTGTTTGACTATGTTTTATCAGTGCACAAAATTTTTTGGCCACAATTATATTAGTCTTCAGCATTTCTTGTCATGTAGATTAAGATTTATTATGTACATTCCATTCACGAGCCTCAAAGCAGTACATGGGGCTTGTGATGCAAGTGTATGGTTAATAGACCCCAATGAATGTTCATTAAACCTCACATCCACTATCCAATCTACTACAGTATTAATTTTATAAAACATTCTATAAGTCAGTCCACAATATCATGTGGGCTAAGATTTCTTAGCAAATTATAAATAGGTGTCACTCTTATTTCTTTAGGTCATATTTCTACCATTTACATTATCATAAAAATATTATATCATAGCAGTAAAAAAATTGGGGGTTTATAATTCTTCATACAATTTGACATATAATTCTTTATACAATTTGACAATTTATTATTGTTAAATGACATGTTTGAAACATAATAATCAAATAACATAACATTAATTTCTTTCTCAGACATTTTGCAAAGGTTAAAGATCAATGATAAACTGTAGTAATGCTTTAAAATATTTTTTTTTCAATTATTGTCTCACACTCCTCTAAACATGTTTAAATAATAACAAATAGAAATATATTTTAACGATATTAACATACTAACATAACATAAGTTTGTTATAGGTATTCAAAATCAAAAGTATTTATAAAGTGTACATGGAAGTTAATATATATATTTAAAAAGGGGATGTTTCATGGTTAATTTAATAGGGCCCAAAATAGTGATTTGTAAAATCTGTTTATGTAGTTGTTGATTTTCACACGCTAATCTCAAAAGCTATTAACCAGATTTAAATGCAGTTTTCACTATTATATTTTGGCAACCTCCCTTCAACATTTGGTGTTTGTTATATTTATATTGGTTAATAAAGAAATCAATTTCAAATACTTAATCACACCAATAGCTACAAAATTTTTATTTATTTTTTACCTGAAGTTTTAGTTTTCAATGTATCAATGATATGTTAAAACTGCTAAAGTTATTAGAACAAGATAATAATTGCCATTTCTAAATAAGATGGTGAAAAGCTGGTAAAGCCGTGGGAGCTGCCACTGTTTTGAAGTAAATAAAGATTTCAATGCATCAGCATATGTCGAGAAACAGAGTTTTAAAATAAATTATGTTTATATATGCATACATTAATACAAGGATCTCTTAGTCTATCCTGCTTTCTGCTGGATACAGTATAAAGTGAAAAAAAAGTAATAACAATTGCATATCAGATACTTATTATATGATTTCAATATAATCACTATACAGTTTAATTTTATAATTTGGCACTATAGCAGTAAAAATAAGGTAAAAAGACACTTGCAGAACAAATAAGAAATAAACAAAAAAAACTTTAATAACAATATTTTGAAATGATAAATAAAATAAATTTATTAAAAATGTAATATATAAATATTACAATTCCAATTTTTTGTTTTATCAAAACCAATAACCAAATCATATTTTAATGTGGTATGAATTTTCCATTAAAACATAAATTTTAAAATTACTAGGATTTTTTAGGGTTTAAAGTAGTAAAAATGCAATTAATATAAAATATACATTCATTGTTTAGCTTGGTGATAAAAACTTAACAATCAAATCTTATAAGGTTATGTTAATCAGTATTTCAAGCTTCGGAAGGAAGCATGCCAAACTTATTTAATAGAAAAAAACTAGTCATCAAGGTAAGATAACTAGTAGTAACAATTATTATATTATTGAGCATCACAAAATTACTTGTTAATCATGTTAACTATTGGTTATCCTAAAAATATCTGAAGACTTACTGTACATGCTGACCTAAAGAAATTAAATTTGTCGTATAACCAAAGAGATTTTTAAGAAGTATTTCCGTGGTACAAAATATTTATTTTTAAAAAAATATATATGGCACAAAGTAAAATTATTTTCCACTAGTAATTATTAAAACAAATGCAACAAATGCTTAATGCTCATTAATAGCATAATTCCTTTTTTAATTAAATAACGTTGATCATAATAAGAGCTACTTTCATAACAACGATTAACTTAAAAAAAATATAAATTTTAGGATATGTTTATCTTCCTAAGGCAAAACAATTTTAAAATATGTCACTTCATCTACAAAAATGTATTTAAACAATTGTTTCAATGAAAATAACGATAGTAAACACATAAATCAAACAAAAACTACAATAAAAGAGATATATATTTTATTAAAAATATTTCTCACCTTTTGATGAGACTTGTAACAGCTACTTCTTGGAAAAAGATAAAAAAAAACACTAAAAAAACTTATTAAGCAAAACGCACATATTCACTCACAGAATACCATATAATATATCTTGGCGTGTAAGTTATGAACACAATACATAATTTCTTACGATCAAAACAAAACGAATGTTGAATCACTGTTGTATCATCGTTTCGTTTACTATTTCACGAAGTGTGGACCACAGATTACTGTACACTAAATGCACCTGTAGGTGGTAGCATAGACAGAAAAGTTAAAAGTTTATATCTATTATTTGAAGCAAAACAAATTTGTTTTGAAACATTTTTTTACTTTGTTTAAATAATATGTACATTCAGAAATCAATTTTAAAATTTTGTAGTAAATATATATTAAAATAGTTAATTAGATTTTGTTTTCATTTTATAATCCCTCAAGCTACACCGCATACAATATATATTCTGCGTGTATCGTTTAGTTCTAAATAAATAAATAATACTATCCAACGATCATAAATTAAATGAAGTTATAGTTGACTATTTGAATTTTCCATTCTACGTGACAAACAATTGTAAAAGTTCAACTGACGCGCCTAAAAGCTATAAAAAAGCAGAACAAAACAAAATTATGATATTTTGACAATTATGAAAAATATATTGAGATTGACAATTTGACAATTTGACAGTCAATCGACGGAAACGATTTTGTAATACAATGTATATTTAGTACAACTGAAATAATTTTACTCATATACTTTCAACTGCCTAAGAAGTTGAATGAAAATATATTTAAAATTACAATTGTAAATTGATTAAGAATAAAATGAATTCGTTTTTGCTTAAAAATGTTTTACGAAATATTACGTCTATAACCTATCGTTCAAATAATCTTGCGAGAATTAATAACAAAGTTACAAAACAACATGTAATGGGAATACATACATCTTGGAAGTTAAATGATTTAATGGAGTTTTTTGACGAGAAAAAGAATTGGAATGAATCAAATATACGAGTGGGTCGATCTTGGAGGTTAGACGAATTACGAATAAAATCTAACACAGATTTGCACAAACTTTGGTATGTATTGTTGAAGGAACGTAATATGCTATATACTATGGAGCAAGAATGCAACGATAAGGTACGTTTATTTCCAAATCCAGAACGGATAGACAAAGTTGAGGAATCCATGAACAACATAGAGGCTGTCATTAGAGAAAGGAATATTGCATATTATAAATTAGAGACTGGGGAAACTGGAGAGCGTCCTGTCGAAGATGTAATTAACCTATTAGGCTTACCAGAAAAATATAATAAGCAGGAATATTATTTACCAAAATTTATGAATACTCGCTGGGTTCGATCATATTTTGAACATGGATATATAAATAGTTTGGCAGTCAAAAAGTTTTATAGGTTGTATATGGAAAAGCAAAGAAAGGAAGTGAAAAAAGCTAAGAATAGAGACTTTAATCATGTTCAGCAGTTATTAAAACGCTTCCCCAATATGGATTTGGAAAAGCTGAAAGCAGAATATCCCGATGTGGATATTGAAAAAGCGAAACAATCAAAGAAAGCTAGAGGTCATTGCATGCCTATATATTAAAAAAGATAATATATTAAGTTTTAGTCATATATTGTATTTTTATTACCTAGTTTTTAAACATTGTACAGTTTTGCCTTTTATTTTTTATTCTAAAGGTTGAAAAGCTAATGAGACAAACTTATTAGCATCCCTTGGATTCACAGTGCAGATGCTGTGTCCATATTGTGGCAGAGAGTGTAAACCTACATAGCAACAGGACTTGTGATCATGGGTGTAGGTATAAGGCACTTTGATTTGTGATGTATGTCAACTGATCTTTACTACTTGTGTTAGCCTCCCTGCCTAGCCAAATTTCTACTGCAATAATGAGTTAAATACATATTTGGAATCAGCGGATGTTTCAGCATATTTTAAGTTTGGATTTAATTTTCAATTTCTACTATTGAACCCTACAGTTACTTTTCCTTATTTATAAGTCATTTTTGTCAATCAACTTAGAAATCAGCATATGATAAGTTGCATAGGCCTTTTTACCTTACCTTGCGTAGTGAAAAGTTATTCAAAATGTAATTTTTCACAGCTGAATGGTTATATGTTGACTTACTAAACTTAAATTTAAAATGCATATAAAACTTTTAAACAAAGCGGGATTTGAACCTGCGCCTTCAAGAACTCTGACCAACTAAGCCATTCGTTCTCTGAATGGCTTAGTTGGTCAGAGCACTTGAACGGTTTTCAAGAGGCGTGTGTTCAAATCCTGCTTCATTCAAAATTTTTGTATGCTTTTTAAATTTAAAAAGCATATAAAAGTTTAGTATTTTATGCCCTGTGTGGAATAACACTATAATAAATAGTAAAAATGTATGTTGACTTTTTATCTGTTTCCTGAATTATTAAGTTTAGTTTTTTACTATGTTTTGTCTTACATCAAATAATAAGACGTGTCATTGGAATCAATTTGAACTTCGCTTATTTAAGAACCATTAAATTGGCGGATTTCTCAAAAACAATGACCTTTGAAACAATTGAACATTTGGCTCTGATACAAAATTTTGTGATTTTGAAACATTCTTATAAATGGAATTCGACTTTACATAGGAATAAAAACCAAAAAAGTAAAAATAGTTGTGTTGTAAACATAGATAATTTAACTCAGCGGATATAACGCGGGTGTAGGTATAAGACAACTATTGAAAGTAAGCGAAGATCGTTATTCGCGGGTCATTGCGAAACTTTTAGGCTTTACCTTTAAACCAATTTTATAAAAAATAGTGTTGGCGCAATAATTTATAAAATAATAATCACTTAATATTTCTTATTTATTTTAAATAAAAAGGTCTCTAATTAAACGTTTCTTATTATAAAACGTTACCATCCCTGCTCACTTCTTTGTATGTATTTTGCCTCGTCTTCTATTATCAATCATAAATTCAAATTAATTGTCATTGATAGACTAATAGTCTAAGCACTTTTGAATCGTCAAACAAGCATACAATAAAAATGTATGCTTATTCGACGGCCACGACGGGCTCTGAAGGCGGTTCTGCTGAGAAGAACCAGCTAGAAACTCAATCAACTCGTTGCTCTTTATCAAACTTAATAGTTGTTTATTGCACATGTAAAACTCACAGTCGCCTTGATTAGCCCGCCCTCCCTATCTGGTCTTTTAGGTATCGGAAGTAGCCTTATGTGATAAGCAACCCGCCAGCCAATTCCCACAATTATGAACGATTACTGAGTGGTGGCCGCAGACCGGATGGAGCTCTATTAGCAGGCCAACCGTCTTAGAGATGCTTAGGTAAGATCTATGTCGAAAATGGGGCGTTAAAAGGCTGAAGTGGTGTGTGATGATAATGGGAAAAGTTCTTAGTTCACATTCATTTAGGGACCTTCTTCAATCTGTTACATTTATAGTCTCTAACAATATAATTTTAGTCGGAGAGTTTTATGTAGATGTTTAAGAAATTTGTCTTCAAAAGAACTATATATATACAACACTGATAAGTTACAGTGATATATAGGAAGTACCTAACATATTTCTTCTGATGATATTTTTTAACATTTCTTATTTAACACTTTTTATAAAGTGCCTTACCTACCTCAATTCTGACATCTAATGATAATCATACATTGTTGCTCTTCTTATTTTAGCCCTGTACATCACTTAACCAATTGACGTACCCTTTTAACCATGTGACCTGGAGAATAATTCGTTTTCCTATTTCTAGTTACGTGCATATCAAAAATTACATTACCTATGACTATTATTATTATTTGTGTTTTAACCTTTTGCCAAATTTTAAAAAAATAAGTCAGGACATTATTAAATTACGCAAACGAATTAAAAATATGCGATACAAATTTGATTTGAAGGTTACATACTTGGTTAGGTACTTGTACATACACACCTTTGATCAGATGAGACTCATTAATTGGAATCTCTTAATTCATTGACTTTTCTCTGTCCCTTGAAATCTTTAATAAGTCCTTTTAAATCTATACTTTAAGAAATAGCAATTTGCTAGAAAAGATGAAATAATTTGAAGTTTGGCTTTCCGTACTCTTTAATTAGGATTTGTTATTTGTTTTTTTTAAAAACATGGTCTTTATACATTTCTTTAATCCTTGTCAGTTTAAATGTGAATTTGTGCTTGGTATATTAGTGTTTCACAAAGCTATAACGTAAAAATGATGATACCAATAGATATTAGGTAACAATATAATAAATGTCGAATCCTAATCAATTTATAATTATTTCGAATTCTTCGTAATTTGAATTTTCTCCCGAGTGTTCAACTCGCTCGCTTTATATATAAATCAATATATATATATATATATATATATATATATATATATATATATATATATATATATATATATATATATATATATATATATATATATTATTTCTAATTTATTTATAGTTCAATCTACTGTGTAAAATCTACTAAAGCTACTGGCTGCTAAGCCAAATTTGGATAGCTTCGATCAACTATTCAATATTGAAACTATTGAGTAGTTGATCGAAGTTGGATAGTGTTTTATTTCGATATAAGGTAGGTACTCTTTGGGAAAGCAAAGAGCAGAATAACCAAGAAATATAAATTATCTATATTATATATCGGTTTATATAATTAAGTTGAATTTTTGTTTCCATATCTATTAATATTAATTTGTTTACCTAGTTATAAATATAATGGCTCTTGACGTGAGAATACTGCAGGTTAATGCTTAATCAGCATTCTTAGAAAGGTAACGCAAATCCTCTTTTTTCTTTATGCATTATTTTAATTAATTTATTTTTATATAATTTCATTCGACAAAGGCATGCGCTTTTGTTCAGTCGTTTCATTAGTTTAAGTTAAGTTTTAATAAATAATGTACAAGAGTTAGTTAAAATTAGGTTAAATTTAACTTTTTGTTGTTTTTAAAAAGCCCACTCGCGCTCCCGTAAACTTGTCGACCTTGTAAATATTATTAAAAAAACTTAAACCATAAATCAAATAAAAAGCTTGCTTAATAGATAAAAATATTTATTTATATAATAAAAGCTGTTCGTATAAAAATAAAAAAAAAATATTGGTAACAATATAATTGTAAATATAACTATAATTTATAATTATTAAAATGCATATCTCAAAATATTTTTAAAGCACTCCAAACGCTTTGGTAAATCAGCAGATTGCAAAAGCCCAGTTAGTTTTTCTTGATATTGATATATTTCCCTATACCGTATCTCGAGTTCATATATTGAATTTACATGTAACGTCATATTGTCTTCAATATTACTTTGCTTTGATTTGTTGTATATTTCCTTTACATAGTAGGCCTCTAATAAGGCTTCTAGAGACATATACAAAATGTGAATAACTCCAGTTTGAGTGATTTCATCACTGTCATACTCGATAATTTTATTATTAACATTTTTGCATATATATGATAACTGATTTAGTAGATCAGTTTGTTGCATATCCTTGGTTGGTGTACTTGGGTTAAAATCTGCAGAGCTCTCCGGAAATTGTAGCCACCGTGAAGAATTTACAAAATTTATTATAATGCTTATTACACTATCATCAGTAACAGACAGAATCTTGTTGCAGTGCCGGCGACACATTAGATACTTAATGCAGGGTGGTTCTATTTTGTTCAATATCTTGACTATTGATTGGTGTGGTAGTCCTGATAAGAAAGAAAAAAAAAAGAAATTATTTCATGAAAACGTTAGAGGCTCTTCTTCTGGTGTGGTAGAGTAGAGTTGTGTGAAAGTTATGGACTCGAGTCCTATGCCGGAAAAATAAATAATTTTCCAATGTCTAAGAAAAAAGGCAGCGTTGAAATCCAGCAATGGATCAGACAGAAATGGACATGTGGAAGTTGAGAACGGAGTGTATTTACATTCGGTTTCCGCTGACTTTGCCTTCATGTACGATAATACATTAAAAAGAATGGATAAGATTGTCCTTTCAAGAAACAAGACTATAATTTTTTGGCACGTTTGATTCTTTCTCGAGGATATTAAATATTACATATTTATTTCGTCGCCCTGGTAATGAGACAAAGCGCAGCGCTTCGCGATTTGGTTAAGCAGGATAAACTAGAAATAAGCCATTTTATTTATATTTTTTTTGCCTAAATGATATTTCCATTTTACTTTGACAATGTTATTTAAGAACATTGTTAATATATAGGTTAAGAAGTATAAGAAAACAGTATTGAATTACCTGACATAATTTTATAAAAATCATCTTCAAACTTTGTTATTTCCCTCGAAGTAAGCGTATAGGCATAGTCTGAATTAAAATATATGATTTGTACAAACATATTTAACCATAGCTGAAAAATAAGAAATATTATTATTGCCCCTGTGCTATGAGAGTCTCATTAATATTATATATTTAAATGAGCTTTACGCTGTATCCTGCACATGGCAGTATAAACAAAGATAACTTGGGAGCCCGGAATTGAGACATTAGGGAATTGCGTATTAAGTGGCGTAATTCAACCCCGCACTTTATCCGATCACTTTTGTTATTTTCATTTCTTCGCTTTAATAAAAAGACAAATCGCAGCATTAACTTTCGCTAATCAATATGCCTTTGCTTCGGCAAAAAGTGAGATACGGAACGGAGTTTAACGCTAAGTTCCCAAATTCCCTCTGGCTACTCTGTCCTGTGCGTGATACAGCGTGATGCTAATAAAAATTTACTCACATTCAAAACTCTTATATGTCCTTCTGGGTAATCCAAATGAATGGAATATACAAATAATTTCATTATTTGCTTCCTCAGGTCATTATCTTTATTGTTCAACATTTGTAAAAACGTCTGTCTAGCTGATGAACTGTAAACAAACAAGATGATAATCTTTATATAAAGATAGGCAAATTGCGGCGTGTTCCGCCACTCAACAGGTCATATCTCAAATTTGGCGAAAAGTTGGGCACGCAGCGTGTTAATATTTCATAAACGTTGAAAGATAGCTAATAGCAAAAATCAAAAAGGCAGAAAAGCTTGTTTAACACTGCTGTTAAACAAGCTTTTGTGCCTTTTTTAGTTTTTGGCATGTTTTCCTCTTAAAGCCGAGAGACATTAAAATATTTCTTTCAAGTGTGAAATGAACCTTCAACCATCATGGTCACAGAGCCCACCAGAGTATACTTTATATACAATAAAAAGTATATATATACCTACACTACTTGTCAAAAGTTTGAGACCACTAATTAAAATTAAATATTTTAGAACGTATTTCTGATACAGACCAGTATAGCATCGTTGTTTTTCACAACGAAGGCAAATCTGAACGTCAGATAGCCAGTCATTTCAAGTTATCGAAGACTAGTGTTCATCGCACTATTAGGCAAACCGGCAGTAAAAGGTCAATAAAGATCGTCCGCGCTCTGGGCGACTAAAGGCTATAACGTCTAGTGAAGATAAATTTATTAGGATGACCAGCAAGCAGAATAGACATCTAACAGCCCCAAAAAATCGTGTAGAAGTCAATAAATCACAGGAAAAACCAGTATCAGTGTCTTTAGTGCAAAGACGATTGCGAGACGCCAAGTTTAGACGCGTTGTTGTGCGTCTTCGGTTTTAGCCTCTGTTAAAACCACAGAATAATAGAAACGGATGCAATGAGCCCTAACTCATCGAGACTGGACTGAAGAAGACTTCAGAAAAGTTCTTTGGATCGGCGATTCAAAAAGTCAAAAAGGAGAATTTTAGTCCGACGCTACGCCGAAGAAAAGGTGATGCCGCAGTATGTAGTGCCGACTTTCAAGTATGGTGGCGGGTTAACAGTTATGGTCTGGAGTTGTTTCATCGCCTATGGGATTGGAAATCTACTTCAAATCAAAGGTATAATGAAAAAGGAGCAATATAAGGAAATTTTGGAGTAAAACGCCATTCCCTCCGGACAGGTTAATCGGCCGAGAATTTATTATCCAACAAGACAATGGTCCGAAACGTAGTTCGAAATTATGTAGAGGCTATTTATACAAAATACACTCGGAAAAAGTATAAGAAAACATAACCTAGCCACCTCTAAGCTCTAATCTTGAAGGAAAGCTGGAATAGTTTCTCGCAAGAGACTATAGATAAATTAATTGCTCGCACGTCTAGATTGGTAAAAAAAAGTAATAAAGTGCAAAGGAGGATATTTCGACGAAAAATCTGTTTAAACTGTCTTGTGTGTATTTTGTTTATAACAACAGTATTCATCGACACTTTTACTTTTTTTAGTTTTAAATCTTATGTGTAACATGAAAATAAATCTAATTTTCCGTAAAGTTCATTTTGAGGTTAGTCTGATTTTTCATATTGGTCTCAAATTTTTGACTGCAAATAACTATAATAAAAGCACCAGGTCAGGCACACGAAACAGTGTCAAAACACTCTGCTCCTCATTTTCCACAGAATTTTCAAGTCATAATGTGTTAAATGCCGCTGCCTTGTCTGCTTGAGCCAATTAATGCAAATAAATTAAATAAAAAAAATTTTTCCTTCAGTGGTATAGAACCCGCAATGGTCGCCTTAATACAAAAAAAAAAAACTAGTCATAAATTTACCTCACAAAGAAGTACATGTTCATTTGAATCAATTCCACAACACTATGTAAAACCGCCATAAGCCGATTAATTCTTTCACTACGGTTCAACATTTCATAAATTTCAAAAGTTTGTTCTTCCCAATTAAGTCTATGCTGAGTTTCTTTTCTCGTGTCTTTATATATATGTGTGTATTCTCTCTCTTTAAAATCCTCACTATGTATTGGATTATCTGTACTTTGGTTACATAGTTCATCTTCTAATCTATTAAAACAATATTTGACAACTCCACATGAGTGACCAAATTTCCTTCTATTTGAATATGTCTGCTTTTTGTCTTCCATGGAGTTCGTTAAGAAACCAATGTAACATTTGTTTAGAGCTGCGTGAGCTTTACAAGGTGGGTGCATATTAAAATTGTACGCTAATATTTGCTGACACCTGTTTATTATATGTTCTATTGTATATGGCGTTGTTATGTCATTATGTGCATTCTGGAATCAGGAAATAATATATTTTCATTACTCTTTAGGATTTTTCTTTCAGCTTCAGATATGATGTAGAAATTAAAATATTAAATATTTTTACTCAAGTGGGGATCGAACCCACAACCTGTCACATTTGCAGTCAAAAGCTTGTGCCCCTATGTCACAACAGGCTTGAAAAAAAGAAGTATTGAATAAATATTCAGAATTAAGATACTACTATTTCTTTTTCTTTTTTTATAGATGTTGATTTGGCAGAAAAAATATTTACTAAAAACATAAATAAGTTACAACAAGCACATAAGAATTTCAACATAGCTTAATGAGAATGTGTGGTTTAATTGGTCAGAGTGCTTGGGTGGTTTCCAAAAGGTGGAAAAAAAAAAATTGTATTAGGCAAAAATGATGCCTTAATTCATCTAAATTTTTTGATTGTTTACTATGAACTATTTTCATTTCTTGTCTACAGTAAGAAGAAAGGTATGCATGGGCATAGTATATTTCTATTATTACATATATTTGCCTCAGCATTAGTTCTGAAATTACCTCTTAGTATAAAAATATTTTTTAAAATTTTTCTGGCTTAATCTTTTATTGCTTAAAATCTAGTGCAGGCACAGAACCACCTGGCACCATTTTTTATGCAGGTTTCAGTTGTGCCACACAATTTTTTCTCTATTATAGCAAGATAAAAGAAGTGTGAAGGCAAAAAATGATTAAATATACTCACCAACATTATTTCTACAATATCTCTTAACACATTTTCTGGAAGGTATTGTGTTGGGGTTATCCAGTAAAAGCATGTTTCTAAAGCATCATTCCATGCACTTAGTCGCATCTCATTATTAAATATTGTAACCACCAAAGAAGACATTGCAGTTTTATTTAACTGAAAATATATTTTATTCATAATAAACCATATGTTAAAATTGTTGTGGAACAGTAGTAGGGCTGCAAGTTTGTATAAGTAACAGTTGTAGGCACAATAACCTAAAATATTTTAATTTTTCCATTCTTATTCTAATCTCAGTGCTCAGTTCTACTACAGAATACATTATACAGAAAACTGGGCAGAATGTGAGAGACAGTGTCCTAACACTAAGTACCCTGTGCCTACACTGCTCTACGATATAGATTAAAGCTTTTAAATAATATCATAAATAATTATATTTTACATTTTTTTATAATTTATTCATAATAATAAGAATATATTAATTCACCAAAAATATTTATTTCTCTAATATCAAAAGTATTAACTGTGCCACAGCTACAAGGGGCTTGCCCTTTTACAATTATAATATTTTATAATTCACTATTAGAAATGTATAAACACTATCATTCCATGGAAGTTAGCACTATTTTTTTTAAATTTATCATTTGAGACTTAATGGAAACCTTATAAGATTAAAATCTTATTATATCATAATAAAATCTATAATCTCAAGATAAAGTGATTAAAATAAAGAATTGACAAAATGTAAGCAATTCATTTCTCATAATAATGGGTAAAAATTGAAATTGAAAACCATTCAACCAATTCCAACCATAAATTTGTCTGGATTATTGTCTTGTCCAGTGACAGTATTTTATTTTATGGCAGGCAAAATAAAATATTGGTCTAAATGCTTGTTGAAAAGTAATTGAGTTGAAAAATAATTTATTGCTACTCACATTTTTTGAAGTATTCATACAAATTAAACATTTTGGAGAGTTTAAAAGTTTCAAACGTTTTAAAGTATCTATATGTGCAGTTTGTATCACTTGTTTACTGGCTTTTATAAAATTAGTTTGTTCCACATTTTGTTCCGTAAGCTTAGATCTTTTTGCTGACTTATCGTTTGAATTTTTAGCTCTTTTTCCTGGTGATATTTCCAAGTCCTTCAATGTTACTCTTAATTGATTTTCCATTGTATACTTTATATTACTAATATATTTCTATACATTGTTATGCCTATTACACATGGTCGTATGAATTGCAGTAGCAAATTTGGACGTTTTAAGCTAATAATAATGTTTTTAACTTAATAAACCTAATTTAGAGTGCATTTAAGAACAAAAACAATAAAATAAATGCAGACTGGACAAGTCAAATTTATATAAAATGACATAACCTTACAAGCTGAAAAATCTGTGGCTCGGAGCCATAGATTATACACTATATTATAGGAGTTCCTATTATTATAAACTAATAAAAATACTCATATTTTTAAAGAGCATATTCATCTGTTTATTTTTTATAGAATCGTTCCGAACTGTTCTATTTTGTGAACTAGAATGAACAATATGCTAATTTTAAAGAACCTGTTCATTTTTACGCTCTAAGTTCTTTATTCCTGTTAATTTTATGCTTTTTGTTCTTTATTTATTTAAATTAATAATTAATTTACTCATTTCTTGCTCATTTGCACATTTTACGTTCGCAATGACTATACGATATATTTTTTTTTAACGATATGTACGAGTAGGTTCGTATTACATATAAGTTAAATGAAATGATTTATATAAATTTAGAAAACGACTACTTTGTGCTGTATTATGTAAAATATCGATTTTAAAATCACCGCAAACGATATTTACTTAATTTACAAAGTTTTCTTAGTATAACCTTTTTTTTTCTTCAAACATTTCATAATTACTTAACGGCGGTCGGTACACACATACTACAACATACTGTTGAAATTCAATGCAGGACAATTCAATAAATAGGCATAATTAAACATTAGTAAGGATTTTCACTTACATTGAATAGTTTTGTTTTTTTTTATTTGTACTATTTGTCACTTCAAAGATTATAATTTTATAAAGTTATATTTTTGCGGTCTGTTGTGGTGCAGGTGCGCAGATATGCAACTCTAATAGCAACAGATGGGAGTTCAATACGCAGTGTCACAAAAGTAACAAATGGGGAACGGAACGGAATGTCTTAACACATGGTTCCTAAGTACCGTCTGCATTACCTTACCAAGCTAAAAAAAAAATGTTATATATTTTTTTAAACACCACGAAAAGACACGCGTCTAATGTGGAATTTCTGACAAAAACACTAATAAGAAATCTGTAACTGGTCACTCACATACCCAAATTCCCATAAAATAATGATTATTAAAACTTTTGTGTGCTTGGCTGTGCGTTTGTACGCGCGTAATCTAAACAGGATAAAGCTTCGATGCATCAATAAAGATTGATTACGGCTTGACACTCAGGGTTTGCATAAGGATGTCTCCTCGCTATGCATTTTCCTTACTTCATTCCTTCATCTATAGAGTAGCCTTAAAAAATTGTTTATCTCCATCTTAAAGTTAACTAGAATCTCTGCATGCGGACGACCGCATGTGATTTTATTCTACGGAGATCGGACTGGAAAATATTGGTTTAATACCCGTCACTTCTCGTAGTCTTGTTGTTTTTTGGTTAGCTTGGTTTTGGGATCTTTGGCCCAGGCTCTTAGCCGTTGTCACGCATACACCGTTGAAATCTTGGGATTACAATTATCGTGGCGCAGTGGCACAAGCGTGTGATTGTACACGACAGGTTGCAGGTCCGATCCCCACTCGAGGAAATGAAATATTTAATATTTTCATATTAAATATTTGATATTTCATTTCTTCGCTCTGGTAATAAGGCAAAGCGCGGCGTTTACTTTCGCCACTAAACACGCAATGTCTTAAATTTGGCGGAAAGTGGGGAACAAAAGTGGAACAGAGAGTCTTTACACTAGGTTCCCAAATTTACTCTGCCTACTCTAACATGCACGGGATAGTGCGTGAAGCTAAACAAAAAATCTATTGGAACTCCATCTCTCTCACCATTTTATGATTTTCCGCATGACAATCACTAACAGATTTGCCTTTAACGATACATTTTTTTTAAATGTTTAAAGATTTTAGTCGAAGCGTTGATAATATCATGATATGATAAACAAAAATCATGTTTAAATATAAGTTTCGGAGTCATCTGGTTCACCATAAACCTTTAATCTCCTTTTTGAATATTTAAAAGTATCTCTCTATCTAAAGAACGGAGTGTTTTAACATTAGGCTCCCAAATGCTCTCTTCCTACCCTGCATGACAGGGTACGCGGGATAAAGCGTAAAGCTAAAAAAAAACAATTTTCTATTGAAACTCCATCTCTCTCATCATAATCACAAGATAATAAATCTGCCTTTAATGATAAAACTTATTAGTTGTTTCAAGGTTTTAGTCGGGGCTCTTAACGGGCGGGGATCTTAACATGACATGATAAAGAGAAATCATTTTAAATTTAAGTTTTGGAGTAATCCAGGTCCACCATTAACCTTCAATCCCCTTTTTGTAAATTTAAAAATATCTCGAGCTCGATACAAAAATTACCGTCAGTGATACATTAATATTTGTGAAATAAAGTCATAATATTATCTACCCTTTTCAACTTTGGTTCATGTGTTAAGATTCTAATAAGAATATTTGGAAAAAATATTAAAAAAATTTGTACATATTCTTATTAGAATCTATATCAACAAAAAATATTAAAAATCGATAGATATATACAGAAACATAGGTACCTAGCTATACATATAACGATACTTACTCAGCTTCACCCTGTATCCCCACATGGCAGGGTAGGCAGAGGGAACTTGGGAATCTAGAGTTAAGACACTCCGTTCTACTTTCTTTCACCACTTTCTGCCGGATTTGAGGTATTGCGTGTTGAGTGGCGGAATTCAACGCCGCGTTTTGCCATGTAACAGAGCGAAGAAATGAAAACATTAAATATTTAAATAGAAAATATTAAATATTTCATTTCCTCGAGTGGGGATCGAACCCACAACCTATCGGTTACAGTCACATGCCGCTGCACTACGACAGACCTCATATAGTTACCTATTTTACCAATATAGTATTCAAGTATTAAAGCATATCGGGACAGCAAGAAATGGATAGTTTAATAAAACACAATTCATAGGATCAATAGATTATAAATAGCCGATAGACCGTACCTACTACAGTATACTACAAATAAGTATTTTTGGTTATAAAAAAATACCTTTACACAAAAAATACGTTCGTAACTAAAGTGAGGACCCATTTTACAAAATACCTGCAGAAACGTCCAATGACTATTTAATATATAGTCGAATATAATCTGCGCAACAAAAAGTATTTCTTGTAATTATACGGCCTACAGCTTGAATATTGAAAATTATTGATTCAGAGTTTGCCGCAACCGGCTAAATAAGTTCGTGATTACCCATACTTTCTTAAATAACGCTCTGGTATAAAACCAACAATGTCGGTTGAACCGGCATCAGTCCCGCTGAAAACGGTGCGCAGATTTTAATACTTTTAGTTACAAAAATGGTTTTCGTGTTTAAGGTATTTTTTATAACATTATTTTAAAGTTATATTTTTTAAATATTATCAAGATGTTTTTTATTAAAAAAAAATATAAATATAAAATTATATCTCAATTTATCTTGTAATATCTTATTATAATATAAGAATATTATTCATAATTATTATCAATTATTAAAATATCGCAAACTTAAAATTTACCACTCTCGAGAGAAATTATTTACTAAGAATTTTCATTGCCATCGTTATTGAGTAATGACACTGATTCGTTGAACCATGAAGGTCGTTCTTTTCCCTTATTGTTTATATTGCAGTCTAAAGATACTGACTTTATATAGTTTATAAAACATTATATCAAAATAATTTAAGCTATACAGTCTTAAAATTATCTATTTTAAAGGAAATGTGTGTTTTTTTTTCAGACATTTACATTATTAATGGTAGGATCGGTAGCCCTTGGCAACCAAGCTCCAGGTGGGTACTCCTACAATCGTTTCAGTGGTCCCGTGAGTGGACAAATCATTGAGGTCCAAGTTCCAGCGGCACGAGGCGTGCCAGCGCAACAGCACGCGGATTACGGCTACGATCACCAAAAGGGAAAAATTGATCCGGAGACGGCGAAATATGATCGCTTAAAAACAGTTGATTACAAGGTATTTTATTAGAATTTGCGTTACATTTAATATCCATTAATCACACTTTATAAATATTTTTTTATGGAAAACAAGAATTGCATGGGCATAATTGACAAGTGAAATATTAAAGTACGAAAAGTTAAGGCTATCGTAGTAGCAATAAGCTAGGTTAGATAAAATTAATAATCTAAGTTTTTGCCTTTCAGCCCATTCTATTACATTGCTTTTAGATGTCTCGTAATTTAGACTATTTTATTAGCGTATGTGTGTGTATTATTTTATTGTCTTTATTATCGTCAAGTTATTTGATATATTAATCAAGTCGTCGAATAGAGTTTACCTCTAACTTATTTTAGTAGAGGTAAAGTACAAACTATGATCTTAACTACCTATAGCACGATATTTATTATCTTTAATTAATTTTTAATTCGTTGTTTTGCTACATTCTTATCCATCAGAATTAAATGAAATTGTGACTTAAATGTAACGTTATTTATATATCAGGCTAAGCCAGATTACCACTATGCATATGGTGTCCAAGATCCCCACAGCGGCAATCAACAGGACCACAAAGAATTTCGCGATGGTGATGTAGTACATGGCGAATACTCTCTTGTTGAGCCTGATGGTTCAATACGTCTCGTAAAATACACAGCAGATCCCAAAAATGGTTTTCAGGTAATTTAAAACAATTGTTATTTTTAATCTTTAAATAGCAAGTTTTGATATTACTTAACATACTTAGTATAAAAAAAAGAATATATAATAACATTTGTAGCACAGAACCTAAAAGAGTTAAACATCAACATTTTATATCAGCGAAAACTGTATACATTATTTTTTATTAATAATTATGTTTTCTGAACATAATTAAGTAATGAAATTAATAATTTCAGGCAACAGTACACAAGAAGCCAGGAGGTCAGCCGCACTCACCCCAGCAATACGCGCAAAGGCAACAAAACGAAGACGACTCCGGAGATTACTAGTCACAAGCACTCATTTTAGATTAGTGATCATTATGTTAAATATTTATTACATTAAATGTTGTTTAAATAAATGTTAAAAATCATTAAATTACTTTTATTTAATAAATAGGAATATATTTCAACAAAAACGTTAAAAAAACATTGATAATAACAATAAACAAGTTAGTAAAGCATTAAAAAGTATATAATTATCTACCGAAAATCTTTTTAAATACATCCGCTGAGAAGGGGAACACAATAGTGTGTGTGTTGTCTCCCGCAATCATTTGCAACGATTGCAAATATCTTAACTGAAATAGATTATCTACTTAGTTTTTATTAGAAAATATACAAAATCAGAATCGGAAGCTGTTAATCGCGCAGTTAAAATAAAATAAAGATCAATTAAAGTGATTACATATTCAGAAAATTGGGACATAGCTATTAAAATAAGCATCAGTGCTATAAGCATTTTGCAAAGAACACGATAATTATAATTAAGGAAATTTCTAATTGTAGTTCGAACACGAACCTGCATACACATAGGATTGTCCATTAAAATAACTGTAGCCATTTGAAGGTTTTTTGTTGATTCAATTTCTGCGTTTGCAACAATTATTTTAGCATTTGCCAATCTCGTCGACTCAGCCTCTGCCGCCATTGCTTTTTGTAATTGTAAAGGCAAACTAATGTCTTTTCTGTAATTTGTAAATTCAATAGCCTTATAATGCAAATTATCTATATAAAAAAGATTTACAAAAGTTATTTTGTTACGGTTCACGGTGAGCGAGTTTTCATTTTCTAGTTATAATTAATTTCTTAATTTGCGAGTAGGCAACTTATTATAGATTCTCATATTTTTTTTATGATATCTAACATCAACTGAAACAGCTGACTTACTTCAAACATTGTAGTGACGTAATAAATTCTGTATTGTGAAGATTCATAATTTTGTTAAAAATATAAATCTGATGAATTGGCTTACAATTGATTCTAATCCTGTACAATAGAAAATGTTTGTATTTATAGTAAAGGCGAGTCCTTAATTTGATGTTAAAACATGTCTATTTAACAATTTCCGCTACTCATCACGCAATCTACGACTGTGGATGTATAATGCAGATGTAGCGATATAACTACATCAAATACACTATTATTTGTGATATGTATATTATTTTGTGCGTTTTGGGCGTGTACGTACATTCTTTATTAGCAAAGCTAATATTTTATATTTTTTATCCTTTGAAGTATTTTTTTCTCGCTTCACACTGTATCTCGAAGAGCAGAGTAGGCAGATGGAACTTGGGAACCTAGTGTTAAGACACTGCTTCGTCTTCCATTTTCCGCTGAATTTAAGGCATTGCGCGTAGAGTCAGAGCGATGAAACGAAAATATTAAATATTTCATTTCCTCGAGTGACGATCTAGCCCAGAACCTGTCGCTTTCGTAGTCACAAAACACGACATAATCGTCATATTCAAGATTTGAATAATAATTTAAAATTTACATTTCCACCCGGACAATTTGGATACCCCATTCCTTTGTTATATTCTTCATAAGTTCAAACACTTGATGGCTGACCTCCGGCCTACTAGCCAATACCTCTGATAGTTTCCTCGTTCCTATAGCGTTACGTAAAGTTGTCGAAGCCAAATAATGAGTCGAAGATCTGATTCATAAAAATGTATAAAAATAAAGTAAATTAATAGCAGGTGGCTTAAACTAAACAAAATAATATAAAGTTTTTCATAAAATAGTAATATAATTGCTGTTACTTATAATCAGTTACGCTTATTACAGCCTGAACTGGATCCACTATTTTGTAAAAAACAACCGCATCAACGGAGACTGTCAGTGAATCTTTAGTAAGTGCCTGAAGGAAAAATCTTCAAATATAAATAATACTAATTTAATAAATTCTACGTATATAATATATATAAAAAATGAATGTGCATATTACTTCTTGTGGTGGAACAACGTAAACAAATGTCCGTAAATCGATGAACCGGACAGAGTCTACGCATGGCAAGTAAAATGTAAGGCCGGGGCCAAATGCACTTTTTTTGTATAATTTTCCATTTCGCAATATAATGGCCCTTTCAAATTGACGGACTACCTAGAAACAGGTGCTGTTGTATGTTTTATTGAATTTAAATATGTATTTATTTGGTTTGTTTTTACTATGTCGTGGAATATATTTATATGAAAATCACAGCTGGTTGGTAAGATATTGTACGACTTAGGCTTTACATGTGTCTTAATATTATCTACACGCAAATTAAATATTAAAAAGAATACTAACCATGAGAATACATAACAGCGACAACGGGAACGTTAAAACAGCGAGAATGATCGATATAATCACCACAATTTTCTCAATGAAATTATCACTTTCTGAAAATAAATATAAATTTACAATTTCATAGTAAATCTGTAAACAATAATAAAAATATTATATACTTCTTTCATTTTCCAGACGTGGTATTCTTACAAGAGACGTTTCACTTGGAACCCCACGTTCTTTTGGTTCTTTTGATTCTTTTTCCAACATAGACTCAAAACGAATTGATTGTTGCCTAGGAATTTCACGAGATCTAGTGCTTGTTGCTTTTGGAAACTTTTTGTTTTGTTTATCACTCATATTATATATTGACCTCTAACGCCCAAAATTGAAGATTAAACTATATCAAAACTAAAAGTACGATGACATTTTCTGTCATATCATATTTGTCTTGAAGTTAAAAAGAGTTTTATATGAAAATATTTATTGACTACTAGAAGTATTCTGGTCAAGAATATCAATAGGAAACGGAAATAATATAGACGTTTCTTGTTGTGCTGCGATGTAGTTAAGAGTTTGCAAGTACCGCAGCTGTAAACAAGGCGAAAATACATATAAATATAACAGATTAAGCTACGGGTATTAAAAGTAAAATATAAAATATAAATTGTATGTATATTACAAGTATCGTTTGTGGGTGTTCCATCATGACTTTTGATGCGTTCCTAAGATTTTCAGCTGTTTTTATTTCACCTTCGGCTTCTATAATTTTTGCTTTAGCAATGCGTGTACCTTCGGCCTCGGCAGCCATTGCCTTTTGCAATTCATAAGGCAAAATAACATCTTTTCTATAAAAGGATGGGTATATTCGTAATAGTTTAAAAGAGCGTTAATTTTACAAGCTATTTTTAATTATATAGAGTTAGTGAGATATATAGAGTGGCATATTTTTATTTTGTAAACGTATGTTTTTTTTTTAATTTTACGCTTTATCTCGCACACAGAAATGTAGGCAGAGATAACTTGGGAGCCTAGTGAACCCAAGTTCACACTCTGTCCCCATTAGGACACGCCTGTTTCCCAATTTAAGACGAATTTTTGAAGCATTGCGTGTTTAGTGGTGAAACTCAACGCCTTGCCTTAATACCAGAGCAATGAAATAAAGATATTAAATACGATACAATTCTCTATGAACATAATTTACAATACAAAACCTCAACTTCTTATTGTATTAATGATTGAGTAGCAATGTGCAAAAATTTGCACAATACGCTCAGCGCAATTTGACCTTTCATACTTTACAGGTGTTTCAAATTTAAGCAATTTTCAAACAAGGTCAAGTAACATTACTACGATGATATTACATTTCCACCCGTTCCACTTCGATGCCCCACTCGGCTGTCCCTTTATCAATTTCTCTCCGGACTGCTTGACTAATTGATTCGCGGTTTGTCAATAAGTCAGTCAGTGTGTACTGACCCAAAATATTTCTAAGAATAGCGATAGCTAAAAGTTCCGTGGCACGCCTAAAACCGATATTAATATTATTATTATGTATATAATATTAATTCTATTTAATTTTTTTATGGATAATGTAGTATATTATTTACGTGTGCGATTGTACATTTAGTAAGCAATACAGCGGTTTCACAACATGAAAGTAAACCACAGCGTCTACTGTGATAGTTACAGAATCTTTTGTAAGTATCTGAAATGAAACACAAATAGAATATAAAGTTGACGAAGTGAAATTTTATTTCAAACGTGTCCTACGTATTATAAGGTAGTAATAAATGACATAGTTTAAACGACAACAAAAAAAATGTATAATACCTCTTGGGGGAGTAAATTGAAGGATTGCGTTCTAAGATCAATGAATGTGACGCTGTCAGTACACGGTACTATCCAAATAATGCCAGGTCCGGCGGGAGAATCACGCCTTACTCGTCCGAATCGCAAAATTACAGCTCTTTTGTACTGTTTCACAACCTACCAGACAAAACATCTCAATTATCAATAAAGTAAACGTGAAAATTGAAATTAGGAAATGTAAAGTAACAATTACTGAATTCGCTGCGTGGATATGAAACCAATACAACATTCGTGATTTTAGCCAATGAAAAATTCGTGATGTTTAGTATGGACAGTAAATTATTTATTCGAACATTTAACTGTGATAAATCTAATGTACCAAACTATTTTTTACTTTATTGAAATGAGTAATTATTATACTTTATTGAAATACTTACTTTAAAAAGAGGTGGCATAGCGGCAAAAAAGCCTACGACTATAAACTGGATAGGTTGTGGGTTCGATCCCCACTCGGTGAAATAAAATATTATTATTATTTTTTTAGCTTCACGCTGCATCCCGCACGAGGTAGGGTAGGCAGAGGGAACCCGGGAACCTAGTGTTAAGACACTCCGTTCCACTTCCGTTCCCCACATTCCGCCGAATTTGAGGCATTGCGTGTTGAGTGGCGGAACTCAACGCCGCGCTTTGTCTTATTACCAGAGCAAAGAAATTAAACATTAAATAATTAAATTGAAAATATTAAATATTTCATTTCCTCGACTGGGGATCGATCCCAGAACCTGTCGGTTACAGTCACACGCTTGTGCCGCTGCGCCACGACAGGCCTCGGATATTTTCATTTCTTTGCTCTAGTAACAAGTGTTGAGCTTTGTATATACTAGTATATCTACATTAGATTTAAAAATAATTGTGATTTTTTTTTAATTTCAATAAAAATGGGTTTAATTTCAAAATTAAAAGTAATTAAAGCCTTTTTAGAAAAAACAAGCTTTGATTTTGATGCCCATACATTATAAAATAAACTGTTTTTATTTTTTTTTTTCTACGCTACAACACACAAGTAAATCAAATAGATTATTCTAATCCTTCTTCTTCAAAGTTTTTTTGTATAAAACTAAAACTATTTAGTCTATGTCTATTGGCAATTAATCCCGGTAGGTACAAGTAATGTAAAATTAATGACCAAGTACTAAAAACACTTTCTAAATATTTTTTGTGTATCTTTTTTGTGCTCATAATATTTTTATTCTAAAATATAGACGAATAAAACTCAAAATGTAGTTAATAAACGTAAAATTTTAGTGTAAAACAAAGGTACTCCCTGTTGTAATTTATTATGTGGCATTTACTAATTTTAATACATTTCTTCCCTTTCATAAGTACCTATATATGATCTGAAAGCTTAAATGGTCTTATAAATCCTTTAAAGTTGCTTCTCATATTGAATACAAGGTGAATACAACTTTTCCATAGTCAAATGGAAACCGAAATGGCGGTGCTCGAAGTAATCCTGACCTCATACGTTATACGTACACTCAGTTATATTAAAACGATTAACGTTACTATAAATATCGTCTATATAAGACCTTCGATGTATCAATAAATTGACAATACAAAAATGATTTTCCAAATAAATCAATTAGTAGAAAATCTTCTAATCAGTAAAACATGAGAAAAAACTGCAGAATAAATTTACTACGCAATAATTCATTTACAAAGTAGATATTTAAATCAATGATAGAAAAAAAATTCTTACCCTAAAACATAGTAGTAAAGCTAGCGGGCACAATATTACTATAATTAGAAAAAATACTCGTATTACTTTTTCTTTTATCGATTCACGTTGCATTTCTGTAATATGAGGTTTTAAATGTTAAAAAATGTATTAGACAAAATTCACTTCACTGAAACAATATTATATTATTCATAAAACACACCAATTAAATCTATTTTCTGCTTGTCCTCCGTCATTTTATATGTCATATATGTAAGTGTATTATAAATAAAATATGAATATACAATCATTCATATATACTATAACAGTATGTAACATGACATGTCCATAGACAAGATATTTCAAATTGTAAAATGTATGACTAAGATCAATATTTAAAACTATAAGCTATTTATGAAAAATGTGTTAATATAATAATAAAAAAATTGGTTCGCAGCACAAAATTTATATTAATAAAAACTATAAAGAATATATATTTTTTATTTTACGGTCTCTAAGAACACAGAAAACAGACAGAAGTTAACGCAAAAAAATACTCCTATACAAGCATTTTTTGTTTCTTTTTCTTTTTTTTTGGTATTTTGTATGAGTCTTGCCGTGTTATCAAAATCTATAGGATACCTGCCGAGAACTTAAAAAAAAAACCAAAAAAATCTGTAGTTAAAATAAAATAGGTATTTTATAAAAAAAAATATGCAAATTTATATTTGCAGTTCATTTCGTATATACAGTGCATACATCTCCAATGAGATATTTTTCTTAAATCCATAATTATAACTGTAAAAAGCAAGAATTTGTGGTCCATATAGTGGGAAAATAGACAAGGAAAAATCAGTGGGGGAATGTGACTCGCACTTGACCGTTTTTATATTAAGTTTGACGTGGATTTTCAATGTACAGCAAACAATGTTTAAATAATCCCTTAAAAGTTATAATATTTAACATTGTGTATAAAAATAACAATGCAAAATTTATTTATCAAATTTGTATATTTTACCACAGATTTTTCTCCGTAATCTTAGATCTTTTATTCGTACTCTACTAATTTTACATAAATATTTAAATGGGTAAAGGTGGAGGTGGAATTCCTTGACCGGTTCCTGTTAAGAATGTTTTCAGGAAATCCATGGGGAATGGAAAGATAATAGTAGAGCTCTTCTCTGCGGATATTGTATTAAGTGACTGCAGGTACCTCAGCTGAAATAGATGTAAAACAAAATATTATCTTAAAAAGTACATATTTATTTTGAATATGCTATTTTTAAATTATTATTCTTACAAGCTTAAAATTATATTTTTTTTTATATTAGATAGTTTATTTATAAAGAAAGACTTATTATACGCGGGATGTACCCCTGCACGATGTAGCTAACAGTGGGTTACATCTATGGTTAGAGCCCACAGGCTCTTAGAAAGTGTCATATACAATTCTGAGGTATGGATTTCGACCGGCAAAGTCGAATTTAAAATCTATTTTAGATAATTAACGCCTACCTAACTATATTGTTACCTTATTAAACTTAAATTTAAAAAGCGTATAAAAATTTTGAACGAAGCAGGATTTTTATACGCTTTTTAAATTTAAGTTTAATATTTTCTGTCCTAAGTGTGGAATAACACTTTAAAACATAGTAAAAATATATTGTTACCTATCGGGTATCCAAGGAAAATCAAAATTAAACATTTAAAATAATATAAAATATATTGATACCTGTAAAGCTGTAGGATTGTCAATCATGACTAAAGAGGCTTCTCTCAATGCCTTAGACGCTTTAATTTCTCCTTCGGCCGCAATTATTTTAGCGCGGGCCTCTCTATCAGCTTCAGCTTCTGCAGCCATCGCTCTTTGTAATTGTACCGGTAAACGGACGTCTTTTCTGAAGAAAAAATGTGAAAATTTAAAATTTATGTAATATTTTTAAAACTGTATACAATAAATACAGTTTTAAAAATATTACATATTAATAACTCAATAATAATTAACAATCTGTTAATAAAGCATCCCGCACATGGCAGGGTAGGCAGAAAGAACTTGGATACCTTATATTAAGATACTTCGCTCCATTCTCCGTTTTCTAGCTACTTTGAGGCATTGTGTGTTCAGTGGCGGAAGTGAACACCGTGCTTTGCCTTGTTACCTGAGCGAAGATATTAAAAAAAATAATCTATTTGAAAATACCCACAACCGGTTACTATATAATTAATACCATTGTATTAATAGAAACATAATAAAATAATTAAAAGTTCGACTTACATTTCGACTCTCTCTACTTCTACTCCCCAAGGATCAGTGGCAACGTCCAAGTTCGCTTGCATCATGTGACTAATGGCCTCTCTATCAGAAAGCAACTGGGCTAGGTCACGCATCCCCAAAACATTACGCAAAGTTGTAGCTGCTAGAAGACGTGTAGATGCGCTGGAAAATACATAACTAGTTCTTTACATACATATCACGATTTTGAAAGCAAAAAAATAATAACTATAGTTACAATAAATCTGTTACCGAAGTACATGATACACGATAGATGAAGCAAGAAAAATATTTAAAAAAAATTGGGGGGCGGGGGTTGGTTTCGTTTATTGGGACCCAAAATAGTGTTTTTTTGTCTGTTTGTCTGTGTGTTTGTTGCTAATCTCAGAAACATCTTACTATATTTAAATGCAGTTTATACTATTATATTTAACGATATTAAGTATTTATTTTATTAAAATCGTTAATAAATACAAAAATTGTGTAATTTTAAAATATTTAGTATAACCAAATTACTACTCTATTTTTACTATTTTTGTACTCATTTAGATGACTGATGATGATTTTAGTTTACAATCTATAAACATTGTCTTAAAAGTTATAACTTTATTAGAACAGGTAAGTGAATGAAATAAGCAAATTAAATAGTAGCGGGCCAAGCCACGAGCGAGTCTCTAGTGTATAATAAATTTACAGGTATAATTAAAACGTGTCTTTACAGATATAATTACTACGTGCTAACCTAACCTAACCTATAATCTGCAACTCTGACCACTGCGTTTAAAGGCTCTTTTATTCTATAGTATACCACTGCGTCGACTGCTACTGTAACAGAGTCTCTTGTGAGCACCTGAAAAAAAAAATATTCCTTAGGAAGACAATTTCTTTATAAAGATAAAAAATATTCCGCAGTTACGAAATATACCAGACGAAATTATTTACGTGTTATATTCAATAAGATCTCAAGCGAGCGAGCCCCACTACTGCGGGTAACTAGTAATTAATTATAACAAATATATACCGGATAAAGGAAGACTGTACAAGGAGTTTGGGCAGTTTTGATACGATTATTTAGTAATCCAAAAAAGGTGACATATTGCAGTAATACTGAAGTTAAGTACTGAGATATATTCGTTGTCAACCTAACTTTCACGACACGAATATTACTCAATATGACTATATAGATTAAAAAAAAATGTTCGGGCCTATTTATAAAGTTGATACATCTCTTGGGCACTTAACTTACTAATGTTTATTGATATACTTAGATAAATTAAATCATTTAAGTCATAATATGACTTTTGTTTATCCCAATATTGATATACTGAGATGGGATATGATTATTGCTTGGAAATAAAGAGCTACCTAGAAAACGATTATCATCGGATGGTGAAATGAATAAAGAAACTGAAGCTGATTAAAGTTATTAACTTTGATCAGTCTTTATTCATTTCACCATCCCGGAAATCATGTGCCGTAAGCTAGAGAGGTATCCGATTATAAGATCGGAAAATTCCATGATTGTAACGTCAGAAATGAATGATTCCTGAAAATCGGACTGATTCTATAGCTCTCGTTTTTACCTTTTCTTGTTGATTCAAGCTTTAACTTATATTAATTATCTGCAGACATTAGATATCTACAGAAACATTATCGACATTGGTTCATTTCGTTGTCCGTGTAAATGTCCCATCCTATAAGTATCTCTTTTTTATTTTTTTATTGCTGCGTATATTTCAGAGTTATGTATGTGCCCTGTAGTAATAGTATCCATGTTCCTCAACGTAACATAATCATAATATGATGTTCAATTAAATGAAAACCATATTTAATTACGTTATACTGTAGAAAATTATACACGGATCAAACAAACATATTTTTTTTACAAAACGCAAAGGTAACAACATATTTATATAAGTATGCCGACGGTAACCTGTTGAATAAATACGGCCACCGTTGAAGAATATGCTTGATTTGACAGACGCCTTTTGTGGTGTACTTAAAAGAATCTCCAATAATGTTTAATTTCTGCGTTATATAGACTGTATCAATGTGCCTGCCACCAATTACTCTCTCACACTATATAGAACGTAATATAAGCTAAAGTACCATATTACAATTTTTTTATATTTAAATTTGTCGTATTAATTTTTTTATATTTTGAAATATTGCTTTTGAATCCTTATATTTTCTGACTAAGAAAATGATTTATATATAAATGTTCACGCGTGCGAATTGAGGTCGTCCCTGTCAGCTCGCACACAAATTTACTTTCGCATGTCTAAACACTGTCGATTTAAAATTATGATATGAAACATATGTATGTGTACATAATTTACGGAAACTACAACAAAAAATTTTGACGAATAAATTCGAACTATATTTTTATCCGACTTCAAAAAGGAAGAGGTTCTCAAATCGGTTGGTATAATATTAAATACAAATATTTTTAAGCTTGGATTAAGGTAATATTTTTAAATATTAAACTAAAGTGACTTTTGTTAGAATGTTGTTATTAAGTACACTTATTTTCACTTTTCTAAATTATATTATACTTTTAAAAGAATATTTTTTATTAAATAATATATCTCTAATGTCAAATTAAGAAAAGTTCTCTTTTGTTGCCAAAAAGTGGTGATGAAGAAAAGAAATGGAGAATATCGAACTCTTTACATTCACTCTATCCGATGATTGTCTATAATCCCTTAACAATTGTTTACACGAGTGTGTTTAAAACAAAGTGTTGTTTGTTACTGCGTAAACGTTTTGTGAAATCGGTAAAAAACTAAACTTAAACATTCTATGTATAGAATTAGTCCGTAATAACTTCATGCGCCATGATAATATTTTACGTAATCTTTCTTTTAGCATTTTTCTTAAAAATAATACTAAATTTAATTATTACTATTTTTAAATATGATCAGGCACCGCCAAATTTGTTGGCAATGATTCTGTTATGAGGTAGACCGGTGTAGACAACTGGTTTGCAAGAAATACTCGTAATTGTTTGTACGTCGTAAAACTTTGATTGATAGTTTATAGGCACATCAATTAAACGTGAACCAGCTGAATAGCCAGCATTTGGGTTAACTGTTTTCAATTCCATTGCCAATTTTGAATAGCCTTTTGTTCGTAGCCATGTGTTGTTGCTTTATATAATACATGTATATCATATTGTATACGTAATACAATTACTCAGATAGTCTTTTAAAGAACATAAACTTGTAAATTTTGTTAATATTAGTTAGCTTCTTCCACGCGTTTTCGGAATAATCTAAAGAAAGCCGAATAATGAAATAAATATGACAGAATTGGGATGGATTTCGATTTATATAAGATGAAATAATGACACGAAAAACTAAAGTAAAGAAAAAATATACATAGTAGTCCTGGTCATATAGTTACAATAAAGTTAACAAATTCACGTACATTCATTCATTAACTTTTATAAAATGCAAAAAAAAAATAAAACCTGGATCCAGAATTTGACCTACATTGAAACTGAAAATTTTCTTCTTAACTGAATTTTTAACTTACACTAACAACACACACACACACACATACCGGGAACAAATGGGTTGGCATGCACATTCAAATTGATGTGGTAATTTTATCTCTCTTAGATTAGCAAGATTGATATACCTAATTGTTTTGTCGATATTAAAATAACATAGTTTGAGTAACATGATCTTTTTAAAAAAAAAAGTCTGTCCTGATTTGCTTTTTTTTATTTTCATTATATTGTGTAACTTACAAGAATTCTAATATTTAAAACGTCCTTAAAATTGTAAAGGGGTAAAAAATAAAAATAAATGCTGGTGGCTGTGACACAGTTCATACGGCTACCAACGCTCACCTCTTAATCATAGAGGAAATTTGTAACTACTTTTAATTTGGTAAATAAATAAATATTATTATTATATTATAATAATTAAAAGAGATTTTTTTCTTCAAATCATTTGTATTAAAACAAACGGACGGAACCAAAAATTTTAATTTGAAGCAATAAGACGATGAGGTTTAATGAACTACGAGTACTTACTTCTTGAGGTGGAACATCAAATGATACGGTTCGCAAGTCCACTTTTCTGTACGTGTCAATACAAGGAAGTACAAAAAATAAACCAGGACCTCTTACACCACCTTTCCGTAGTCGACCAAGACGAAAAATCACAGCTCTTTCGAATTCTTGAACCACCTATAAAAGAAATAAATTAAACGGCTATATTTATTTAAGAATGGCATTGTGTTTTGGAGTCAAATGTGAAATAAAATATATCATATAAAACTTGCCTTAAAACATTCGAACAAGGAAAATGGAAATGTAATAATAACAAGAAGAAAGGAAAAGAACGTTGCACATTTTTCGACGCATCCCACTGCCTCGGGATTGGCTGGAAAAAATATAATACACAAATGCATTTGGTCATCACATATTAAATTATAACATTAAAAATAGCAAAAAAAATATTTACATTGGCGATTAATGATTATATATTTTAAATTAATTTTCAAAATATTGGCAATCTATTAGTATTTATGTGAAGATATATATAACAAAAGATGTTATTGAGTTTGTATCAATTTTGATAGCATTAACATATATACATTTTGTTGCAGATTAAATTTCCAATATGTAAAACCGAAGTAGAAGCGTTACTTAGCCCGAGTTACGTTTCGCCGGCAATATACTTACGCATTTGTATTGTGATAGCGCAAGAGGTACCCGTATCACAATCTAGAATGTTCAAATTCATGAATTAATTTGGCATAATGTGGAGTTACAGTTGTAATTTGTGCACTCATTTTCATTTACTTACGGCTGGGTACGTTATCGCGACGAGTGCTCACCGATCTCAATTCCGTATGCATTATAAACTATGCTTTATACCGGTATACGCTTATTATATAAAGATAACAATAATCGCTAATAACACGTTTAATTCGGCTAACATTCACAGACCGCGCTGACATCCCGACTAACTTACTGTCAGTAGCGTCCATGTTTACGCGACCCAAAAACAGCACGGTTCCCACTAAAAATATAAATTACAATGCGAATGGTTTGAAATCTGAAATAATAAGATCTTTCAATTAATTTCGTTCACAGATATTTACGTATTTCGAAGTAGCACTCCACTTCGCCGGAGTCCTTGTCGTGACAACCGAATTCCATGTGTGGCAAGAGTTGATAAATGACGCGCATTGACTGATATTTAAATCAATCTATCAATTGGTAATGGTATCTAACCCGTGTCTATATTGACACTAGATTGAACGCGGTTGAACAGGTTGACGATAGAAATAAATAAATAACGCACTTCCCATGTCGACGGACGGACGGGCGCACAGTGGGCCGCGGTGGTGATTGTCTGCTCAGGTGGTTGCTTCAGGCACAAATATTTTCTATAGTCGCTACTTATGAGGATGTTTAGATAATAACTCTTCTAGTATTGGACAGCTTGTTATAAAGAGATTTATTATTGTACGATGTACTAAAAGGTAAAGTTAGCTTAAGATTTTTAATCATTTTAGAAATCATTTAAGTTTTGGAAAGTGTTATTTTACGTCTATAAGTGCTTTCCTTTTTTGTTCAGTTGTCAATGAAAATATTAAATGCGACAAGGTGGCATAAATATAGCTTATTTGTACACACATGAATTGATAATAAAATATATCAATCTATACGAGATCCTACATAATAGACGAATGATATTTTCATTCAAATTTATATTTTTTAATACTAAAATACTTGATAAACGCTTCTGCTATTATGATATTCGAACAGACGTTTTGGATTCAATATCTGAAGTGAAAAGTCAATGATAGTGTGCTGACTGACACCTTGTGTGTCTGTAGACCGAAACATATGAATATGTAATTTAAATATTTTGAGTATCTAAACTATCTTAAACAATTTTTATTCCTTATATTGTAGACATATATGAAACCAAGAATAATGCTGGTATAAAAATTTGCATCAGTATGAACATTGTATAGTTTGAATACACTTATACGTATAGTCAGTTTATTATCAATACCGATGAAGCCATACCGCAGCGTGCGAAATCCAACAGATGGCCGGATGATGAGCCTTTGTTTATGCATGCACACCACTTGTCAGCTAAATATAACATGATTTCACCAATGATGTGCTCTTTATTTGCATTGGCGTAGCATTGTTTATTTTTATTAGGACATAAGAATACTTTTATTTAATCTTTATAAAGTGTAAAGAAATGAAAATGTCATTAAAAATCAAATTTTTACGTTAATTATGATAAAATTCTGTTATGTTTAATAATTAATTTTAATAACAATTAAGGCAAAGGGAATCTGGTTTTAAGGTACTCTTTTCTCGTTTTTCATCAAATGTTCGATTTACTACGTGTTGAGCGTTTTGTTTTGTTGGAGGAGCAAGTATTTTAAAAAATATAAAGTATTAATTTCCTCGAGAGACAATCAAATCTCAAACCACCGCGTTAAGAGTCACAGCCTTTGCTATTGCAAAACTTCGACAAACGACAACGAATACAAGACGTCAAATTTTATTGCTATTGTAAGTAATTAAAAATACTTTATTTCTAACATATTTTTAAACTACTATAATCATTTCCATAAATGTAATATGTCCCTATAAACCATATAAAATACTTCATTTTATTGGAGTCATAATAAATTTTATCGTCATATTTGACTTGGGGAGAAATGCCTTGAATTTTGTGAGTAAATAAAATTGGCTTACTTATTTATTGCTCTAAATTCTTAAATCTATGTCATAGTGGCCAAACATTTCATATTTTGCAACTATCGGAAATTCCTATTTGATGGAGTAGGTACATAACATTTACATTTATTTCAACAAACTCGATCAATTATGCTAAAACTTTCTTCATAAAATACAAAATGGAGGCCGCAGAAATATTTTTTATTAGGATTATAATCCTGCTCTCATAGAAAAATCGCAGCGTTGAGTTCCGCCACTCAACACACTCAAACCGGTCAAGTGCGAGCCGTATTCGCTCACCGAGGGTGGAGTATGCAGTCATTTCGTGTGAAGTGAAGTGCAAGTGTTTACTTCTGGTCAAATTTCATATTAGTAGTTATATGTTTGAAACTATTCAAGTTTACAACCTTAAGAATGTATCAATTTACTTTGTATAAAATAAACTACAAACATAAGTTTGCTGTTTATCAAATACCTATAAATGTTTGCTTATCATTTTTTTGAATACGCGGCGAATTTCGTGTAAAATGCTGTAAAAACGATGGATAAATGCTCTTATCGTTTGATCGCGTTGTCTTAAAGCGTGAGCTTCACTGAAGCATAAATTTAAATATTTTTAAGCCGGCGGTTATACCACGAGGGCGGTCTGAAAACGGCAGATAAAATATCAATGTCATAAAATTGGTAAATAAAAGAAACATTTGGTGCCCAAAAATCTACAAAATTTACAAGCGTGACTCTGGAGACAACAGGTTGTAAGTTCGATATCCACTCGAGGAAATGAAATATTTAATATTTTATAAAAAATAACGCTCTGGTAGCGAGGCTAAGAGCGGCGTTTAGTTTAGTATTATTATCTAATTGAATCTGTATAAAACTAAAAGTCCCCATAAGATTAAAGACAAAAAAAATACTGATTAGGAAACTGAGAAAGTTGCATTACAAGTTGTACAGTGTGTCAATAGAGTTAATTGATTGAATTATAAGATTGCGCCCTAGACGTGTAGTAAGATATCATGTTAAGAAATTATATATAAAAAAATATATATTAATGTTACATATAAAATTAAAATTTTATTCTTATTCAAAGACAATTTAACTACTTAATAAATTAAATATTTAATGTTTCATTTCTTCGCTCTGGTAATAAAGCAAAGCGCGGCATTGAGTTCCGCCACTCAACACGCAATGCCTCTAATTCGGCGGAAAGAAAGGAACAAAAGTGGAACGGAGTGTCTTAAAACGAGGTTCCCGGGTTCCTTCCGCCTACCCTGCCTGCGGGATACAGCATGAAGCTAATAAATACATAATATCTCATTAAAACACAATATTTTATAGATTTATGGTAAATATTGAAATAGGTAAAATAATTTATTAATATTGCAAAACAGCACGAATGTAATGTGGAATAATATAACCCTTAGTCTCGAGCTTAGAAAAGAGCTTTAAAAATTAGTGTAGGCTTTTTTTAACAAAGTATATTAAACTTAAAATGTATACCTGTTTTTTATTTTTGGCTTTCAATACCGTGAAAATTATTATTTTTAAATACCAATTAATATAAATCATTACACACAACGCAGGGTATTATGTAATGATATAGAAAATATATGTTTAGGTCTCAATCTTTTACTTATATAAGTAGTAAAAGTACGTTTACGTTCTATGTACTTCTGGGTGATTAAATTTGATAGTTTCTTTTACGAAATTGATCATCGTAATTGGGGTAAAAATAACTTAATTGTTTACTTAACTTTACTTATAAGTCGTATGAGATTTAGAAAAGAAGGAGTAAGATTCTATATTCGAAACTAGCGTAACCGCGCGGTATCGCCTCTCGAACTATGTGAATATTTATTTTATATTATTATTTTAATGTTTTTAGAGAAAATGGATTAGTTTTAATCCATAACGTTAGGCATTTAACTAATCATTATAATATTTTATCTTTTAAAACAGTCAGAAAAACACTGTAAACATGATAGACTAGATGTAACAATAGATATATATACATGTATAGAAGAGAAAATAATCATAACTTTATTTCTGTGCGTTTGTTCTGTTCTCTTAGCTAAGTCAAGGTAGGTACACACGATGGTATCCGAAAAGGTGATAATAATGTATTCTCTCTTACGTACATTGGTATAATTGAATAATTATGTGAGTGGATTATGGAAGGTAACGAATAAATTGTTCTTACTACTTTATTTACTGGATGAATGAGAAAAACAAATGATTAATTGATGCCTTGTTTTATTGTGCAAAATATAAATTACTTATTTCTATTCTAAATGTATCTAGATATAAATTACGATTTATTGAATTTAAATTTTATTAAGCCTTCCAAACGGCCTCGCAAGGAACAGTGCTCCGAATACGTCGTTCAACGTAAAACCACAATTGTAATAATTTAAGCATTCATTTTTACTAAATCTAATTTAATTTAAACGAAACATCAAATGTTTTACATAGAAAAATCTTTTAAAAAAATCTAATCCCTCATTAAACATTATTATAGTTATGCGCAAATAATCGATAAACAATATATTGCGTATGCGTTATAGAATGAAATTTAAAAAAAGACTAAAAATGGTCTTCTGGTGGGTGGGTTACCTTCTTTGTTTATTCGTTAATAATTATAATATTACCTGATCTCTTTTGAACAATACGAGACATTTAAAAAACGTATAAAACTTTGAACGTCGCAGGATTTGACCCCGCACCTCTTAGAAACCGTCCGTCCAAACGCTCTGACCAACTAAGCCATTCGATCTCACCAAGCCATGTCAAAATTCTTATACGTTTGTTACGATTTATTTATGTTGTTAGCATCCCTTTTTTAAATTTAGTCTTTTTTAAATTTTTCTTTCCTAAGTGTGGAATAATACTCTGAAAATAGTCAAAATATTGAATAAATAGCATTATCTCTTGCTAAACGATAATTCTAACAAATTGTCTTTGGATTGCGGATATTTGTGGAAATCGCCCTATATAGATGCTTTAAAAATAATAAAAATATTCTTCTTTATCGATATCAGATTTAAAAAATCTGTTTAACTTTATTTATTTTTTTAAAGATCAATAATTTATTATTCCTTCGTTAATTTGAGGCTGAATTACACTAAAATAAAAATATATACATGAAAAATTAAGTTTAATAAATCGATATATTTAATGTAGTGATTCACAAACAGTATTGCATATTACAATATATAAATTTAAAGTGATAAGCCGTGCAAAATCCTAATAAGCCCATCGAGAGGCAAGTACATTTCATATCTACGCAGTTGAATCTTCTAATATAAACATTAGCATATAGCTATATTTATGTAAAATATTTAAATAGAAAATTGATATTGAATTGCGTATAAAAAGATTTTATTTACTTACTTAACTAACAAAAATAAATTCTTGCTATTCGTATTCTTTAACATTGAAATCTTTTAAGGACTAAGTGCACGTTTAGTGCTAAACGGTGTTGAAACATTTACGTACGACATTTACCGAATTGTTTGGTTAGGTATATTACGTGACAATTATCTTGTTCTTTTTTTTGTGACGCTACACAGAGTATTAATTTTTTTCAGTTATGACCACAACTTTGCCTATATACCTATGTGTCTGTTCGAAATTTCGATATTCGTACGAATAAATTATTATTATTGTTCGAGGCGATTTCAATAGTAAATAACATAGCGGGAAATGCAATGTTACAAAATATTTTATATTCAAAATATTTGACAGTCTATTACGATAGTAAAATGAATGTAAGAAGATAAATACTTATCGCATACCTAGATCTAAATAGAGTTAATTAAAAAAAACCTTATTTTAATATTGACAAACAATTTATTTAATAAAAAAAAATACTGTCACGTGAAAGAAAAGTAAAAACCTTAATCGTTCAATAGTAATTGCAATTATTGTAGAAGAAGTTGTGAATTCAAGCCTACATACTAAAGTTGTGTTAATTAATAAATTTTGATTGATATTATATGTAGCATTACTTATATGAAGTAATAACATACGTAATACTAAGACAGTTAATCTAGCTACGAATTTAGGTTGCACTACGTCGAACTGCACCAATGTTGAACTAATTTCAACATACAGAAATGTAGTTTAGTCTATATGTTATTTCTTTATGAACACAATATATAAGCATATTACATATAAGGTATGTTATACGATACTTATACGAAGTACCTATAAAATAATAATATGTAGAAAGTTATCTCTCTATTTAACTAAATTTATGTAAATTTATATCGAAAAGAGTGGTAATATTTGCAGCTAAAATAATAAAATTACAGATACTACGAATTTGTTTTAGATTTTTATTTAATCCTAACAATAATCCGATGAACTAAAGATAATCCTAAGAATATCAAAGTGCTCAAACCAGTTTTTCCATATTAAGAAATGAAAATAAAATTTATAATTATTATTAAAATTATAATTTTGATGACAAGGCAAGAAATATATTATTCATTCTCAATTGAATAAAATATGTCATGGCGCAGGGGCACAAGCTTGTGACTTTAAACGCGACAGATTGTGGTTTCCACTCATTGTGAGACCCACAAGGAAATAAAGTCAAAATAAATCTTAATGTTTTCATTTCTTTGCTCTGGTAACAAGGCAAAGCGCAGCGTTAAGTTCCGCCACTCAACACGTCATGCACTGCCACAAACTTAGCGGAAAGTGGATAACGGAACGGAGTGTCTAAACACTAGGTTTCCAAGTTCTTTCTGCTTACCCTGCCATGTGCGGGATACAGCGTGAACCTTAAATAATAACGAACATATAACATTCTTAAAAAAAGTTATAATTGCCTATATTAATATTCGAAATGTTTGTTACAATAGTCATTTATTAAAAAAAGCAGCATGTGAATGCCTCAGGTGCAACGTGTGGGCTATGGAGGGGTCCTTCTCTTATAAGCGTAGGCCCTTTGTACAATCAGTTATCAGCGAGGGAAAACTGCACAGGACAGTGTTAACTACACTTCTTATTTTCAATATGTTGGTAAGTAAATAGTTCTAATAAAAAATATCATTTATATAAATGAAAACCTAAGAAAATATTGCAATATGAAAACCTTTTTCTAAAGCATATAAATAAATAGCAAGCATATATATAAATGCAAGGGGTTATTTAGTTGTTTTGTTTTTTTTTTTAATAAAAACTTACATTTGTTTTAATAAATATATTAACAGAATATATAATTAAGAAGAACCTATTATAAGTATTCGCATTGTTGATTGTTGTCTTTTATTGAAGAAATAAATTATTTTTGTGTCTTATATTTACGAATGTAACAAGTGTCCGGCTTTAGGAATTAAAAAGAAATATTACATGACAACAAAAAGATACACTATCCACCATGTCCAGAACATGTATAGAAAACTAATTTGGCAAGGTCTAGTTTATAATTGATTGACTACTCATAGTTTTTTTTTTATTTAAAAAGAAATATGGTTAAGTCATTTATAATGTGTACACGTATATATGTGTGTATATCTCTCTTTAGATTTTAGTCCTGTTATCCTGTGTAAGCGTAGCGTTAGCGGTGCCGATAAATTACGGTGCGATATACGCGCATGCGCCTCAATTGATACATGCTCCGGTCGCTGTGGAGCAAATTGTGAGTAAAAACAGAATTTATTCAATAAATAAGACATATGATGTAATTACTTCATGAAATTTTAGCGCCTTATAAAATGAATATGGCTTATTATACATTGTTAGTTTTAAAGTCTTGGAAATTCTACAATATACTTACTATTAAATATTCATTTATGTTATTTGGATTATTTGTTTCAAAGCAAATCAATAATAAATTATGTTTTATTTACTCTTCTCTTACCTTTTGCGATTTAACTTATAAAGGCAACGAGAAATAATAGATATCTCAAATTCATGCAGAACGTAGAGAACGTTCTGCCTAAAGGAATTACTGCGTGGCTAAATTGAAAAGTGAAAATTTGTTTCTGGCACTGAGCCTGAACAATTAATTTCACTACATAATGCATCGGTATACAATAGTCATTATTATTTCTTTTTCTTTTTTTTATCATCTTTACGCTGTAGGCGCCAGGGTAGGCAGAGGGAACTCGAGAATCTAGTGTTAAGAGACTCCGTTCCACTTCCGTTCCCCACTTTCCGCCGAATTTGAGGCATTGCATTTTGAGTGGCGGAACTCAACGCCGGGCTTTGCCTTATTACCATTATTATTATTTTTTTTTTCAGCTTCACGCTGTATCCCGCACTAGGCAGGGTAGGCAGAGGAAACGGAAGTGAAACCTAGTGTTATGACACTCCGTTCCACTTCCGTTCCCCACTTTCCGCCGAATTTGAGGCATTGCGTGTTGAGTGGCGGAACTCAACGCCGCGCTTTGCCTTATTACCAGAGCGAAGAAATGAAACATTAAATATTTAAATTGAAAATATTAAATATTTCATTACCTCGACTGGGGATCGAACCCAGAACCTGTCGGTTACAGTCACACTCTTGTGCCGCTGCGCCACGACAGGCCTAATTATTAAATTTGCTTTATATAATCAACATATATACATTTTTTTTCAGTTCACACTGTAACTTGCACAGAGCAGGGTAGGCAGAAGCGTGCTTATAGTCTCTGTTCCCATTGGGACCCCTCTGGTCCCCATTTTCCGCTTTCGATTCTAGCCGAGCTTCGTTAACAAAGCAAGGAAAAGAAGTTTTAACTATCTATTTAATAAAATAGGATATAATCCATTTAAATAATTAATTCCATTACAGTCGACCGATTGTAAACATAGCTATTTTCACATTTCATTTAAAACTTATGAACTTTGTAACGATATCATGACATTTTTACTTATGTTGTATGTCTGTTTATGTACCTTGTAAACGTCGTTTCGTTCTTTCTTTAACGTATACTTAGTTAGTATTATAAGATATATACTCAAGTAGTTATTTGTAAAGAATAAAAAAATATCATTCACAATTTTTTACTAAAATTAATTTATATTTCTTAAATATCGAGCAAAGTTAATTCTACTAAATTTCAATATACTGCATAACATAAAACGCCTAAGGTATTTAATAATTGTTTGATTTATCACAGGCTTATCCTAAGTACGCTTTCAACTATGGAGTCAAGGATCCTCATACTGGCGATGTGAAGTCACAACAAGAAGAGAGGGACGGGGACGTTGTTAAAGGTTAGATTTTTTTAGTTGAACTCTGTTAAAATACACCTTAAATACCTTTGACATTTAACTATTGATACGTAAATTGAAGTTGAAGTTGAAAAGGATAAATTATCAACAAACTTGTTTCTAACAAGTAGGATGGTATAAATGTCCCAACATATTAGCAAATATATATATATATATATATATATATATATATATATATATATATATATATATATATATATATATATATATATATATATATATATATATATATATTATCACGTACTACTATCACTATCGTATTATTATCACTTACAGGAAGTTATTCTTTAGTCGAGCCTGACGGTACGACGAGAGTTGTGAATTATTCCGCTGACGATCATTCAGGATTCAATGCAATTGTACATAGATCTGGACATGCTGTACATCCTGTAAGTATTTTAGTCTTTCTACTCCGTGTCTGATTTTAGTATATAAGCATATATATTTAGGCGTAAAATAGAGCCATGTAGCTTAATGTATTACAACACTTGTTTAAATGACAAATCTTCCTTTTTACTTATATCAATATTCAATAATAGTGTTAATTGAACAATATATAATAACTTCAGCTTCACGTTGTATCCTGCGCATGGCAGGGTAGGCAGAGGGAACTTGAGAACCTAGTGTTAAGACACTCCATTTCATCCCCCACTTTCTGTCTAATTTGTGTCATTGCTTATTAAATTGCGAAACTCTACGCCGCGATTTGCCTTTTTACCAGAGCGAAATATTAAATATTTCATTTCCTCGAGAGAGAATCGAACCTTCTCCTGTAGCGCACAGTCACGCGTTTGTGCCCTCACAGGGCTCAATAATGACAATTATTTTATAATACTTCTAGCTGAATGTTGTAAGATAACAAATAAAATAAATTTTAGAATAATAATGAATTATTTGCTGTGGCAAATAGAGCTTCATACCCACATATTACTATGTTTTGTAGCAACTTTATATTGTGTTGAATGCTTGCGCAAATCTAACGGCGTCTAGGCGTATAAGGAAGCGACAACGAAAGTACTATTTATAGAAAGCAGGTTCAGGGGGATAAGATATTGCAATGATTTTTTGTGACTAAGAAAGAAAAAAAATAAATATTAAATTTAAAGTAAATCATCCTTTTATATATAAATCTAATGTAAAGATATTCCTTCCTCCATTTTCACGTTCCTTCTGTATATCAGGTATGGCGTTTTGAGATGGAGTTAACATTCGCAGTTCGGGAGAAATTCGAATACTTCTTGAATATAAATATGAATAATAGTCACATATGTCGTGAATAGGCATCTCATGCTCTCATGCTACTGTAGTCATTTATAGATTTATATTTTTTTTTAAAAAATTGCATTTTATCAAGTTGATGCCATATTTCACAGGTTGCAGTAAAGCCTGTTGCTCACTACGCCGCAGCACCAGCACTCATACTGTCTTCGTATGGACATCACTAATAATTTATAAGCTAAACGACTATGTATGAATACTTGTTGACATATATATCTAGATTACATATAGACTTAAGTATTGATAGTAGATGAAGTTTATAATGACAATTAAAATGTCAATTCACGCTGTTAATAATTAGAAATGTAAGATTTTTTTTTAATATGTAAGCAATTAAATTTATATTTTCCGCCCACTTTAATATTAGAGTGAATTGTTTTAAAATTATATATTGAACAAAAGTTAAGAATAACTTTACAAAAATAAATTATATAAATTATAATTATTCCAATTATTTTTATTTATTAAATAATATCAATAAAATTTAATTTCGTTTATTTTGTCGTTCACAAAAATATTTTGCTGACGAACTTTTGAAAATACGTACATAACCACTGTACCACCAAAGTAAAAAATAGTGTTTTTTGTTTCACCCCTCATGATTAATAAGGAAGACAGAGTGAACCTTGTGAAGATACTCGAACTTTTGTGTATACGATAGGTTACCAGAACTATAAAATTAAAATATTTTTTTCCCAGCGGCACAAACGTGTGTCTGTAACCGACAGGTTGTGAGTTCGATCCCTACTCAAAGAGCATGAAATATTTAATATTTTCAATTTAAATATTTAATGTTTTATTTTTTCGCTCTGGTACAAGGCAAAACGCGGCGTTGAGTTCCGCCACTCAACAAGCAATGCGTTGAATTCGGCAGAAAGTGGCGAATGGAAGTGGAGTGTCTCAACACTAGATTCCCAAGTTTCCTCTGCCTACCCTGCCATGTGCTGGATATAGCTTTAAGCTGAGTAGAGTGACTATTCTTTCCCCTTAGTAATCGAAGCCGCTACCCACGCGTTGACAGTAAGACGTTGTGCCGATGTGCCACCAACCTTCAGAATTTTTTAACTAATATAACCAATATTTTTTTAAAAAAATGTAATGTAGAAAATTATTTATGTTGCATATAACTTTTATATATTAGGCAATATAAGCTTTTATACAGCGATTAAACTAAAAATTTACGTCTCATAAATGATATACAAATGTTGAACATTTTATTGTGGTGGTACGGCTGTGTAGTCCAAATTTTATCGTATATTACCGTAATTCCGCTATCCATATTTAAATTTACGGCTTTTTGCCTTTTATAATACATTTAATACACATATTATCAAGATACTAGATAGTAAGACATAATATATGATGTATCTTAAAAGTCCTTTTAAATTTCAATAATATATGTCTGTTTGGAGGCTTAGCGTTGTGACTGTAAACGCATCAGGTTGTGAGTTCGATACCCATCCAAGGTAATTAAGTATTTAATATTTTCATTTTCGCTTTGTTTGTATTGTTCGTATGCATATTTTTTTTTCATTTAGCTCAAATTTTATTTATACGTGTTAACTTAATTGAGTTCCGCCACTCAACACGCAAAGAATGCAAACGGGACGAGTGCCTTGAAACGAGGTCCCCAAGTTCCTTCTAGCTATGTTACCATGTGCAGGATACAGCGAGAAGCTGAAAAGTACTATTGAACTAATCATAAATAATAATAAATAAAACTATAATTTATTGATATTAAAATGTAAAAGTTGGTACTTAATCGATACTTATAGTAAGTCTCTAAATGATCACTATTGGTACGTGGAACATATATCATACAAATCTTATAGGGGGATGTTTATCAAAAAATAGTGATTTTTAAAATGTTTGCTTGTTTGTCTGTTTGTTTGTGCATTTTTACGCACTAATCTCAAAAACGGCTATCTAAATTTTCTTACAACATTAAGCGTTTGTTTTATTCAAGTCGGTTAGCAAATAAAAAAGTTTAAAATGTTACAATTTACAATATTTAGAACAGCAATATGCTATCTTTTTCATTTAGCTCAAATTTTAGTTTTTAATGTTTAGATAATGGCTTAAAAGTGAATATTTTACTAGAACAAGAAAGTAGGGGGGGGGGGGGGGGGGGGGGGAAGGAAGTATCGTGAATCTCCCTTAATAGTTTTAGCCATAATTCCAACCATTTCTACTTTCCCTGTATATAAACTTGTTATAAGTGCATTAAACACAAAAAATACTTAAATACCATCCTTCTTGAAAATATGATTCATTTCAAGTACTCATTGCATTTTGTAACTTACCCTTGACTTTAGGATACCATTGACTCATTTCTGTAAAGTATTTTCCCGTGTTCGGTAATATTTACGACATACTCGTATGTAGTCAATGCAATATTTGGCAAAGAACTTAAAATAAACCAAACAAATAAAGTCATTAAAACAAAAATAATAATTAAACTTCCAGCTGTGTGTTATTTTTTTCAAATAGGTAAAATAATCTCTTAGTCCTTTGAAATATTCATATGTTTTGACGTAATTAATATTATATTTACAGGTACACTTGTAATTGATAAAATATATACAATTTAGATTTTTTATTTTACTTATTTATAACTTGTATTATAACTTAATAGTGTCGAATGCTTTGATTTAACAACATGGAATGTTACTAATTCTGCGGATAGGTTCCCAAGTTCCCTCTGCCTACCCTGCCATAAGCAAGATACAACGTAAAGCTAAAAAAATGAGATATATTATAACTAAACACTAATATTCTCCATACAATTGGTAATAAAAATATTTACAACAATAAATAATAACCCATATTGAGGCCTGTCGTGGCGCAGCGGCACAAGAGTGTGACTGTAACCGACAGGTTCTGGGTTCGATCCCCAGTCGAGGAAATGAAATATTTTATATTTTCAATTTACAATATTTAATGTTTCATTTCTTCGCTCTGGTAATAAGGCTAAGCGCGGCGTTGAGTTCCGCCACTCAACACGCAATGCCTCAAATTCGGCGGAAAGTGGGGAAAGGAAGTGGAACGGAGTGTCATAACACTAGGTTCCACTTCCGTTCCCTCTGCCTACCCTGCCTAGTGCGGGATACAGCGTGAAGCTGAAAAAAAGAAACAATAAATAATAACCCAATATCTGAACACAATACAATAAAATTGTTAAATATTTATATTTTTTTTTTATATAAAATAATATGTTACATTCAATGTGACATTAATAAGTGTATTATTATGATATTTGCATATCATTATCATATTGATTATAAATATATAATTTATTGTTCCTAAACGCGCTTCATTTACATTTTGAGTCCCGTATTCGTATACGAGTAGAACTTTTATCGTCTCTACAAATTTATCTATACAGAAAAATAGTAACTGTCAGCGTTGACCAAATATGTGAGTGGTAAAATGTGGGCGAAAAGAAGTCACAGTCCGCTATCTTAAAGCACCTAGAATCTTTAATGGTCATTTTCGATATATATCTCTTATACTAATGTGTTTTTTGTGCTTTTGCCTTTTACGAAAACAAATGATAAATGCGAATATTATTTTAGGATTTCGTACTTCAAAAGGAAAAACCGAAACACTCGTAGGATCACTTGTTGAAATCAAAATAAAATTAATATCAAATATTTAAGTCTACAATCCCTTGAAAGACAGGTTCTACATCAAAAGATTACATTTGGAATCAAGTCATTATTGTACATCGTTGCATTCAGAAAGAGTACACGCGCCCGTAAACTTGCATTTGCCCACGTTTATTGTTAGATAAGTTCTGCTTCCCGTTGGCCTACAATCCTGATATTGGTACGAATATCCGGTACATACTATGAGCCAGTCCGACTCTGACTTGACTGGTTTTTTTTATTGTTTACGCCCATAATGATAAGATGTAATGTTTGAAAGCTTAAATGACATACATGATAAATTCACTTAAAGCTTAAACTTCAAGCCATTGTTTGAGCAATAAAACTGGTATAAAGGAAGTGTAATGTCCTGGTAGGTGATAAGTATTTGTTTTAAGTATATGTTTTATTTTAAGTAAGAAATAATGTTCAGTTAATGTGAAATTTTACATTTTGAAAATTTATTTAACCTCAGTTAGTCATAGATGACTTAAATAGGTATAAAGAACTTTTTCATTTGTAAAGTGTTTCTTATTAGAAAATTGACAAGGAATGAAAAATATATATATTAATTGAAAAAAATTGTTTACCATGGGTTAGCAAAACAATATCTTAGCGCCCACACTCCAATTCGGTCAGTGATAAATTTTAGTTATATTTTAACATGTATAACGGAGTCCGTCTAATCAGGCTTAAATAAGCCAATTAAGAATACCGTTAACAAACACTGGAAATAAATCGTAGATCCAGCAAATCCTAATTGACTGCCTAATATTACTCGGAGGCTACCGTTAGAAGTAAAAGAGTTTATCACCTCGTAAACATTCCTTATCCTGTAGTTAATGGTATGACATCAGTATTGCGGATATGGACGTCGCCTTCACCCACTGATACAACTGACTCGTTTTTGCCAACTAAAAAATACTATAAGCAGCCGACTGTTGAAAGTTTACGCATGTTCGAGACACACTTTTGCGGAGTCGCATGCACTTCCTCTACGCAGCAATAGATTTTGTGACTGTACCATGGATATCGTGGCTAAGGTAGGGAGAATATTTTATTAATTTTTTTTTTATTATTTTATGTAATAACGTATCATTGCATATTTTTTTCCTTAAATATATTTAAATATTTTTGTCTTTTTAATGTATTTGGTATTTGGTCGTTAAGTTCCACTAAAGATGAAGATATCAACATGAAGTATATTTTTTCTTATATTATATTTTATATCAATATTATGTAAAATGTGAGAGAATACAACATATTAATATTTTGTTTAACATCAACCTATTATTTTTAATTTTAAAAAAATTTTTTACTTTCTTTCATTTTTCCTTTTTGCAACATATATGACACACAATTTAGAGGTAAAATTTAAATTTTTCTTCCTTTTCAAGTAATATTAGATTTGAGCTATGCTCTCTGATACTTGAATACTTGATGTTTCTGTAATTATTTCACAGCCATTGCCTACCAGTATGATAGTGACTTTGAAATATGCGAAAAATCTAAATATTTATAATAGTTAAGTTTTTTATTGACGTAAAGACATTTCTTTAAAAAAATATTTATGTGTAAATATCATTGAAATAACTAAGTTACGTTATACATTTAATTGTATATAGTGTTTTAAGCTATTTGGATGAATTTTTTTTCAATTGAAGTTCGCTTTTATTAAAGTAAAAAATGAAAAAATATTTTGTGAATTTTCGAAATAGTTGTTAAAACGTTGCTAACTTAGGTTATAACTCTCTTTATCACGAATTGATTCTTAATATATATATTGCAATCCTTATAAAGAAAGGCATATTTATTGAAAACCTCTTTATGGTATTGGAATAAAATTTTCATAGTTACTTTTAATATCATTTAATAAACTTGCAGTATTTAGGTACAATAATATAAGCTATATAAATGAATACAAGCTTCCAGGAAATATTAATTAAGTACTAGTACTTTTTTTTTTAAATGTACTTTTTTCATATATAAAGAACTATGAATGTCAAAACTTAAATTTAAAAAGCGTATAAAAATTTTGAACGAAGCAGGATTTGAACCCGCGCCTCTGGAATACCGTTCTGGAACGGTATTCCAGAGGCGCGGGTTCAAATCCTGTTTCGTTCAAAATTTTATACGCTTTTTAAATTTAAGTTTAGTATTTTCTGTCCTAAGTGTGAAATAACACTTTAAAACATAGTAAAAATAAAAAAAAAAAACTATGAATGTCATTTAATCTAATTATAATAACAAACGAAGTTTTCTATGTAATATTTAAATATAATAATAGGACTTACAGAGAGACAGAATAATTATTTTGAATTAATATATTTTACTGTGTAATTGCTTCATAGATGGCTAAGGCGCTTCTACATATATGTATACTCATAATATGCCCGTATTAAAAGCATTTATATTATCTTCACTTTTAGATTTTATTGGCAATCATCTTAGTGTGGAGTAATGAGATAACAGCCGCACCGAGGAAACCAAGACTAAGTCTGGCAGCCCAGAGCCCAAGCTATTATCTTAGAGATGTAGACGGTGAGGTTACATTTAATATTCGTGAAATAACGTTTGATAAAAAATACCGCAAATAATGTTAATTTAATTTTTTTAATAATGTTTTATGTATATATATTATAATTATTGTACTTAAAAACATTATTTAAGACAAAAATATAACAATACACATAGTTTCATATGTTATTTATTCATTCAAAGATAAGTTCATAAATAATTTATTAATGAAAGTCACACATAATTAGTATAACTGTTAATTTTTAGGAATATCGGGAACGTATTCGTTCGGTTACGACGTTTTTGATCCAGAAACCGGAAACACACAGTTCCGGACTGAGGAAAGATATCCTAACGGTACAGTGATAGGTAGTTACGGCTACATTGATTCAAGAGGCAAATCTCAAAGATACGATTATGTTGCCGATGAAAATGGATACAGGTAACAAAATCAAAAGATTTATAGAATAAATATTAATTATCTAAATAGTATTTAAATACATTTTAAATTGAATACAAACTGGGATTTGGAAGTACCAAAACTGTGTAAAAAAACGTGACCTACAATAACATTATAGTTTAAATTTTATCTATTTGTTTAATGATTTAAGAAAAAGTAAAGAGACCGAATTTAATAGATAATAATAAAAAAAACTATTTATTTAATAAGCTATATACTTTATAAGCAGATATTTCCGATTCATATTTTTTTAATAATACAAAAGACTTAAGTTTGCTTATTACTACCGATTACTACTTATTCAGCTTTCGATTGATGTTTTTAATAGGTAGTGCAATTTTTTGAGTTGTAAAGAAATCATTTTTATAATAAAGATACATATAAATATTTAAAAATTAATTATATATTTTTGCAGAATTTTGCATGGGGGATCCGCAGAGCAAGAAATAAAAGAACATGTTCAGTCTTCATCTCAAATAAATACTATATATACTGAGCCGTCGGTTTCTTGGAGCAGGCCGAGAAAACCAAATAGGAAGAACACACAATTCTTAAGAATACCGTCGAATGTTCTAGAAACTCCACATGTTACAATATTTAATTAAATGTTTTTAATAAGATTTTTATCATATTCATTTCCTAATTTTATATTCATTTTTTTTAAATTAAATTAAATGACTATAATTATTTGTTTAAATGCTATTTTTGAAATAAGTTATTTATTGTGTTATTATTATTTCATGCATTTTCTTTGCAAGTTTGTCTGATAAATAAAAAATGTCGTGGTCAAAAATCGTTAATTTTATTTTTTGTAATATTAAAATTCGTCCGCTAAAGTGTTCGGTTTTTAATATATGTAACATTTAAAGTGACCTTTTACAAAATTATTATTGACTCCTTATATACAGTTCTCTTTGTAAATACATATGTCATGTTTTTGAAAAAGCATGACATATGTAAAGTGAATAATTGTAAAAGTTGTGTAAAAGTTAGAGACCATAAAAATATATACAAAAATCTGAATATTTATATTTTTATTATTACGCACTGTTTTAAATGTTTTTTAAGTTTAGTGAAACGTTACCATTTTTTTTGATACTTATTACTTCTTATTCTGTAAAAGGCTGGTGTCACTTTTAGCTTATTAAATAAGAATGAAAAATATTATCAGTTTCTCCAGTTTATTCTTCTTTGTAATATCACATTTTTTTATATTATTTATCATGTTCATGGTTAAAGCCTATCTAACGACCTACTGGTAATGTTTAATACGTCTCCATGAACTTTTTGTTTCTTGCAGGGATTCCTCAAAAGCGAACGTATGATCAAAACGACATACAACTGAATAATGAAAAACGTTATCCAAATGGAACTGTTATAGGAAAATATACATGTAGAGACAAGGAAGGAAATCCCGTGCACATTAAATATTATGCAGATGATTCAAGTTATGGGTAAGCAGAATGAAATTTGGGTTTAAAATATTTGGCACAAAAATATTGGATGATTATACATTTTGGCAATGAAATTTGTAAAATTCCCATTCCTTTAATAATGTTACCAGTATCTTATTGTTTACATATTACAGTACATTGTAATATTACTTACAAATTATTTTAGTGTGGAGCTTAATAGCTTTAAAGTGTTGACTTTAAATCATGAATCAATGGCAGATAATTTACCAAAGCTAACTAATAATATATCAAAATCATCATATCCGTTCGATGAAATAAATGAAACTATAAATACATTGAGTAACACATTGTACAAAAATAAATCATATAACAAAGATAATAATTCAAGAGACAATAAAAACAAGAACAGTAAAACACAACCGAAAACTGATGGCTATGAGATTTTTTTCGAGAAGGAAATGAAGCCTTTAGACAAGTACAATAATGATAAGATACGAATTTATTATAATGGTAATAAAAGAAAAATAAGAAGCATGAAAATAAGAACATCTACTCCGTTTACGTTAATTAGAAATCATTTTTGAAATTTTTAAATAATCGGATTTGCATGTGGATTGTAAAAGATTTATTTTGTACAAATAAAATTAAAAGTGGGAGACGGAGTGTCTTAATAGTAGGTTCCCAAGTTCCCTGACGTATGTGAAATACACATGAAGCTAACAAATAAATAAATAAAAAAAAATATCTTTTATTTCACTGTCCCATTCTAGTAAGTCCGGTGCGTGTCTCGCCTAACAAACATTGTTGAGAGGTTAAATAAAGTTATACATGTTTTAACTTTGATATTTCGTTTATTATATTATGTATAATTTAATTAAAATTAAATTATTATGGTATATTTCATTACTTCCTGTTGCAAGTGATAATTGTTTACACCTATTTTATACGTATAGAATTTTTTGACATTAGTTAATATGATCATATCGTATAGTCATAATAATTTTTAAAATATTTTTTTATAAATATATGTATATTTGGCTTTTTGACGATACGTTAATTAAATAATAAGTTGGTTTGAAACTAAAGAATACCGGTCAAGTGTGTGACTAGCCCACCAAGGGTTTTGCATCGAATTTAGGATTGACAAACAAGCAGGCATCTCGCTTATTATTCAAGAAATGAACTACAGTTATATCTTTATAATATTTTTTTCTACGTTACACCTAAAAATATCCATTTTTGGAAATTTCCCTCATTATTATTATAGATTCTTAGTTCGTACAATATTTATAACTTCGGGAACGGGAAAACTATGGATATTGATTACGCGGCGGATTTCATTCAAAATGCAGCAAAAACGATTCATATATACCTCGTATCCTTTGATTGCGGTATCTTAGGAGTTTGATTATTTCTGTGCTCTAAAGAACCGTAGACCTGGATTCATTTCAGCTTGATATCTCCACGTGATATCGAGATAAATGATCTTGACCAACACAAAAGCGGACGATAAGGTGACCCTATAAGAGTTTTCGTTAGAGATGCAGAAGTCTAAAAATATATGAGCTTGTTTTTAGAAACAAAGTTTCTTTAGAGGATTTTTTTATTAGTACCTATAGATCTATATAAAAGTAATTATTAATATTTTTTCGTTCTTCATATTTTTTTTTCTTTTCAGCTTCACACTGTATCCCGCACGAGGCAGGGTAGGCAGAGGGAACCCGGGAACCTAGTGTTAAGACACTCCGTTCCACTTCCCTTCCCTACTTTCCACCAAATTTGAGGCATTGCGTGTTGAGAGGCGGATCTCAACGCCGCGATTTTTGCCTTATTACCAGAGCGAAGAAATGAAACATTAAATATTTAAATTGAAAATATTAAATATTTCATTTCCTCGACTGGGAATCGAACCCAGAACCTGTCGGTTACAATCAGACTCTTGTGCCGCTGCGCCACGACAGGCCTCTTATATTTTACACAGATAAAAAATCAATAATAATATAGAAGGAGGTAAGATTATGTACGTACTACACGGGTATTGAGCGTTCGGTGTCCATTCATCTAAGTCAGACTTCCATTCTAAGAAATTTGTAAATTTCGAATATTTTTATATATTTATTATATAAAACTAATACAATTTCACATGTAGCTATTGCAAATATTACGGAGCTTATGACCATATTGTTATTAACTTAGCGCTAAGGCTTATATAAGTGTATCGGCAGCACACTTTCCTCGGTCGTCTTAATTTAGAGACAATAGCGGCACGAGCCCACTGTGACTGAACTGCGTAATTTGAACTAATGTCGTATGTTGAGACCGTCGTGGTAAAGCGATGCTATATCTGACTGTAAACGCGCCAGTTGTGAGTTTGATTTCCACTTAGAGAAATGAATTATTCTCATTTTAGCCGTCTTGGTAACAAGACAAAACGTTACCCTGAGTTTCGCTCGCTACTCTACGTAATTGGACAAAAGGGGGGAATTGATTTAACACTGGGTTTTCTCTGTCCGTTATTTGTCCGAGATACACCGTGAAGCTAAAAAATATTGTATCACGTTATCATGGCATTGTATTTCATTTTATATGACTGTTGAAAGCTCGATTGTAATTATGGTCATATAAAATGCAATATTGAAAAGAGCAATTTTTGAGTTTCTTGCAGACTCTTCTCAGCAGAACCGCATTCCGAGTCGGTGGCAATTTTATGTTCGTTCGACGATTCATAAGTACTTACAAAAGTCTATTTGAATAAAGAATATTTTGAATTTGAATTACCCTGCAAAATCCGAAATATATGAGATAAAAAGACAAAATAATATTTCTTTTTACTTAATGTCTTCTGTAGTGGTGTTGGTAAATCTCAAATAGAACTATTTAAAAAAAATAGCTTGGTTATGATTTTAATAGCTATGTACACTTTATATGTACTCTGGTAGAAGGCAAAAAACGGCGTTGAGATCTGCCACTTAACACGCCATGACTCAAATTCGGCGGAAAGTGGGGAACGGGAATGGAACGGAGTGTCTTAACACTAGGTTCAAAAGTTCCCTCTGCCTACCCTGCCATGTGCGGGATACAGCGTGAAGCTGAGTGAGTGAGTGAGTGAGTACACTTTATATACTGGGTAAATGGCAGATCTTTATACAAATACAAGTGGAAATACACAAACACAGGTGATTAATACTGGAGATAGAGACATTTTGAACAAATTATACTTAAAAATAAACATAAAAATTTACCGTTTCTCTTATTCATTTATATGCCCAATAAAATGCTATTGGTATTTTCGAATTCTCTGTCTATGGATGTGAAATCACATATGTGGATGTAAGATCACATGTTGTGTGTGCAGATTTGAGAACTCACATACATAAGATTATATGTGTGAATGTGAGATCACATGTGCGGATATGTTTATTGTCTTATATACTGTCGTGATCACATGATCACACATTATTCATAACTTATTGCAAGATCACATAAATGGATGAGTGATTACTATTGTAAATGTGACGTTTCATTACCTGCAAGTGTGGACTTGTGATCATATGTGGGGATATGGAACTATAATCACATTGTATAATCACATATCTGAGTGTGTATATAAATGTACATCTACAAAAAACATACGAGGTGCCTACCTTTGTATTAGTATTGTCTCTTAGTGATAAATCATTTAATTGATTGTGATTTGTCACGCGGGATAAATTTCTGACCGGTGACCTGCTGCATATTAAGCTGTGTATTAAGCTTATTACTACTCCTCGTTTTGGTATAATCATTGTCCATTATAAAAAAATCATCTATAAATAAATTTTAATTTTAATATTATTAATTATTTTCCTATTTTTTTGTAATGAATAAAAAAAAATTGTTATTTTTACGAATAAATAGTTATTTACGTAATATATGACTTACAAACAAGCGTAAACTACTTATTTATCAGTTCTCACGATCAACATTGTACGCACGTTCGGAAGGAAGTTACCGTGATTGTTTTTGTGAACTGCATCTGTAATAGATTATTCAATCGCAATTAGTATGTAAGCAGATATCTCATTCCTATTTATTGGAATAGAGCGAGGCGGAGATGAAATAATTGAACATAATTCTACCAATCGGCACGTAACAGTTAGATTATTTGTATAGGATTTTATTGTAGTATTTAGCACACGTTACATTGTTAGTATAAATGGTTCATGACATAAGTGAATTGCAAGGAAATTGTTTATGTTAATAGAAGCGTTATGTCAGTTACTTTAGTAAAAAAATACTAGATCCTAGTATTAGTAATCTATTATAAACTTAATATATTTAAAAAAAAACATAAATATGTATAAGTTCCGGACCTACTAATGCAATATGTATATGAACTGCACTTGGTAGACATATATACGTGTAAACATTCCATTCTGCAATACGCGGCGTTGAGTGCCACCAATCAACATGTAATATATTAAGGATATTGCGGAAAGTGGGTAACGAAGTGTCTTACTGGGGCCGAAGTGTCTTAATTCTTGTTTTCAGGTTCCCTGTGCCTACTTAGCTTTGCGCAGTATAGAGTGTAAAGATAAAAAAAATGTTTACCGTGCACTATTAGTTTATTTTTATCAAAGTTAAAACATGATAAGTGTACCTTTTATTTTGACACATTTACATTATAATCAAATTAGATTGCACCTTTTGAAATACATAAATATATAATACTTATATAATAATAATATCAAAAATAGACAAGATGATTTTTATATCACGTTCTGGCTATACCACGAAATTTTGCTAGTTTCACTACTTGGAAACATAGTGTGAAGACACTTCGGCCTCATTAAAACAATTTCGTTTCCCATCCCGTAAATATTTATTTACTAGTGGTAGTTGAATTAATTTTTATATAAAATAAAGATGATTTATATGTGCTTAACAAATAAATCATCTCTCTTTAATATAAAAAGTTCCTAAAATGATTTATAGTATCATATAAATGAGTTACAGTGTCATATAGTAATCATATAACTTTACTTATATGATTTATAAGTAAACTTTACGTTTTATCCCGTACATGGCAGGGTACATAGAGGAAACTTGGGGAACCTAGTGTTAGGCGCTCCGTCCTGTTCTCTATTTTCCACTAAGTACATTTAAGGCATTGCGTGTTGACTGGCGGAACTCAACGCTTTATCTTGTTACAAGAGCAAAGAAATGAGAATATTAAATGTTTAAATTGAAATTTGAATAACAGTATATAATCAGTTCAGCTATATAACAATATATAAAATATATTGTCGATCGTCGTCTTACACTGTCAAAAGATATAAAATAAAGGAACAAATCAAGCGTCTAATATTAATATTACAAAAAATTATATCTAAAAATGAGTCTTTTGTTTATTTCTTAATTATTATTAGAACAAGGCTTTTTATGTATTATTTTACATACTAAATTTCTAAACAATAACTGAAAAGAACAGGCTTTGAATATCAAATTTAACTCATTACATATGTTAAATATATACGTTGCGATGACATTTTTGTAAACAAACAATAGATCGGCAATCTATTTTTTCAATAGCTACACCCACCACCCTTTCTACTTGCTCTCATATATATACTTCGTAAGTTTCTCTTTACACATACGTCAAGAGTCTACCGAAACAAGTGAATATTGTCTGTGGGATTAGTGTTCAGCTTAAAAGCGTTACTAACAAATAACATTATGACATCAAAGGTGAGACAAGTACATTAGATAACCTTAAACGATTACTTTTTAAAATTATTATATTCAACAGTGTATTTTTTTTGTTATTGTTTAATTGAATAAAGCCTGTCTTGGCGCAGGGGCACGAGTATGTGACTGTAAACGCAACAGGTTGTGAGTTCGACCCCCACTCGAATAAATGAAATATTTAATTTAAATTAGTTATAGAGCTCCAAATTCGGCCGAAATTGGGGAACGATAGTATCTTACCTAGTATAGGTTCGAATGTTGACTTCTAAGCTAAAGGGCGTGGGTTCGGTTTGCTTAAGTCGAACATTTCTTTATTGTAATTAAATATTAAATTTATGACGTTTTAATGTTATTGAGATATACATTTTAAAATAAATGTATATATATTGGTCAAATATTAATATATTATTATAAAACGACCGCTTAATTGTAGTGGACTGTAAGTGCTTTTAGACAAAAATATCAAATTTCTCCCTTTACTTATCTAATTTATAATATTGTTATGTTTCAAAAGTCAAATAAATATCTCATCCGCCGTTTTAAGCCTGAAATAATAATTCTGAACTTCAAATTACTTTTTTCATATTTCTAATTCATCCAAGTAGACATTCCAATGATAGATGATGTATATATATATACTTTTGATTTGCAGTACAAGTTCAGGAACATTATTTTATATTATAATACCTATAATTAGGTCTGTTGTGGTGCAGCGGCACATGCATGCGACTATAAACGACAAGTTGTGGGTTCGATTCTCATTCAAGGAAATGAAACATTTTCTTTTAATTCCTTCGCTCTGGTAACAGGCCAAAGCGCGGAGTTCCGCTACTCAAAGTGCAATGCCTCAAATTCGGCGGAAAGTGGGGAACGAAAGTGGAACAGAGTGTCTTAACACTAGGTTCCCAAGTTCCGTCTGCCTACCCTGCCGTGTGCGGGATACAGCGTTACCGCTAGAGCGCTAGAGAAAAAAAAAGTCCATAATTACTTTTAAGTAGTGGTTTAGTAGATGGTGTCGGATTTTAGAAGAGCGTTCTTAGCAAAAATAAAACTAACGTTCGATCTTTCGTTCTTACTGTACGTGTTAATGAGTCGCAGTCGCCTTAAAGTTAGATTTCTTAACTTTTATGTATAGATCAGTTTTGAAGAAAATTACCAAAAATAAGAAAAATCTTAAAGTCAAATATCACTAGTTCAGGACGACAAGTAGTAGGTAGTAGTTTTGTTAATTAATACAGATAACATTCAATCGTAATATATCGATCGCCGATAATTATTTGAAATTTCTGAATTTTTAACATTAATAGAGATAAAAACAGTAATTGGACTTACACTAAACCAAAGAAAATAGAAAATCAACTTCGATTACCGCAATCAATAAGTTATCAACACCTATTACGATGCGCAACGAAAGTTCATGGGAAAATTATTTCAAAAAAATCTCTTAATTTCTCTTCAATTGTATTAACAATGGCAAAGTGCTAAGTATACAATTTAATAGTAGCTAAAGCATTAATTTGCATTGAAGTCGTTCGTATTAAAATTATTTACTTCACCCTTCACTCGCGCTTTTGACAGGGTAGGTAGAGGGAACTTGGGACCTAGTGTTATAACACTCCGTCCTGTTGCCCACTTTCCGCCGAATTTGAGGCATTCTGTTTAGTGACGGAGCTCAACGTTGCGTTTTGCCTTGTTACCAGTGCTAAAAAAAGAAAAAAAATAAATGTTTAAAGTTAAAACATTCGATATTTTATTTCGTAGAGTGGGGTTCGAGCCCACAAAGGTTAAAGTAACATGCTTATGCTCCTACACCATATAATTATAAAATAAAATTACTTATTATTTATAGTTATGTAGTACTAGAAATGATTGTATATTAGAATATATCAGTTTTATATATATATGTGTATGTTTTTTTAGTTAATAGTATTGTCTGCACTGCTGGTATGCGTGTATGGAAGAGTGTTCACGTACCTAAGGCCAGTGGATCAACAGCCAGCCTCAACTTTCCTGCACGCCCAACCGAAGATAGCTTTCGACTATTACCATCAGATACCTGAGGATGAACATGTAGATTACTATGTAAGTAGCGAAATATATGTATATTCACGGGTTAATAAGATATAGGTAATGATGAATGAAATTAGATATTATAGATATATATTTTTTAACATTAATTTACTTAAAAATTATGCGATTAATTTTGAGGATTATGTCGCTTTAAAAAAAATAGCGTCTGACAACAAACGAGATAGTTTTGGTGTTTGATCACGACGTATGGCATTGATTATGTTTGAATTATTGTCTTTCCCCTCCCTAGTACACGAAACATGACGTAGTAGTACTGCCATTCAATGTCACGAAAATTCGGGTTTCAGTGGTAAAATAGTTCCCTCTGCCTACCCTGCTAAGCGGGAGAAAGCTAGAAGCTGCTATTTCTTCTATTGTTAATTTTAACAAACCAAGTCAAGTATATTATAATTTCGTATTAAAGACATTTTGTAGTTAACAGAGTTACGTAAGTGAACATACGACAGTATATTTTATGGAAAACGAAAGCGCAATGACTCGTAATAGCTTATTTAAATATTATGCGATAGATTACGCTGAGGACTGACTAGGCATTTCTTTTCTAACTTCAAACCAAGGTTATAGTTTATAATCTAATACTGTTTAATAGTAAAATTTAGTTTGACTATTACTTAACATGGCATTTACATTATTATACGAAAAGTAAAATCTGTAGGGATTTTATGTCCGACGCTTCATTTAAAATTATATCTTATTACTGAATGTTATCTGAACATTTATGTAGTTACATCACCTTGAACCCATATTTGTTGCCAAATAAAATAATCATTAATTGATTTTCATTTCAATTGAATAGATATTGTAAGATGAAGGTCAAAATACCTAATTACGCTATATAATAAATATTTAGTCATCAATGGATATATATAGAAATTCTGTATAAAAATTAGGACATAGTAAGATTTAATTAAATCTGCGCTATTAGAAAACCATTCAAGAGCATTTTTTTATCTTATTACTTGTAAATTTGAAAGCTATATAAACAATAGGTGATTGTTTGAGTAAGGTTGTAACAAGTCATAGGTAATAGGAGAAAGGATTAAAGAGGAAATACCTGCGCGATAGTCATTTCCTGTAATGCTTGTTCGTTGCGCTTGTGTCGCCGTGAATGAAGATTCAAAATATGAGAGTTTGTCTATTAATACTTATAATTTTTTATGAAATAATAGTTACGCTTTTTATATTTTACTACTTAATAAAGTATTAAATTTCAAGTTATTACTAAAAAAACGTTTTTATTATTTTACTACTTAATAAAGTATTAAATTTCAAGTTATTGCTTAAAAAATTGGTTTTTATTAATTTACTACTCAAAGAAGTATTCAATTTCAATATTCTACTTATAAAATTAATTTCAGAATTAACGTGCTACTTCATAATGTATCGGATAACATACTCATCCTTATATAGTAAAGATGGAATACTGTATTTTAACATGAGAGTGTTAACAAATACAATGAATAATTATCGAATATAGAGTTATTTATAGGACTTAAATCCACTTTTTCGCTAAAGTTTTATTTTTAAACGCTTATACACTGTGTTTAGATTTTTTATACAACTGCTTCTTGTTGTAGATTATAAATAAAAGTAAAAGTAAATAGAAAGGAAATTGATCATGAATACCGTTAAACACTTATCTTCACTTGTATCTAAGACGTTATGTAAATGCATTTATTTAATGCATTTATAAGAAATTCCTAAAATAGTTTCAAGATTTTCCTATGATTAATAATATTACTATAGTTTTTTTTTAGCTTCACGCTGTATCTCGCTATATACAGGATAGGCAAAAGGAATTTAGTGACTCGCTATACCTACGATATGATACATTATGTTCATCGCTTTTCACCTAATTTTATAAACAACGTATATGGATTGCCCGAATTCGACGCCGCGTTTATTTTGACTAGAGTGAGGAAATGAAAATAATCTATTCCCTCAAGTGGGATTCAAACTTAATACCGCTGTTTTTACAGCCACACGCTGTCTACCAAGACTACCTCAAATATATGCAATACTATAATACAGTACTTTTTACATTAAAAGGAATGTTGTTGTGTAAAATATTTCTATTAAAAATATTTTATAAGGGTAACATTAACGCCTAAATTATTTTTTATCTGTGCATCTAACTTTGAAGTATACACTTATTGGGTTATATATTCTGTATTTCTTTCTTGAGGCCTGTCGTGACGCAGTGGCACAAGCGTGTGACTGTAAACAATAGGTTGTGGCTTCGATCTCAGTCGAGGAAATGAAATATTTAATATTTTCAAATTAATTTTTTAATGTTTTTATATTTTCGTTCTGGTAACAAGGCAAAAGAGTGGCGTTAAGTTCCACCACGGAACACGCAATGCCTCAATTTTGGCTGAAAGTGAGGAACGGATGTTAAACGGAGTGTCTTAACGTTCCAAAGTTCCCTCTGCCTACCCTGCCATGTGCGGGATACAGCGTGAAGCTTAATGAGTATTTTTTCTTTCTTATATAATATTTTTCTTCTTTACAGGCGTATCCCAAATACGTTTTCAAATACGGAGTTAATGATTTTCATACTGGTGACATAAAAACGCACCATGAGAGTCGAGACGGTGACGTTGTAAAAGGTGATTGTTTATATTTTACTTTTAATTTTTGTCCTCGTAAATCTTAAACATAAAAAGAGTTAAGTAATGCTGGCGTATTTCTAACAGTTACTAAGTGCTTATTGCACACTCAGTTTTTCATACATTTAATAAGTATATTAATAAACAAATAATATTATATTTTAATTTCACAGGTCAATACACATTAGTAGAACCCGATGGCTCAATCCGCACTGTAGACTATACAGCGGATAAACACAATGGGTTCAACGCAGTTGTCCATAAGACCGCACCAATCTCCGCGCACGAGGCCGCCCATCTCTAACATGATAAAAATTGTATAGCTATATCAAAGATTAGAAATGATTAAGATTAAAAAATAATTTTTAGGGATCAAAATTTTCATTCGATCTCCAGTTTTCAAATTACTATAATTTAATTGTTATTTATTACGTTATGTACCTGATTTTTTTACTTACATTTATGTATTATTAGATAAGTCGAATAAGTTTTTGCAATTTTTTTAATGTAAAATGTAATATTATTTAAGTTTTATTTTGTGTTTCAATAAAGTACTAATTATATTTTTTTGATTCATTTATGATAACTTTTAGTAATATACACATTGATGTCTTGCTATATAAAATAAAAAGCGTTGTGGATAAATAATGGAGATCAAATAAATAAGAAGTTTTTACTTTTTATATACTTTCATTATAATAAAACTCTAATGAAAACAAAAGTTACAAAATTATCACAGTAAATTTTCTATATAAATTAAAATATTGAAGTTTAGGAAAATTAGTATTTTTGTGACTGTAAACGTGATTGTCTGTAGGTTGGATCCACATTCGAGAAAAGAAAAATGTATTATTTTTATATTTTAATTAAATCTTTAATGCTTTTATTTTTTCGTTCTAGTAACAAGGCAAAGTGCGGCGTTGAGTTCTGCCACTTAACAAGCAACGCTTTAAATTCACGCAACAGACTTAACACTCAATGACAATGTTATTTATAAATTATCTACTTACGTATAATAATTTGAAATATTTTAAAAATTCACAAAACTTTAAAAATATGTAGAATAGAAACAAACGCCATTGTTGTGCAGTGGGACAACATCTGACTATAAACGCTGTTGTTATACATTCGAATTATTCTTACTTTGGTACGTAAAAATCGAGTAATAACTTCTGCCATTCTGGTCTAGGAGTGTGGAGAACAGAATGTATAAAAAAAACTTAAGTAGATAGCAATATATAAGATTAACCAAAACTATTGCATATAACTATTACACTTGTCCTTCTCTCATACATATTTATTCAGTAATAAGACATACATAGTAGGTTCGTGTATTTTGTAGGCAAGGTTTTTCACACGATACACAATTATTGATCATGAAGGTATAAACGAATTTGTATTGTATTTTAATGCAGTTCGTTTCTTCTATTCGTAGATACAGATATTTTAAATTGGTCTTTATATTTATATGACAAAAAATGAAAAATCTTTTTTTTCATTTCAATTCCATGTCATAACGAGGATATTCCTTTTTTGGCTTCAAGCTGTATTCTAAACATACAACGTAATGCTTTTAAATGTAGAAATAAAAGCAGACTAGGCAGATCAAGTTAAGACACCATATCGTTAGCTGGTTTGTTCCTCCGAGAAAATGAAGACAATATTTTTTTTTGTGCTACCGCTGTCAGGCTTACAGTCGCGCAGACGTGCTCTTGAGCCACGATGGCCTCAAGGATATTCTTAGTACATTTCTAAAAGTAGGAACAAAATATATATTTGTCTCTGTAACAAATAGTAATTGTTAAATCACATTTTTTGTTTATTTTGCTCAATAAATGCATGTATATCAGTCGAGGTTGGGGGTTCATCTGAAAGGTACAATGATCAAGTTAAGATGAAACCTAGATGAAGAAAAACAGTCATGGAAATAAATAGTCTCAAGATAAATTACTATACTATAATAAGTAATAATTTAGACATTGTGAAATTTTGTCCTTAGTGGCCTTAGGGTAGGTAATATGTTTTCGTTTTTTGGAAACGAAAAAATATCTATAGATCAATACCAAAGTTTGTTAGTAATATGTTGGGCAAGATGGTTCAGTAATCACGAGATAGTTTCAATTCACACGTAAATTAGAGCACTAGCTAGCATTTACTGTGTTGAAACCTACACTTCAATTACTATACTGGTAACAGTTGATTACCGCTGAACTGGAGGTCTATCTAATTTCGGCGTTAAATACTTAGCTTAGGGGTTTTTACACAAGCTCGTAAGAAATGTAGTATTTTTGTTTGCTATTTTCACATATTAGTTTTTAGATTGTGAGTAAAAAAAATGTCACATTTTCTTTTATTCCTGTCAATAAAAGACATTACATATTTTATACAAGAAGTACAGAGTAATGAGTATAAACAAAAAAATATATTCCAAGCACGATGTAATCGTAAATAGTGATACTGGTAATGATTTTCTAGCGTCAATTTCTCTCTCTCTCAGCTTCACGAGAGGGAACCTAGTGTTAAGACACTCCGTTACACTACTTCCCGCCGAATTTGAGGCATTGCGTTTTGAGTGGCGGAATTCAACGCCGTCAATCAAAATTCAAAAATTCATCATCAATGTTATTAAATAATGATAGAGAATATATAAGCTAACTCTTCCCTCTTTAGGCTTACCTATAGATACATAGAAGTTAAAAGCTAACGTAACGTAACGTAAAAAAAAGGTTTTTTATGTTAATTATTTGGAAATTTAAATAGGGTAATTCATATAGTGTATTTGAATTTGTGAATCATATTCTCTTAAAGATCATTTTAGCTTATTATTTATTTTCCTTGTAAATAACACAGACAGCTTATGAATCTCATAACCAAGAAAAAGGAGAATTTTGAACAATTTTTATCTAACACGATTTTTATTTAATAGTAAAATCTAACATTTTAAGTAGAAATTATATGTAGGTAAATTATGGTACCTTAATTTGCATATGCATGTTAAACATCGCTAAAATCTAGCCATCCTTGAAATATCGGATAAAATGAATGAATGAGAAGTACCTACTTAAACATACTTACATAAATATAATTTAAAGGAAAACAGGTAAAACGCAGTTATTTTTAGTTCTATTAACACTTACAAAAATTGTATGTAACTAACCTAATTTAAAGAATAATAGAAAATGTATAGTTTATGAATTTTCTTTAGACTCTATATGGAAAATATGTGTATGTATAGTGTGTCCATTAAGTATATTTTTATGTATGCTATATACAACCTTACAAAGTTATACGCAACGTCCACCTGTACGTAGTAAGTGTTGCAATCTTATTTACATGCGACGTCATTGTAGCGTGCGAAACTTTTCTCATTTAGCTGCAGGAATCTAAGGAAACATCTTTTTCGAGTACCAAGGCTAAATTAACTAAGGCCATTTATAAAGGCCTGTGAACCCTCCATTGTGTTATTCAGGGAGTGAATTCATAGTGAAACAGTCGTATTATACCCTGCAGTTAATATGTGTCGATTTTATTTGTTGATGGTGGTTGCGATCGGATGTGTTCAAGCAAAACCTAAGCTAAATCAAGTGTTTAGCCCAGTATTTGAGCCAAAATACGATTATTACGACGTAAGAAGCTACTTTTTAAAATTAATTGTATTTATGGCACTGGCACTGTTTATTTCATTTTGAATTAAAATATCAGAAGATGTTCAGCGAACACTTCTTACTATAAAATTATTAATAAATCACTCATCAACGAGCTAATAATAAATTCAGTAAGTAACTTTCAGTTAATAAATATAAAACTTGTTATTATGCTTAGGATCGTCCCCGATACGCATTCAACTATGGCGTGGCGGATCACTCAACAGGCGACATCAAATCTCAACACGAAACGAGAGACGGCGAAGTAGTTAAAGGTAAATTCATATATTAATTTAAATATTTTTATATCATCAAAATTTGAAGATAACGTCTTATTGAAATCAAAATGAATACATGTTGGATCCTACTTGAGAAATTTATAATTGTTAAATTAGTTTAATTATCTACTATACTCTGTCGAGTTAAACACTCAACATATTTTGAATTCGAGTAGAAAATAGGGAAAAGATTTTCTATATTACTTTATCATGCGTCTAGATTTTTTCTGCTTAACCTGGTATCCATGGATTTTGAAATTATTCCTAAGATATATGATATTTTAAAATATATATTTTTTATAAAAGATTGTTCCGCTAATATAAATGCGAAATACCCGAATATCTTCATATTTATTAATTGTTAATAAATACTCATATTTGATAAAAAAATATCATCTAATAAGAATAATTTATTAGATAATTTGTATGTTCGTTGAATAATACTGAAACATAAAAATTCTGACTTCAATTACTAAACAAGGAGCATTGTTTGGAAACTATGCCGCCATTAACGATTTGTTAGTACAAACGTCTAATGATTCAAACATGAGATTGGGAAAATTTGTTACAACGTCATTTTCCATAATAGCGTCATTGTTTGTGAGTAGAAAATATGGCGTTTGAATTGATTATATGATAAGGTAACTTATTAAGTTATTATACCATAATTGTTTATCGATAGAATTTTTAGCTACACACATGATGCACGTAAAATGCTTGTGGGCTTGAAATATTTATATTTGTACAAATTACACTATTTAAAAAAAGATTATTTTTTTAAAGTAATTTAAATCTAAAATATTAATTTTAAGAACGTGTAAAGTATAATAATTAATTTTTAAGTTGTAACAAGTGTATATAAATTTCGACAGCGCTTGATGAGAACCTATGGTTTGGTTGGTCAGAGCGCTTGGACGACTTCCAAAAGGCGCGAATTCAAATCAGGCTACATAAACATTTTATACGTTTTTAAAATTAATATTCTTCTTTTCTCAATATGAGCCAAGACTCAAAAATTGTAAAAAAAAATATTAATCTACTCAAAACAAAAACGACCTTGAGCATTTTATAAATATTTTTAATATCTTACATTTTGACATTCACAACACCTCCGTTCTTATTTTATATAATATTCAGGAGAAAAAACGTTTTTAACTAAAGAATATAATTAATTCCAGGTCAATACTCTTTAGTAGAGCCAGATGGCTCTATACGGACAGTGGATTACACAGCTGACCCGATCCATGGATTTAATGCAGTAGTATCTAAAATTGGGCCTAGTTTACATCCTGAGCCAAGAGTTTATCATCCGGTAAAACCTCCTGTTGTACAATACGTAGCAAAACCTGTTCCGGTGCCTGTACAAATACCACAGCAAATCGTACAGAAAGAAATTATACCGCAACAAATTTACCCATCAGCCGCGCCGTTCTGTAAGTAAACTATTTGTCTATTAAATAAGTAGAAATTCTTCATAATTAATAAATCCTTCATTTTCACGATTATTATACATTTCAAATAAAACTCAAAATAATTCAGATTCATCGTTTGCATAGTTTTCTATATAAGTATTTTTGAAAAACCCACCGTCGCACACTTTGCAATAGTCCGTAGTTACGTATAAACAAAGATCTTTTTATAAGATTGTTTATGTAATGACAGAGTGACAGAGTATGTATGTGTCTTATCTCATTTTTATTTATCGTAGCAAGGGCTGCTTATACTGAGGTTTTAGTTTTTATTTTTTTAATCTGGTAACATAAGCATTTGGATCTTTTCCAACGATTTTTATGCTTAGGTAATCAATATACCATTTATCATTTGAACACGGTTCGATCCTCATAGGAGAAATATATATATATATATATATATATATATATATATATATATATATATATATATATATATATATATATCTAATATTCTCAATTTGAATATACAATGTTTTCATTTCTTTGCTATGGCAAAGTGACGCGCTGAGTTCCACCACTCAACACACTGCCTCAGATTCGTCTTAACACTAGGTTCCCGTTATATTCAATTGTAGAGTTGCTGGCTAAACCTCGCATTGGGGAATGAATTATTTTACTTTCCCGGTTCTTGTAAATAAAGCGGCGCTAAATTTAACTAATAATTAGAAAATGTAAATGCCCTTCAGAGTATCTTCATTTGTCAAGTCAGTCAAGCATCTTCATAAGTCATAATTCAAGAGAACTTTACATGTATGCAAGCTGAGAAAAAAATATAATGTCAGATTTTAGGTCTGCATTGAACAACCTACAACAAAAGTGAAAAATGAACACAAAAGAGATAAGATTATAATAGCGTGTACAAAAATCTATTGTTTAAATCTATTCTTTAACCATAGGATTTTACCACTATATATTTGTGTTTAAAATAATATATAGATCGTTATAGCTATTTCTGTAATATAATATATATTATAGCTCTTTCTGTTTCAGTGTACTCAAAGTTTGGTGGCCACTTTCAAGACTACGACGGCTTTGACATTGATGAACCTTCAAATCATTTTTACAGACGTTGATACTTTATAGACGTTGATATCTTAAAATAATTTATGCGATAAATTTAGTTTAAGAAAAGTGTTGTAATTATTGGTTTTGATTATTTCTGGCTCCTTATATCATGTGCCATTTCTTTGTAAAAATTAAAATCATTCCTTTAAGATTTTTTTTTTAAATTTTTTATATAAAAGTATTATTATTGTCAATGCGATTCTTTCTCTTTTGTTAGTATTTTATTATTATGTTTAGTCTTTAAAAAAAATATTTTTGATTAACAAAACGAATAAATGATTTTTTTTTTCATTTATTTTCTTTGAGTATTACTTTAAGGCAAATAATATTAGTTATTTCCTTAATAGAAACATCAAGTACATGTCTAGTATAATAAATTTTTATTTATTATTAATCTGTCACCGATCACTATACATGGAGTATATATTAAAAATTACGTTTTGATTATAATAACTTATCTGTCTAATTATAAATGATAATTGCAATATTCTACTGCACATGATTTTTATATTTTTTATGAATTATGTTAGGATAATAATACATATATTTTTTCGGCTATAATTAAATAATTGCATTTAACTAAATAGATACCTTCCCGTCGTGGCGCAGGGGCACAAGCGTGCGAATTAAATATTTAATATTATCAATTCTTCACTCTGGTAACAACTTACAGTGTGGGGTAAAGTTCCACCACTCAACACGCAATGCCTTAAATTCGGCGGAAAGTGGAAATCGAAAACGTTCAATTAGAAATGAAGTCTTTTAATAATAGGTTCGCAAGTTACTTCTACCTACCTACCTACCTACCCTATCCTGCCCTGTTTGTGATACAGTGTGAAGGTAAAAAAAAACTAAATAAAAACATATCCTGCCTCTATATACATATAAACGCCTGTACAAATACTATGAGCATAACTCATTTCTGAATAATTGCTTTTTAGAATTTGTCAATCGCTTTGAATTGCTTTGAATTGCTTTTTAGAATTTGTCAATATCTTAAATGTTCGGTTGGTTGGCTATTGTAGATGTTAATGGTTCAAATCTTTGATAATATATATATATATATATATATATATATATATATATATATATATATATATATATATATATATATATATATATATATATATATATATATATATATATATATATATATATATATATATTAATCTAGTTACAAAACAAATGGAAGCCATATTTTTTGCAAATTTTAAGATATAGATACTGCTGGACAAATAAAGGACATATTTCTATTATGCAGAACATTAGTTATATGACTAGATTTAAATACGCAATATATTTTGTTGATCACTTGTCTCATTGTACCCATATGCTTACTTTGTCTTTGTCATTGTTGTATTTGTATCTAACCACGATTTGCTTAATTATTTTATTTATACTTATTATATATACTGACACTATTTTTGTCTACATGCTATATATAAGCTGTAATGTTTTATATACTATGACATATGTTCATTTGTATTATATTTATGAAACAAATTTTATCTTTCATATTACTTTTATTTTATTATACACCGCCGCAAAAATAATTGGTAATATTTTGAGTTTGCAAAGCATGATCGTGCTCTGCAGATGACTGTAATGAGCTACTACCTATGCCTCTCCTAATAAATGTTCTACCGTTAACTTTTAAGGGCTGATTGCTTTGCTAGAAAGAATTAAAACTCCGTGTAATATCATAGTACTCCCTAAATCTTGCATGTAACCCCAAACCTTTCAGGGTATAAATATTTTAAAACTCTAGTAACTGGAATGTATAAATAAATGTGTCTATGAAAATGACGGTGTAGATACGTAAAATAATCTCTGTCTAATATAAAAATTAGCTTGCTTATTTTAGAGATTTTTTTTATTTCTATATTTACGTGTAAAAGTTTTTTTTACTAATCAAGCATAACTAGTCAAAGTAGACTGTGTAACAGGCTCCGAATTCTATATTCAATATGAGGTAACATCCTTGGAGCAGTATTTCTAATATACATTTGTGTATTTTTAATCTTCAACGAAACAATTTATTCGTATGCCGAGGACTTCCACAAGTTCGTGGAAGGAAACCTATAATTTTGCTCATAACGGTTTTAACTTTGTTAGAAGTTGGTTAATTAGCGACTTGCCTACTTTAAATATAAGCAAAACAAAGCAAATAGATTTTGCTATTCGGAATCAAAATTTTAAAATTAAAAAGAACTGAAAGTAATTGGTGTCTAAAGCAATTTTATTAATTAAATAACCTTATTAAAACAATTATTTATTAATTTCATATGTAAATTATTAGTAAGAATTAAAATTATCCTTTCATATTACGGTGAAAAATTTAGATTGCTTATACTATTTGTGGCATTATTTATTTAAATTGGTGCTGAGGTGGATACCTGGTGACTTGTAATATATGTTTCGTACCTACCACTGGAAACCACAACACATCAAATGTTACTGTTACAATGGCCATGTAATGTAGTGTATTTTCTTTTAAGTACAAATTTAAACTTTCCGCGTTATAAAATTGCTATATGAAATTTATCGACCCAATCATAACGAATTTTAGTTCTATAAAATATTTCTATTAGCTTCACGCTATATCCCTATCGGGGTAGGCAGAGAGCGCCAAGCGCTATGGTCTCGGCATATTACTCTTTCTCCTCGTCTATTGTCAATAACCTCTGGGGAGTCCACATGATTTTTACCTGACCCTCCTCCCGTATCGTAGATTTTGTGTTTTCGAAGGTCAACCGGTCTCTCCCTCTCTCTCTTACCACTCACTTTTTTTTTTCATAAATCTTTTTTGGCATTCTTTCTTCACTCATCCACTCAACGTGCCCACACCACCTGAGCACGTTCTTGTTAACTTCACTGTTCACTTGTTCGTCTCACTGTGACATCCACACTACTACCTACCAATATGTGTACGCGGATATGTGACATCCACACTAGTACCTATCAATATCTCTTCATTGGGTATGCAATCAGAGAAACTGTCTCCGCATATCCTACGGACAGATCGTATCTCTACAAAAGCTATCTTTCTAACATTCTTCTTCTGTAATACTCACGTTTCGCTGCCGTATAACAACATAGGTACCAATAAATTGTGTACGGCTAAACGTGCAGCTATGCTGACGTTACGCCGTCGCAAAAATGCAGCTAAGGTACCTTTAACTCTATTACCGGCAGCAATACGCCTTTCCACATCTATTTCGTATCTTCCGTCTTTGCTAAATATACTTCCCAGAATATTACCTTTCATTTCCCAGAATACTACCTTTCATTCATTGTTCTAATATGTTATTATTTACACAAATCTTGCATTTTGTCCTTTCTTCATTTCTTTAAAATATAAGAACCTTCGTCTTATTCACATTCAGGCTTAGATCATTATTTGCACACCCTTCTTTCAGAGTGGTAACCACGGCACGTAACTCGCGTTCTGATGATGCTATAAGCATTGCAATTTATATTCAAGGCACCTACTTTCACTCCCTTGTCTCACTCCTTGTAGATAGTGGGGTCCACGATTGAAGGCTTGCTCGCAGCAACCCCTGACTGAACTCTAGAGGTCTGCAACGTCCACAAAGTCCACAATGTGTGCCAATTCTGTTAAGTCGTCTCCCCAAGGCGACGCGCACCAGTGCGTCCCCGTTGGAGTTATAGGGCGAAAGCGATGTTGTGGACCGCTATCCAGCACGCCATATCTAAAACGGCAGAAAGTGAGGGACTACAAATAGCTTTAAGTTATAATGTTATTGTAATTAACTTTTTTTTTTTAATTATACAAAACAACATTTGAGAGTATAACACAAAAACTACAGCTATCTTTAAAGTATTTAAGAATCTTAAAATTATTTTAAAGTTATAAGAAAATAATTATACCTCACACACATTTATATATCTTACACTTCTGAAAACTTAAACACAAAAAAAAATACATTAATATTGTGTAAATTTAAAAAGTGGCGTTACGCCTACATTAGATACGAACACTGAACATATGCATAACTCAGTTTAGGCCTCGCTAATTTTATATGTATTGACTCATATGACGTTTCACATATTATTCCGAGGGTCAATGTGTGGAGTTGTCAGTACTCAACGCTAAGCTATTGCATAGAAGTATAAAAATTTGCACTAATAATGCAACTGAGCTCACTTCTACCTAATATCTTGATGGTGTAGCAAATCTTGATGTATTGCTGAGTGATTCCAATGCATCATTAATAATTGTCCCATACTAGCTGTTACCCGCGACTTCGTCCGCATTAGATAGTAACTCTAGGCAGGAGATTGTTTTGTGCGAGGAGACATTTGGAGTTGAATGATAAATATTTTACTGTGTTCTATACATAGAATTTTGGAAATATGTCCACGCTGACTTTTTTTTAGATCTATTAAAGAAGATCGTTTTTCTAGAACATTGTATTAGCCTATATCCTACCATAAAGTCAGCGCACGCGAAGAAAGTAAGATAGCAGGACACTTCTTCCGATTAACTGCGATTCCCACGGGAATGAAAGGTTTTCCCGTGGTAAACAGTAGTCTATGTTCATTCTCAGGGTAATATATAAGTCTGTGCCAATTTTCATCAAAATCGGTCTTGTGGTTTAGGCGTGAAAGAGTAACATACAGACAGAGTTACTTTAGCATTTATAATATTAGTATGGACTAGTATAGATTAAATCATTCATCAATAAAAATGTCTCATAATGATTCCAAGAAAGAAAACCTCGAGGGTCAAAACTCAGAAAATTAAACAATAAAGTTTGTCTTAAATAATAAGAGAATCGTTCTTTAGATAGATATTAGATATAATAGTTTACAATTTAATAAATTTAAACTGGCTTATAAATTAAAAAGTAAACCTTTACTTGTCGTGACAAGGATTCAACTTACTTATAAAAAATATTGAACATGCAAAATAAAAATTAAGGTAGAATTCTCTAGCGTTTAGGTAATTAAGGTAAGAGTTCTCTAGAGTTTCTTTTACCTCGCTTAAATGAAAATTAACGACCGGTACGTACAAAAAGTGACCTAAGACATTAGTTTACAAAATATTACTTTAAATAAGTAATATTTTGTAAACGGGTTCGATCCCCACTTGAGGAAATGTAATATTTCATATTTTCAATTTAAATATTTAATATTTTCATTTCTTCGCTTTAGTATAAGGAAAAGACGCTGCTTTGAATTCCGCCACACAATACGCTATGCGTCAAAATCGGCGGAAAGTGGGGAACGGAAGTGGAACGGAATGTCTTAACATTAGTTTCCCCCTACCATGTGCAGGATACAACGTGAAGATGAGCTGAGCATTATAAACGGTGTCACCTCACTTACAAAATATTTTCTTTTTAAATGATATTAAAAAAATATGATTTGACTTAACCTGTACGAAGCCAGAAATAGGACTACAAATTTCCAATTAAGAACTTTTGTCCTTATGAAAGATTAAAGAAGACTGAAGGCTAAAGATAAAAGGAAGGAAAGGAAAGAAGAAAGGTTAAAGATAAAGCAAGAATTAAGGATTAGATGTTATAGATCAAGCATCAAAGATCAATGATCGAGAAGGTTGTGAACCCTATGATTATTGCCTTGGATCGAACACATAAAGGACTAGTGAGTTAATTCGAATTAAAAATACGTAGAATTTTTATATATATATTCTAACTACTAGTGAATGGAATACTTTTGCTGAAGTGGCTTGTCGTGGCGCAGGGGCACAAGTGTGTGACTGTAATCGACAGGTTGTGGGTTTGATCCAAGCTGGGTAAATTATTTAAATTTCTTTTTTCGATGTAAGTGGGTGCTATAAAAGTCTCGCTCCTTTTCTAAATAAAACTGAGCTTTCAGATATTAAAATACTTTCTTAATAAGCCTTTGAAAACACTTTTAAAAAATACTTTGCTAGGAGCATAACTTGTTACTATAATGGTTTATAAGTTACATTGCAGGACACTGGTGATATAACCTACAATGATTTATATCATTCCTATCTGATGATCCAGCTCAGTCAGTCGTTGTCTCGAAGGAATTTGACATTTAGTTACTTAATCGTGACTAGTAGTGTTGAACCGGAACGAATAAAATGCTCATCTTAATGTTTTCAATGTTATTTATGTGTTAATATAAAATCCTATAATTTTAGTTTTATATGTGTAGAAAAGAAAATTTAGTTCGATTTGAATATTTTATACATATACCTACGGGTTTTTGCCCCTTTTATAAATTCGTCCAAGCGTTCTAGCCTTATTACCGCTTAATAATTATAATCGATGATATAAATTAGAAGTTTCCAAACTTTTTTGTCATAGGTCATTCTAAATTACAGGTTCCGGTGGACTCGCAGCTCTAGCTGCAGTAGCATTTCTGCAATGTAAAAATGAAATATGCAGGCGTTTACAAGAACTGTTAGTGAGCTTTCTATAACATTATCTGCATAAATTGATAAGGTAATAGGTGAAATCAAACCAAATTTTGGTCTTCACTATCGAAAGCAAGTATATTTTTGTGTATCACCGCTCCTAAACTGTGAAACCTCATCTTATAAGACCTCTGTCGAATCTAGTTGTGGACTCTCGGTGGTGCATCTGGACTACCTTGAGAACTAAAGGCTTTTAAGCATAGCTTAAATTTAGATACATAAATTAACATATTATCTATTATTTTTAATATCGTGAATGTTTATTTTGTACTTATCATATAACAAGTGAACACATTGTATTAACAAATTAAAATAGATAGAGTAGAAACAGCGGTAGAGCCTTACATACACTAAGTGATAATTACATAGTTATATATCGATCATTAACAGAATAAAATTATCAGTTATTACGATTTCAAAATACATTCTGATCAAAATAAATTGAATGTAAAAATCATATCTTTACCTACAACAAAATTATAGATCAATTGCACTTAGTACTTAAGCAAGCTCGTAATTGTTATTTTAACTTAAGTCAAAATTGCGTCAAACCATATCTCTGACAGGCATCTAATTGAACGTTGACAGAGAGGTACATTTTATTTGCTAATTGTACATGCCTATTGCTGTGTTAATAACTCTCTTATCTTGTAGCAACATTAAAATTCGCAAAAGTTACAATCACTTTTAAAACATTTAATCAAGTTTTGGGGTATTTACCTCTATTTTTGTTTCACGCACGTATCTTGTACATGGCAGGGTAGGCAGAGGGATCTAAGGAATCTAGTGTGAAGTTAGGAGAATTTGAGTCATTGCTTGTTGAGTAGCGGAACTCAACGCCGCAACTCAAAACATTTAATTTCCTCGACTTGGGATCGAACTTGTCGTGGTATAAAGGCACAAGCTACTGTAAACGCGACAGGATGTAGATCTTCGGTTATTTACTAAGTGTACTGGTGGTCATTAATTTAATTTAAGTTTCTTGCCTCCTTGCTACCATACCGGAAGATTATAAAATATATATTGAATTTTAAAATATTAAATATTTCATTTTCCAAAGTGAGGATAGAATCCATATCCTGTTGCGTTTACAATCATAAGCTTAATAAGCCCTTGCACCATGATAGGCCGGAGTATTCAATAGATAATGAGACGCTTAATCCTTAGTGTCTTTATGATATATGCTGTTACGACACCCAACTAATACTTATAAAGCTTGTAATTAAGTACTAAATCAATTTTGAAAGCGTTTGCATAGATGGTTATTGTGGCCATTTACTTTGGTCACAGCAATTACATCATTGTAGTATGGACGCTGAGTTAGGCTAAGCCTCTGGCATTACTGGTCCAGTGACATTAAAAAGTCTGAGAAAATCAAGACCTTTCCTACATGTAACTATGACATCCGTCAGTTCGTCAGTGATTCTTTTTTCTCATTTCTTTAATACTAACCACTGTTTCTGATTCGGTTAGCACACAGTACGGGTACATTCTATTCAACTAACTATTTTGATATTTGGCAAATCGTTTATAAATCGTTAAATTTAGTTAACTGCTACGTTGTTCCGTAATACATATCTTTACAGCGCTGTTAAGTTTGCGTTAGATTTTATTTATTTAAACACAGCTTGCGAAAGCTTTTTGTAAGAAATAATAGCGATATGAACAATAATCAATTTAACGCCTGTAATAATTTTGAGATGTATCAATTATATTTCAATGGATAGGCTCTTGCAAGGTCGTACGTTCAATATATTTAATGTAATGTTACATTTATTGTTGAACGTGATATTTAGAGCAGTTGAATTTCTAACGGGTAAAGTTATAGCAAATGTATTTTAATGTTATTTATTTAGTTCGATCTATTGCATACAAAATGCCAGTCATAGTTAAATAAAATCTTTATCTTTCAATATGAACAAAAAAACTACTTAAAAAATTAAACTTAACAAATTATTTTGTTACTAAAATAAACCAAAAATATTGTATAAGACCATACTCAAGAAATAAATAAAATATATACAGATATATTAATAAATTAAGGAAAATTTTAAAATTAATTCAAAATTTCATAAAATGATTCATTAAAACATTGGCATTTTTTATTTCCGGTTGTTCTTAGAAGTAGCCTAGCCCAACCTTCTTGGCAATGAGGGATGATTAATCAATAATTGCAAGTATAATCTGTGCTATTACGATGGTACGGATACCGGCATTATCTAACAAAACGCTAACTACGTTAAGCGTAATAAGATTCTTTGGTCGATACCAAAGTAAGCTACATCAAATTAAAATGGCTTCATCGAAACTTTTACTTTGACATGATTGTGTTTGTCAAAAGCATATATGAGATGTGGTATAGATTTCTGAGCAAGGAGCCCATCAGAGGAGGAGATTTCAGTAGGGCAGTACTTAGAAAGCTTTTTACTGTATCCCACACATATTATGTAGGCTGAGGGAACCTGGGAACATTGTATTAAGAATTTACTGCTACATTCTAAAAGCGTGTTAAGTGGTAAAACTCAACACGACAGTTAAACAGAGGGAGGCAATGAATCTTGTTTTCTCGAATAGGTATCGAACCCACTAGTAGCCGCTTGTGGCCCTGCTCCACGATAGGTCCTATATTATATAAAAATTACAGGTTGATGAAATCGTAAATATTAATTTGATATATGGAACAGATTCAGTTGACTGCACTAGTTGAAGGTTACGAAGAAAAATGAATGTATGCAATGAAACGTAAAGTGCTTACAATTAAAGAATAACCTTAATCTGAAATGGATATTTAAAAGCTTTAGATTTAGTATTTACTGTCAGCATTAACTGCTTTAACGATGTATCAATGTCCTTCTGCGAAAAAAAATGCGCTTTTCGAAAGGCGTCTCAACATCGTCGCTATCTGTCATGATATTTAAATAACACAAGTTAACATTGGTCCAGTATATGTAAGTAAAGATGCCCTTGACTTTTAAGCGTAACGCTTCCGACGCGACAATGTGCTTAAACATAAAAGCACATAGTAAAGACATCGCGTGAAATATATTACTAAGCAAATTATAAGATACTTAGGATGTGAACTTTTTTATAGTTCTACGTTTAAAGTCACAATAGCTTTTATTTTAGCAAGCAAGCTTTCATAGAATATTTCTAGTGTCAAATAGAAATAATCTACAATACAAAAAGGCTCTTTAAAATTACAGTACAAATCATAAATATTTTTTTGTTGTAATATAAACAAAAGCATGTATTTAATAATTATATTGATCTTTGACTGATGTCTGCAATGGCTTCGTGACGTACAATTGTCCGGTACGAGTACAGAGTTGTGACGATCAACGTACATAGCGTAAAACGAATCAATATATTTTTCCATAAATGGACATATTGCTCACATTATATCTTTTATTGGAACACCAACTGGAACGTGTACGTTATAGAACTTGATTAGTGTGTAATAACACTACTACAATTATTTTATTAAATGAGTTAGATAATGTCATGTGTTTTATGTTGGTATAACATTTAGTTTTTTTTTCTCTTGTTCTTTTTTCTTTCGGCATCTGCTATATTCGGCACAAAGCAGAGTAGACAAAGGGAACTTGGGGAACCTAGTGTTAAGACTCTCCGTTTCACTTTCGTTTCGTCATTTTTCGTTTTTATGAATTTTTAGGCATTGCGTGTTGCCCGCAATTTTTCAGTACATCATATAAACACTTTATTTATTTTTTTTAGTGCCGCAATTTTTTAGTACATCATATAAGCACTTTATTTAATTTTTCAATACATCATATAAAATTATGGTAGTATATAAATATGGTTCATAGCTTAGATATTAGTCAGTATAATAATTGAGAAAAGTATTTACCCTTAAGGGAAGGGACATAAAGGATAGAACTTAAAATTATAAATATGCATGTACTTGCACGCCATGTATTTTGTCCCTACATTTATTCAATAATTTGGTTAGTGGAAGTGGTATATTTTTGAAATAATAATATTAGATTAAATATGTATACACTAAACTAAATATTAATTGATATTTCTGAAAGCAAATCGATAAACCCTAATAGCGATAAATAACGCTAACTTAATTTAATTTATTATAAGGATAGTAGTACAGATGGCAAAACGTATGCCTTTCAATCGTGATTTCAACCGTCGTGAAATAAGAGTCTGTCAGTTCGTGTGTCGTCCGGCCATGAGGTTGAAGTAGGCAGAAGAACTTTTGCTTATTTAGTTGTAGGTTATATTGTGCTTATTTACCATCAAAACCGGCTCGATAAAACGTACTGATCATTTTATCAATTAACTATTGACTTAGCTGTGTCCTGCACATTGCAGGGTAAACAGAGGGAACTTGGGAACCTAGTGTTTAAACACTGTGTTCCGTTCTCTACTTGAATTTAAGGTATTCCATATTGAGTGACGGAACTCAACGCAGCGCTTTGCCTTGCTACCAGAGCGAAGAAACGAAAACATTACATACTTATTTAAATTTAACAAATTAAATATTTCATTGTCTCGAGCGGGGATCGAACCCACAATTTGTCGTCGTCACAGTTACAGTGATGCTTAGCTTGTACCACGACAGACCTCCATTTTCAATTACTAATTATTCTCGTAAAATTATTGTTCTCGTAAGAAAAATCGCAGCCTTTAGTACCTACCACTATTTATTACATCGCCTTTAAGGGATCAGAGATTCAAAAAGAAAAAACAGAACCGGAATAACGGAACTTACATCACATCACTTTGTTACCCGTCTATCCATTTGTCAAGACCATTTGTCAAGAACTTTTATACCAACGCAATTAAATACTTATGCGTCGTTTTTTGCTGTAATTTATATGAAAATCTGGCACAGAGTAAGAACTTGCATTAGAAAACATGGAAAAAATCCGGAAAGTAAAAAGTTATCGATCGATAAAATATTATAAACTTGTGTCTGTAGTTGATTTCATACATAGTGAATGCAAACGCCCGCCAACTTACATTTGTCAATTTTCATAAAGGATTTGATTCACAGTAGTCCTGAAATTGATAGAGAATCTTCGGTTGGCAAGTATGCCTTGACCTTGATCTTGCTCGTTTGCTCTTCACGCCTAAAACCAGTAATACTTTTCTATGCCGAAATTTAACGCGGAACTCAGTTTTGTTAACAAAGCAGAAATAAAAATAATAACTATTAGCGACCCGCCCGCGGCTCCACCTTGAGTTACACTATTTTATTTAAACGTAATTACTTTCTTGTTCTAATAACATTAAAACTTTCAAGACAATATCTATACATTCAACATCAACATTTCAGCCAAATGAACAAAAAATTGTTTAGTAATTTTGGCGAACTGGATATTTTAAATTTATGTAACTTTTTTATTTAATTAAAAATACACTAAATGTAGAGGAAAAAAATAAAAGTAAAAATTGCATACAAATCTGTTCTAAATACGCACAGACAAACAGAAAAAAAAACACTATTTTAAATATATCGTTCATATGCCGACAGTCATCAGTTACATATAAGTTGTAAGTATAGATATTATTACTTTGAGTGGGACTCGAACCTGTGGCGTTTACTTTCAGACGTCCACGCGCCACGAGCGTTCTCAGTCTTACCTTTTAATAATCCATATTTAGTGGCATATCTGCATTGAGCTTGATTTTGATATATAGTGATGAATTACTATAGATTCGTGTTCCTAACGGCCATGAAATACTCTTCAATTCATTTGATTATGGTTTTCTTTACATCCTGCTGCACTTTAGACCTAGTTTTCTGTAATTTATTACATATTTAATTATAGTCTTCGAAAGAAGGTAAAGTTTAAACAATTGTTTCAAGTGTACTTTCGATTAGACGTACCTAATTTTACAACAAAGTAGCAACAAATCTTAGCAATTTTACGATTATTAATAGATCATATTGATATATGAAATTAATTCAGCGCAACTTTTTACGAATTTACTATTATTACTTTACCCTATTCTACTCAGCTTCACGCTGTATCCCGCACATGGCAGGGTAGGCAGAGGGAACTTGGGAACCTAGTGCTAAGACACTCCGTTCCACTTCCGTTCCCCACTTTTCGCCGAATTTTGAAGCATAGCGTGTTGAGTGATGGAACTCAACGCCGCGTAAATAAATAAGTTAAAATTATTATTTTAATTTATTTATTTTAATATATTATACTTTAATTATAATTTAAATTAGAAATCCTCATTCTGCAGTGGAAACCGCACGCAAACGTAGTGTAGTACATCTTTCTACTAAGTCCCACTTAGCAATACAGCATATGCAAATTGGCTGGAAGATTCGGAAGAGACATTTTATAGAGAGACCTGAATGCATGTCCAGCGGTGGATGAAGACAGGCTGGTATGCCGGCACGACAGGATACGTCAGTTTTTATTTTAATTTTCTCAGCAGGTAAGCTTATTATATAGTTAGTTTTTAAGATTCCGTACATCAATAAATTTAAAATCATCAACAAATGTTCATCATCTGTCCGTCTTCCTAAACCATTTATTTAGCAGCGTGGCAGTATCAAGCAAAAAATAATGTCAAATTAACTAACTTAATACAAAATGAGCACAAATGCCCGACAACTTCAACTTGTCAATTTGAAATTCTGAAATTGCTACGGAATTCTCGGTGGGTGAGTACGATGCAGTAAATCAGTCTTTTTTAATTTTGTAGAAAATGAGACAACCCCGGTGTTTAATGTTAGATCCTTTTTATTTATCCAGTTGAATACGCAGCAGATACGAAAATTATAAAGATATAAATCAGTTTCTTTTACCTAAACCATTAAATACAAAAAAAAATACTACATGTTATTATATTTCCAAATATGTTTCCTAATGCTAATAATATAAGATTTACACGAAGTGATAAAAACTATATTACAAATTTAAAAAATTACAATTTTATTTTCCTTTTTCGTAGAATTTTCATTTTTTATTTTGTTTTTATTATAACTTAACACGGGCATGCACTAATTGTTACAGCTTTATGACTGATTCTAAGAACATCACTATTTTGAATAATTACTTTTTCCTTCGCAATAATAGTTTAAGGCTAATGGTACTAGATGTTAGAAGCAGGAAGAATTGTAACAACATGTATTAGGCAATGAACTCCAACAATGCGAGTAAAAAATGTAACCTCTAAAACAAATTATCCTCCTAAGCTCGTAACTTGTTATAGACAAAAAGTAGATTCGATGACATTTCGAAATGAACGTCGTGGGTGACTGAACTTTATTAAATTAAGAGTACTTATTTGTTATTGTAACTTCTATATCACCTTTGAGTATATTAAATGTTTTTTATAGCTGGGAAGTTTTTACACGTGCATACATTACTGAAGTAAATTAATTATAAGTTACGATTTCCTTTCGTAATTGTAAAGCAGAAACGAAATCCTTACATTATTGTTCGTCTGTTCTGTCATCATCATCGTCGTCGTCTAGAGGTATTAAGATGAAATTAATATTAAATATTCAGGTGTGATGTGACTTAGAGCAAAGAGAAGTCAAGCTTTTAAATCAACATAATTAAAAGATAAGGCCGTTTGTACTACTCTTGGTGGATTACTCTTGTAAGAAACTCACCTCGTAATCTTTATGATACTTTTCGTAGACCTAGAATAGTTACCAAAATTAGCACAAAATAAGAAATAACATGATATTTTCTTTGTTTTTTTCTGCTTTACGCTGCATATGGCAGGGTAGACAGAGAAAATGCGGGACCGTAGTATCGTTGGAGAGACACTCGTTCAATTCCCCACTTTTTGTCAAATTTGAGGCATTGCGTATAAAGTGATGGAACTCAACACCGAGCTTTGCCTTGTTACCAGAGCAAAGAAAATGAAAATATCAATTATTTCATTTCTTCACTTGGGGATCGAACCTATAACCTGTCGCGTTACAGTAGTACATGTGCCGCTGCGCCGTGGCAAACCTTGAATAAAGGAATAAAATGGAGAAGAAAGAATTTACCAATATTAAAAAAAAAAGACACAAAGTAGTAGTAGTATTTGGCAATCTTATTTACCGTGTAACCGTAACCTATAGAGTATATCCCAAATCCAAATATATATGATTGTGAAATTTGACAAGAAGCAATAACTTGCAGAACAACAAAGAAAAATAAGATAAATGAAACATTTTTTATCTCAGAAACTTATATTTGTTATTTATTTCATAAAAATGGGGAAGATACGCTCGCAAACTAAGTTTTGTCGTGTGATTCCGGCTTAGAATAGGATCACCCTGGTACTGATGATGTCGTAAAAGGCGACTAAAGTACGTGTGGGAAAGTCACGTTGTTAGCAATGGCAACACGCATGGGCAGACTCGACCGGATTATTACCACCCCCGAAATTTTAAACCGGCGTTAAGTAGCGCTTGGCATTAGGTAATGCCGGGCCTTGCACCTTAAAGGCCGGCAACGCTCCTGTAGCTCCTCTGGAGTTACACGGGGTCGTGGGCGACGGTGATCACTTACCATCAAGTCACCTGTACGCTCGTTTGCCGTGTCTCGTCCATAAAAAAAGTTTCTAATTTATTTTTGTTTTATATCTTATACAATACATCCTTAAATTAGCAAAAAATCGTATGTGGAATCTGATCCGCGCTTTTTTTTAATATAATTTTCACAAGATTGATACTGCGTTTAAAAACCAAAAGATATTACTGCTTAGTCATTCTTTAATCATCCAATTGAAATACCATGCTTTAACTACTATGGTTATAAATGTTGGTAGTTTTAGTCATTGTAAGCAAAACAAGAATAGGTAGGTACATATAGATACATGAATGTACCTGATCATTTTTGTCCATAAAGTCGCCCACGGCCACGGTAACTCCGTTGCCGTCCTTTAGAATTGGAAGGGCACCGAGGCCCGGCATTACCTAATGCGAAACGCAGTGACCGGCGTTAAGCCGCTACTTAACGCCAGTCTTAAATGCCGGGGGTCGTAATAATCCGGTCGAGTCTGCCCATGCGTGTTGCCATTGCTGGCAACGTGACTCTACCACACGCACTTTAGTCGCCTCTTACGACAAAATCAGTACCAGGGTGATCCTATTCTAAGCCGGATTCACACGGATAAATATCAAAATAATCTGTATATGGTACGAGACTTGGATATTTAAAATAATTTATTTTCCTTTAATAACAGTACATGGATATTATACAGTACGTGGGTAGTGATATATTATGCCGACATCCATTTCATCACAATTTCAGCTACATAATGTATAAAAAATAGTCAAAATGATAATATTTTCTGCAATAGAGATTTCTGCAATATAAACGACTGTAAAACATCAAACAAAAATAGTAAAACTGTAATAAGTATTAAGTTACAAGATTTAAGCAAAATAATTATGTAGAGAAAGGTAATCCAAAAATTAAACTCTCTTAGGAATTAAGTATCAAGAGATAATTATTCTTATTTATAAGGCTAGTTTATGTGCTTAAGTAGCAGATAATTACAAAATACAATAAATGCCGTTAATTGTAATTATATAATTGAGGCCTGTCGTGGCGCGGGGTCACTAGCGTGCACTGTAAACGACCGGTTGTGGGTTCGATCACAACTCGAAGAAGTGATATTTAACATTATCAAATGAAATATTTGGCTCCGCCATTCGATAATTCGGAAGAAAGTGGGGAACGGAACAGAGTGTCTTAGCAATAGAATCCGAAGTTAACTCTGCGTAAGTACTTTATAGTGTGCGAGATATTTCGTGAATCTGTCAAAAAATGCATACCAAAAAGGGCTATGAATCCACAACTCTCAGCAGGTACTTCAGAATTGCGCCACGAAATTAGATGTAACAATATTTTAAGCAGGTTAATACTGGTGTTAGTATTAAGAGCGCGTTTTGTTAAAGGACTTATTTATTATCACTTTTTATATCAAGTCGCGACGTGATGAAGTGCGAGCATTTACATATATTTACAATTTGCAGTTGACCTTGAAAACTTTTTATACAACGGACATCACACTACTCATTCCACTCGAACATTATTTTAAAGATTGCGTGCAATTACGATAAGCAAATACGGAGACATGTTTCAAGCTTACATACACTGGTTTTTTTTAATAATGCCAGTTAGATCATAAAAATGGTATCTAAATAGTTTAATTAAATACTTACTATAAGTAAATATTTTATTAAACTAAATTAGTTTTATTAAGTGCTGTAATTACCGATTATCATTTTATATGGCGATCGTAGTGGTGCAAGTCCTAATTTTTATTGTGTTTATTTTTATATATGCCTGTACTTGTCTATCATTGTGATGGGCAGAAAGATTCTTATATAACTATACCTCCATGCTGTACTTCGTTAATAGTAAGATATTCAGAATATATGTTAAGAAACTATTAAAACACTTCTCCACAAACATATCCCGCCGATTTCTGAAGGCACTGTCACATATATGTTTTTTATTTATCATTTGTCATCTTTTTTATCATCTTTATACACTTAATATCAAAAAATGTGTAAATTAAGGAATATCTTAGTATCATATGTGGTATAATATTTTTAAATATACTCTATACAGAGTAAAAAAATAATCTCCACTATTGGAGACAATATGCTTAAAATAAGTATAGTTTATGATCCTTAAGAGTGCTGTGATACGTCACAATCAAATTTAATGTACCGTAGCCTTGATTTTTAAATACCAATATATTGTAATAAGCTATCTTACATATGTTATTGCAATATAATTGTTTTCAAATTTGAGGACAGTCAATTAAGCTTAAAAATAGCAGTTCTTGATTAATATAATTATGTAGTCAGCTTCACGCTGTATCCCGCACATGACAGGGTAGGCAGAGGTAACTTAGAGGTAAGTGTTAAAACACTCCGTTCCACTTCCGTTCCCCACTTTCCACTGAATTTGAGTTATTGTGTGTGAGTGGCGGAACTTGACGCCACGTTTTGTCTGTACCAGAGCGAAAAAATATTTAAATTAAAAATACTAAATATTTCATTTCCTCGAGTGGGGATCGAATCCACAACCTGTCGGTTACAGTCACATGCTTGTTCCACTGTGCCACGACTGGCCTCAAGATTGTTAAATGTAATATGAAATAATTGTTATATATAGATTTAACTCCATAATTAAAGTGATTATGTTTTCGTTTTATTTTTATACTCAAATAAATGAATGAAGTATCTGTATAATACATTTTTGGATTTAATATTACTTACTTGTAAGATTATTATACAAAGAAAAACTATTACGTTAAATTTAATTAAATTGTTTGTGTTTTGCATATTTTATTATAACGGAGAATGATGATTCAGGAAATCATGATTATTATGATCATAAAAGAGATATTAGTAAGATGTTATAAAAAAATACTTATCAGGTTGCACAATTATAAAAAAACCGACAGTATTTTAATAGTTATCATATTATGTATCTATATATTCGTCTTTTAAAGTGGTTCTATGTAAAAATGTTACAGAAAAGATTCAATATTTTCATTCGAAATAGTTTACTAAACGTACGTACATTACAAGGTATTTGTATAAAATATGCCATCAAATTATCATATTTTACTTGTAAATTTTGATCATATTACAACCAGTAGGTGCAGCTCTGTCAATAATATAATTAAGATCTAAAGTTGTGATATAATTAAATTTAATATACTTTAACATTATAAATATTTTTTTAGAAATGTGCAATGTAGATATGTACAGTATGATATGAGGCCTGTCGTGGCGCAGGGATAGAACGTGTGACTGTAAACACGACGGGTTGTGCGTTTGATCCTCATTTGAAGAAATAACTTATTCAATATTTTGCCGTGTACCGAATATGTACAGTGTAAAGTTAAAAAAAAGTATAATATAAATACGTGTTTTATATTCTTTAACTCTTTCAGTAGAAACAGTTGGTTGGACTGGTTAGCATAACTTAAAATGATACTTATTTTAATTTATATGGGAGTATAACAATAATTTAAGTTGTATATTCGCATTGCTATTTGACCTTTTAAGTTTAATTTTACTCATGTATTCAACATTCAAAATATAAATTGCAGATATATTACTGATATTCAAATTACCCCATGCGTTCATAATTATGCAGGTTAGGTTGCGGTTGGTTACAAGGTTTGTATCTTCAGAACCGAAGAGTTTTGTTTTTTTAAGTGTCTTTATATTATTTTTTTTTGGATTCAATAAGCACGGCAGGCTTTTGTATGCCTTGAGGAAGACCGTAGTTACATTATTTGACCAAATGCACCTTATAAGATAGATGTAGACACGGAGATGCAGAGCGGAGGCCTGTCGTGGCGCAGGGACAAAAACGTGCCTGTAAACGACAGTTTGAGGGTACGATTCCCATTCAAACTTAAATATTGAGTATTTTCATTTTCTTCACTTTGATAACAAGGTAAAGCGCGGAGTTCAGTTCCGCCATTCAACACGTAATACTTCAAATACGTCAGAAGATGAGGAAAAAAAATAGAGGGTCTTAACATTAGGTTCCTAATTTCCCTCTCCCTACCTTTCCATGTGCGGGATACAGCGTGAAGCTAAAAAAGATATGTGAAGCATGCTTTCAGTGCTAATTCGTAAGAGATACTGAATATTCACCAAAATGTAAACACTTTGCAAATGTTTGCGACAAGCTCCTTTGTTCTATGTTGAAAAACTTACACTCTCACGGATTGGCGACAAGCTCCGCAAGCTATGACAAATGGGTTGTTTTCATGTTGGTGTTTGTCGAAGCCTTCACCAAGCGTATAAACGCTTTGATACAAATCTTATACACTTGCCCGAATCTTTGGCAATGTCCAATAATTTCGTGTTAAGTGTACATCAAATAATTTTAATATTAACATAATTTATATACTGTCTAATGGAAATATTTATTTATAACTAAATATAGTCTTAATTTATATTAATAGATATAAATAAAGAAACTTCTATTTAGTTTATGAATTCCCAGTAATCACCCAGTTTTGATTATATTTGTCATTAAAAGTGAATATATACAAATACACATACAATTCTTTATATTTCAGCAGTAATACAATTCGTTCTTATTACAATTTATATTAACTTTTATTTCATAGCAATAAACAATGAGAGCATAGTTTTAAAGTAAAGCTTACAAAAGTTCAGATGCTTTCTAAATAAAAAGTTTGTATTCATTATTTTAAATTTATTTGTAACATTTAGAAGAATTTACAATTAGCACGTTCATGATAAGTATGAAGGGAGTACACGAAGTTATTTCCTCCGTTACTCGCTATTACACTGCCAACTCATAATAAGTCACGAACTTACAACACAGATGATATGCTTCTATTTACTGTTTAGTTGCGGAATAAGCGCAGAAGCATCTCTTTCAAAATCTATGCATTGAGTATAAACTAATATAGATTGTTATAGTGTTATGTAAAAATAATAATTAAGTCATATTATCACATCAAAGAATTTCATATAAATTAATTATAATTAGCGTTATATGAAATAATCGTTATAAAATTTTCAATTAAAAAAAAAATAACGTAAAGTAGTATTATAATTCACCAAAAAATCTAGGAAATAGAAAAATCCTTCATAAATTTAATGTCAATTTACTGAGGTCGACGCACAGTAACCTACTTTTTTTATACTAGCAGTTTTCTAGTGTTTTTCATTAATTCGTGATAAGAAGAGACCACAAAAACATGGCATTTAAAAGATACTTTACAAATATACATTTATATGAAATAAAAATACTTTGGTCATGTTTCTAAAATATTAATATCATAAAAAATGGCAAATAATTTGATAAATTTCAGATATATAATACCACTGATTCATTTTATGTTCTTCAGGTTTTTATTTAGGTGGATTTACAGTACTCAATATTAGGATTTTTTTTTTTTTCTAACATCTGAATCTCAACATGATGCAACATTAAAGTCTAACTAACGACAAAATACATATGACTTGTGACAAAATTCATATTTTCAGAAAACTCTTTACTTTTTTGTATCATTTAAAATCTTGTTCACGTATGTATCTAAACTTTCCCCTTCTTATGTTTTTAACATTATATATTTAACCAAAGAATTAAATATTGAAAAATTACGCGAGAGTTTTAGAGCTTTCAGTGTAAATATTGTTTGTGTAGTAGGTAGTAGAAATACTACTACCACGCAAGCGTAAGCACGTAAGATTTAGTCATTAATTATAATGATATTAATATATTTACTTTATCTTACGTAAATAAATACGCTTTGACTAAAATGTGTCTCACTCAGCTTCACGCTGTATCCTGAACATAGTGTTAAGACATCTAAAATTCTTTCATGTACATATCTAAAAAATGTATGTACATATAATAATTTTACGTATAAAAGATAAACGCGATGAACGATGTTGAAGTTGATACTACTATTAAGTATTACGGATAGCTCAGTTTTCCCAGTTTAGATCCAGTATAATGACTGTTTATTTGCTATCTTACGTGCGTACCAACCGTTGCTTCACAGTTCCTATTTATCTTAGTTTTTCACTTCCAGGTACGTATGATTTTTTATAGATGGTGGGAAATAACTATAAATATTGCCGTAACAGTTTCCTTATTTCACACCAAAACCTAAATTATTAATATAATTAAAAGTTGCCATTATTTAATTAGTTTTTCATATTATCCACTAGATAATAAAATTCTTTTTTTAATGTTCATTGTCTGTATATTTATAATAATGTGTATCAATAACACCATGTTCGATAGTAGCCTTAATATATCGGATTGAAGTATTTCGATATACACTAATTGGAATTGTGTAGTACATTTATTTTACTTATATCCATTGGTGATAACATTACTCTTCATTTAAATAGGATTGTATTTTATATGTAAATTAAGCTACTAATTAGGTGACTTGTATCAAAAACTTGAACGCGCCTACCTTGATATTATCCAAGCATTTATTCCACATTTAGTTAAGATAAGATATGAAAATATTGTCATATTTTTCCGAACGCACAAGAAAAATATAGGAAAATAGTAAATAAACACAGCCACAATGATGTATTAATAATTAATCGATATTTAAACTTTTATTCAGATCAAATGTTTATATTTTTTTTATAATAAATAAAAAAATATATATAATAATTTATCTTAAAAAAAAGTTCACGTCGCTTTACAATATACATAAGCTATATTTTTTTATATATATAGGTAGGTATATCATAATGTATCAGTAGTTAGTCAGCTTGATATAATGAGAACATAAATATAAGTATTATATACTTAAGTAGAATAAGCTATTTGATAAAAAAATCACGGCGTAGTAAATCCTTGATTCTGTTTAAGTTCTTAGTTTGAGATATTACCAAGAATATAATTAGCAAATATATTTTAGCAGAAAATTTGACTTCCGTACTTTTTTATAGTGCTTTTTTAAGAAACTGATGAAGTTCTATGTTTATCTTATTTTGAATAGAGTATTATTTAAATTTATTTAATTTGAGGCCCGTCGTGGCGCAGCGGCACAAGCGTGTGACTTTAATCGACAGGTTCTGTGTTCGATCCCTAGTCGAGGAAATGAAATATTTAATATTTTCAATTTAAATATTTAATGTGTCATTTCTTTGCTCTGGTAATAATGGAAAGCGCGGCGTTGAGTTCCGCCACTCAACACACAATGCCTCAAATTCGGCGGAAAGTGGGGAACGGAAGTGGAACGGAGTGTCTTAGCACTAGGTTCCCGAATTCCCTCTGTCTATCCTGCCTCGTGCGGGACACAGCGTGAAACTAAGAAAGAAAGAAAGAAATTTAAATTCATAACTTGGGGCTTGCTGTGGCGCTGGGGCACAAGCGTGTGACTGTAAAAGCGATAGATTGTGGGTTCGATCTCTGCTCAAAGAAATTAAATATTTAACATTTTCAAATGAACTATTTAATATTTTCATTTCTTCTTTCTTAAAGAAATGAAGCGGCATTGAGTTCCACCACTCATCATGCAATGTCTCAATGTCAGCAGAAAGTGAGGAAAGGAACGGAGTGTCTTAACATTAGGTTCTCAAAGAACTTGAGACATGTAACGTGTAGATGAAGAATATAATCTTATATTGTGATAAAGTAACATAAATTCTAACTTTATAATAATTAATAAACCATGTTATACGTAACTGATAAGATTGCTTCAAGAACACGTATTAATATTAATAGAATTAAACTAGTTTTAAATATATTCTTCGCAAGATTTTTGCAACAATGTAACAAGTGTAACCTTTGAAATAACATTAATATAATTATAATAAGCAGTAAACGTACATAAGATAACTAAACCTCATTTGTAACTTGTTCTCTTATTTTTATATTTACATTTCTTTTTATTAGTATGAGTAAAGACTATTTATTTGGCTTTAAGTATCGCTACCACTATGGAAAGACAGTACATGGTACATGGCGTTAAATTTTGCCGCTCTCACATACAGTATCTCATGTGGCGCATTGTAAGTAACCTGTATCATATATATGATATTTAAATATATTTTTATATGGAAAAGACAAGGCAATCGAGCATACGGGTCACCTGATGGTGAGTGATCAATGTCACCCACGGCCCCGTGTAACACCAGGGGAATACAGGTGCGTTGCCGGCCTTTAAGATGGAGGTAGACGCGTTTTTTGAAGGTACCCTATGTCGTATCGACCTGGAAATACTGCCGCGGGTAGGCCGTTCCACAGATGTGTGGCGTGATGTATATTTTTACAAATATATACCCATATATTTGTAAAGATCTTGAGAAGTTTGTTTCGTATCAGAGTTTTTAATTAAAAATCTGCGTCTAGCGATATGAATTATAGTCCTAATAACCAAAGAAAATTTATATTTTAATATACTTTTACATATATAATACCGATAAGCTTAAAGTACTAGGTCTTTAATTAACAAAGAGTGTTGTGAACCACGCTTTTGCTAATATATATACATAAGTTTTGATGTCACACAAATGCATGCAATATTCAGAGTATTCACAGTGGGCGTTGTAGTTGCTTTGACGTGCACTGTCTTGTAACTAACGACTAGCATTGTATGGGAGGAGACAAGAGAGCTCCTGTAAAGGTGCAGTCAGAATAGATTAAACATTAGCTTGGTTTTTTAACTGAACAAACTGAAAAGTGGCACTTGTTAGTAGTTGATGATTACTTGTAATGTTGTCTTTTATATATTCCATATATTGGAAATAACCTTTTTCTATATAGATGAAATTGAATGGAAATGACGGCAAACGAGCGTACAGGTCACATGATTGTAAGTAATCAACAGGAGCACTACCGGCCTTTAAGGTGGATGGGCACCGAGTCCCGGCATTACCCAATGCGAAACGCAGTGGCTAAAGCCACTACCGGTTTAAATTCCGGGGGTGGTAATAATACGGTCGAGTCTGCCCATGCGTGTTGCCATTGCTGACAGCGTGACTCTACCACACGTATTTTACGACACCATCAGTACCAGGTTGATCCTATTCTAAGCCGGAATGACACGGCACGACAACCTGCTATTTACAATTGCTTATGCCCCTGCACCACGATTGGGCTAATATAAAATTCTCATTCAAAGTCTATTTCGATATTAAGCCATTTATAAACTGATGTTAGTATTGGTGTTTTTTATCGATTTATACATAAGTTACATGTGTTAGTATAATCTAAGTTATACTACATGTTTAAATTCTGTGTAGCTGAATTCGCATCAAAGATTCTATACATTAAAATCAATGGCGCACCCATAAATGGTATAATTTGAAAGGATTCTGGAAACTTGATCGATAAATTACACGTTCTATCACAAGTCACATACGTAATTATAGCAATAGTATTATTAATTTAAGCGTATCGTATTTATGTTTGAAACAAGTAAGTAAGCATTAACGGATACGGATCCCGCCCTAAGCTATTACGTATTACCATACAATAAGCACCCGAAATGTACACTTGTTGACTTGAAGGTTGCACTCACGTCGTGATGTTCATATTTAAAATATTAGAACCTTCTGATAAATCATTTATTGAAAGCAATCTTGATGGTATTCGGCCGTGGCTTTTCTGTGTTTCGTGATTGCCAAACTTATATTCAATTGAAGATCAGAAATATTTACGGTACAAGCGTCGCATATAGCTATGTAGATTTACCTTTTAAACGAGGGAGTTGTACGTTCGTGTTAGACTTAACAGAATTTATATAGAAAAAAAGAAGAGATTTATATTAATAAACTCGTTGTATAAATAAAATATGGATAGTTTTTAGAGATATCATATAAAAATATCTTACTTTTTATAGTTCATCAAAGTGGTTTTAAATTTTTAGTCGAAATTTTGATTATTTCAATATTAAGGTTGAGGTCGCATAACAAATGTTAAAAAATATGAAAAAAAAAAATGTTAGAGTTATATTTTCTACGATACAAAATAATGAATAAACATTGTATCAACCCACTCACTACCTACAATACGTTTTATAGAGTAGTTGCGACATTTAGTAATTGAATTGTTAAGGTCTGATATGAGACATCTTTCGTAACTCTGTAGACGAAGGCGATGTCACTATTAGTTAATATAGTCAAGTTGCTAAGTGTTTATTTTAAGAGATTTCCAGCGATTACGCTAAAATGTGCTAATCCATCCATTAAAGCTGAATTAATGATACCAAACTAGTTCGAATTTTGTATATAATTATCCAAAGACGATCATCTATGTAATAATGTTACGAAATCCTAATATTTATCTGTACAAAATAATAATTCATTATAAGAAAATCATATTTTATATGTAAATATAGTTTGGACTACATATACGTGTATAAAAGTGGAATGTGGGAATTTAATAAAATTATTACATATAATTATAATTATATCAGGCCTGTAGAAATAGATATAAATATATATTTTGCCAATATATATATATATATATATATATATATATATATATATATATATATATATATATATATATATATATATATATATATATATATATATATATATATATATATATATTTTTTAGAAACAATTACACAAATAATATGATAGGTATCATTGTTTTGATAACATAAGGTTTTCAGTTAAATCATAATTTAAAGAAGCAAGCCAGGTAGCAATTTTTAATTTGGCTTGATTAATTGAGTCATGTTTTATATCGCAAATATTGACAACTTTGTTATAAAGGAATAATTCTATATAAGGACTAAAACGAAAGAGGCGAAAGAGGACTTGGCAATGGGATGTTGAAATTTCGACGTTTCGTTAGAACCAAATAGTCTTCAGAAGATATAACTGTCCGGTGAGCTTTAAGTGCAATTTTTAGAATAAATAGCTGACGTACGCTAAGAACATTACTATCTTCATAAAGCTTGGAAGTTGGGTATAAGAAAGTCTTCCTTAACATTACCTTAAGGACAGACCTTTGAGCTCGTTCAAGCTGGAGTAAGTGGGATTTTTAAGCCCAACCCTAGGAGTTTATACAGTAGACTATTATTGATTGACAAAGAGCAAACTATACATTATATAAGATTTTGAGTGAAGCTGATGATCTTAGTAATTTTATTATGTGTATAATTTTACGCACACAAATTTCTTTAAATACGTTAATAGTGTTGGTATTTAATCCTAGCATCTATCTAAGCTTCAATATAAAATAACAATGAAAAAAATTATAAAATTTGATTACGTTTTTTTTTTTCAGTTTCACTATGTTTCCCGCACATAGCAGGGTAGACAGGTAGAGTTTAAGAACCTAGCGTTAATACACTCCGTTTCTGTTAAGATGCTTCTGCTGATCTTAAATTCCTCGTGTGGAATAGAACCCACACCATTTTCAATTAAATTGACACATTGCACACGGCAGGGTAGGCAGAGGTAACCTCGGATCTTAGACACTCTGTTCTGTTTCCAACTTTCTGCCGAATTTGAGACATTGTGTGTTAAGTGGTGGAACTCAACGCCGCGTTTTGCCTTGTTACCAAATAAAAAATATAATGTTTCACTTCTTCGAGTGGAGATTGAACCCACAACTGATCGCTTACAATTACAAAATTTTGCCTCCACGACAGGTCTCAGGCCGGCATATCACCTATACTTGGTAAGTTACGGACATTTCAAATATATATATTTACTTTGTGATATAAGCTATATTTCTTTATTTCTCGATTAAGAAATCTTCATTATCATCAAATACGTTGTCAAGAAAGAAACCTACGAATATGATTTCATAATTTAAAATTAAAATACAAATGAGTAGAATTAGTTAATATTAAAATTATAGGCTTCAAGTATTTCAATTAAATTAACTTCAAGTAGATTAATTTCTATATGACCCACATACATATTTTTTATATTTATTTTGAAAACTAATGTAAATTAAACAAAACTTGATGCATCTGACCTCAGCCTTGAGAGCTTTATTTCGTCGTATCTTAATTGTGTATGGTAATCTATTACGTTTTAACCATTACAGAACATTAGCTCGTTATGGCAATATATAGTCTGCTTTATTAGACTCCTGTAACCATTATAAGGAAAACAATGGTGAGATAATATCTCCGACCGGCAACAAAAAACAGCACATGTTATTAAAAATACCATGTAATGTTTTAATATTAGCTTCTGTTTTGTAAAATTTCTTTTGCAGATTTGTCGTTGTGTACTTTTTTGTTATTAATAAGATTTCCATCAATAAATATATAATTAATGTTTTAGTTTTCGTATGATAGAAATGGAATTTAAGCAGTCTCTTATCAGTTATTAGATATATTTATAAACTTTTAATATAATATGTAGAGATTTATTTATTATTTTGTTAAAAAAATACAATTTGTAAGTTGTGTGTGTAAACTTTAGCGTCGTATCTTTGCCTTATAAACCTTTGCTTTTGAATTTAATTATAGTTTTACAGTGGACATAGAAATAAAGTTACAAATTTACCTCTTTCATTATTATTTTTAATGTGCTTCACTTTAGTCACATCACGTTTCACTTTCAGAGAATCTACTACCTACAACGAGAATCTACGTTAATGATATGTAAACAGTTAAATCGATTTAGACATATATCAAGCAATCCAAAATATTCAATATCGACCATGCTACCTGCTATATACAAAAATACCACTCTTTTACACCGTAAATACGCATGATATACAAAGATAGGCGAGAAATGCAAAAGATGCTTGGGCGTATGTCTGTATAAATGTACACTTACGTGTTACGTCATTACCGTTAATTATGATAAAATTTTAAGCTCTAAATTTAACATCATCATGTTACATAAATGTATAGTATATACATATAATGTATAGTATATACATACAGTTCAAGCGGGCGAATCCGCGCGGAGACATGTGTCACATGAAAGTACTAACTAACAATAAATATTATTTGTTGTGACTAATAACAAGAAATCTGCAACAAACCAATTTCAATTTCAAATTCATCTAGTCTAATAATTCAAATACCTTTAATTTATATTAATATCATTCGGTGTTTATTACGATTTAAATTACATGTAACAAGGAAGTGAGACCGGTTCAAAATATAATTAATGAAGGAGGAAGATCTTTTTGTTCGTCTACGTAGATGGTGATACATTTTGTTTTTATGATTTATTAAAAATGTTAAAATAAAGTTGTTCATAGAAACAAGTAATCTGTGGTTTTTAGGTAAAAAAGGTTTAATATTCATAAATTTTCATGGTCACTAATCATTTTTGTAACCTTTAATGATTATTTCTTTACAAATTGAATGGTGGCTTCTTTACTGCAATATCTCACGGTAAAAAAATAAATCCCTCCGTATTTTTTTTAATTTAATCACATTAATAAAGTTTTTGTTTTTATAATTGTATAACTGATCAGGCTATTGATATATTATTTAGCATGGTATACTTGAAATTATAAATATGTATGTATTTTATTGTTTTTTTTACTTCACGATGTATGTCGCATATAGCAGGGTAGGGAAAGCTAACTTGGGAACCCAGTGCTAGACATTCAGTTCTCATTAAGACACTTTCCGTTAATGTTGTCCCTACTAATTTTTGAGGCATTGTGTGTGGAGTGGTGGAGCTCGAAGCCGCGCTTCACCTTGTTACCAGATATAGGTAAAAAAAAATATTAAATCTTAAGGGAGAAGTCGATCCACAGCCTGTCACGTTTACAGCCGCACGCCTGAGTCTCGTGAGCCACGAAAGGCCTAAACAATATATAATCATGTAATTTTTTGAAAAATGTTATTTTCTTAATTCGAGGTTTTACAATTTTCTTAAAACTTTGTAGCTGTTTATACACAGATTTAAAATCGAATCGGTCGAATCTGCCCATGCGTGTTGCTATTACTGACAACGTTACTTTCCCACATGTACTTTAGTCGCCTCTTACGACACTATCAGTACCAGGGTGATCCTATTCTAAGCCGGAATCACACGGCTACAGGAAGTATGGAATGGAGTGTCTTAAAACTAGGTTCCCATATTTCCTCCTACCCTGCCATGTGCAGGATACAGCGTGAAACTGAAAAAAAAATCTTTATACCTATACTACAATAGTAATCCATAGTTAACGAATTATTGTAGCTCAAGATAGAGATTAGTGTTACTTTCAACAGTGGTAATGGTTTTCCATATTTCAAATTGAGAAATATATCACGATAAAGAAAGTAATTTATTGTAAATTGCTTCGGTTAACAAACATTATAAACACCATTTGCCGAAACGTGCGATTTCTATTTAGTACCAACTTATGATGTGATCTGGCTACAGTAAAATTCTGTAACATACATATAATGAATGATATTTGAAACTATCTAACGCGGCAAACGTTCTTTTGTCATAAAACGGGAAACATGTTAAGTTTGTTCAACCCTTATCACTTATATTAAGGATTTGAAAAATAGATAGTAGCCTCATTAATTTAAATTGAATGATGTTAAGGGTAATTATGTTTTAAATTAAATATTTTTGATGAATAACGTATTTATTTGGATAGGAATGGTTTATAAAAACACCTTCGCAGATCATTATTTGCGAAGGTGTTTTTGTAAACAATGCTTTTTACGCTAACCAAATTTCTTCTAAAATAATGCATGCATTATTTTAGAAGAAATTTGGTTAGCGTAAAAAAAGCTAACCTTAAAAGATAGACATATAACTTTTTTTTAGATCTTTAAAGAAGAACAACTCTGTCATATTTAATTTTTCCGAAACTTTAACCGCTTACGCAACGCATGCAGCGGAAAATTTTCAATTAAGAAAAGAATCCCTGGATTTTGAAACATTCTTAATTGGTGCGTCGGTCCTATTGGTCTTAGCGTAATGATATGCCTGTAGCCTTTCTCGATAAATGGGCTATCTAACACAAAAAAAAAAATCAAATCGGACCAGTAGTTTCTGAGTTAAGCGCGTTCAAGCGAACAAACAAACAAACTTTAGCTTTATAGTATTAGTATAGATAAATGTTTACTTCTGTATCACATAGTGTTGTTTTATTCTTATATATTAAGACACGTGAAAATGAAGTAAGCGCCAAGTTAAGTTCTTTACAATTATGGCAGTCACGAACACAGCACATACGGGTATCTACACACACATGCACATGCTATGTTTTCAAAATTACAATTGACATTATTGTATTTACAGGCTGTATTTTTTTTGCTAGTTATTGTACTTATAGCGTATTTAGATATATTTCGTATTAAGATGATACGAGCATATTGGATTTGGTGGTAAAAAATAGCCAAGTCCAACTTTGGACTTGTATTAAATAGACATGTGATTATTTTGTCAATGAATCTGTAGCTGTAGCTGTCTATGTAGTACGTAGTATTACTTAACATTTAACTTGGTTTTTATTTCAGATTTACATTTTCTCTTTTTACGAAAAAGTTATTATAATTATTTTTTGATATTATCACGCTTTATTTTCCTATGGTCCTTAGTAATAGTTATATAATCAAAATAATACATTTATACAAAAAAACAAAAACTTAATATTTTGTTGTCATTATTGTGTGAGGAACGGAGCAGCGTGTCTTATTTTGTTAGTCATGTTATATTTTGTATATATTTATTGTATTGATTATATAACTATTACCAAGGACCATAGGAACATAAAGCGTGATAATAATAACACGCTTTATTTTCCTATGGTCCTTGGTAATAGTTGTATAATCAAAACAATAATATTTATTTATTGTTCAAAATATAAAGTTGACTGTAAACGACAAGTTGTGAAGAAATTAAATATTTAATATTTTCAATTTAAATATCTAATGTTTTCATCTAATGAAAATGTAAAGCGCTGCGTTGACTTCCATTTCTCAACACGCAATGCCTCAAATTTCGCGAAAAGTGTGGAACGGAAGTGGAGCGTCGTAAAGTTGGTACCCTGCCAGAACCTGTCGGTTACAGTCACACTCTTGAGATGGTTTATTATAAATTTGTACACCTTTATAAATTAATAGATTTCTTTCCACAATTGGTTTCTGTTTTCGGTAAATATAGATTAATTATTTGCACTTCTAAGTTGTCTATTTCCTTTTTCCTCATTTGTAAGAAATAGCTCTATTTGTAAATTGTTTTGTAAAATTTTTCGATAACATCGTCAACTTTATCAATATACATGTGTTATATTGATAAAGTTGACGAATATTTTAAAATTTCATTTCTTTATATATTTTGTGTTTAGCTGTTAATGGTTTAAAGTGGAAAATGAGTATGTTATTATTTTATTTTAGACAATTTGCAAGCATTTTAAGTTTTGGAAGCGTACGCACCCAAAATTTCTATTAAATATGTTATATTTGATTGAAATAGTAAATAATATACTGTATAGCATTTACTACGAGATAGGCAACGATAAATACCACGCGGCGATGCAAGTTCGATTTCATATTTTCTATATACACTGTCCATGTCAGGTCATTGTCCAAGGTCAGACCTAAATATTTATAGAATAAACATAAATTTTTGGCCTTAAATATTATATAATCTTTTTGTATGTTAAATGTTAGAAGGTTATATTGAAACCATCTTTTTAATGCTTTAAACAGATGGTTTCTTCTAAGGTAAGGAGATATCAATATCTTGGAAGGAGTGAAAGAAAAGTAAAAATACTTGTGTCAACTGCTTAGAGTGCAAGTTCACCATGAAGTTATATACACAGTTATATACACAGGCACTCTAATATTTATCAATATTTACTATTTGTTGACGATTCGTTAAGTTCCAGTAATTTGTAACAGTAGTACCATAAATACCTATTCTACTAAGCTTCTTCAATAGAATGGAGTGAATCACGGTGTCGAAGGCCTTTTTTAAGTTTATAAATATTCCTAAGCTAAAATTTAGTCTATTAATATAGTTCTTTTTATTTTTGTAACTAAGTCAATTATTGCGGATAAAATATTTAAATTCCTTTTAAAACCATATATATTTAGAATAATGATCTTTTTTATCTTTCTGTTTGTATGTGAGTTTGTACGTGCTTATCTCAGAAACGACTAACCAAAATTAATTGCAGTTTTCACTTTCCTTCAACATTTAGAAAGTTAGGTCAATAACACGAAATTAATTGAGATAAGTAAATAAAAAACAACAACATGATATCATTCATTTGACAAGAATTTATAGTAGCTGTATTGTAACTGAATAGTAATAGCTACAACCTACAGGATATATGTAACGTAAGTGTTAATTAACGAAACAAAAGAATCAAATTGTGATAAATCCTACAAAACGTCTTACAAGGTTATTAAGTGTTTATACTTTGAATGCCATGTGCAGTGGCCCATATGTAGCCTTGTACCATAGTCACTGCAAACGGAAACTACTGAATGATATCGTTTATGGCTTACAAATTTGGTATTTAAAAGAAGATTTTATATTCAGCTTATAAATTTAATTATAATGATTTTTGAGGCCGTTCTGGCGCAGTGGAACAATATCTTACTGGTAGTGCAACAGTTGTAGGTTCGATTTATATTGGGTCAGTTCCATCATATTTAAAATATTTTCAATTGTATGTTATAATAAATAATTTTATGTTATAATAAACTGAAGTGTTAAATTTCATCATCATCATCATCATCATTTTCAGCCGTTCGACGCCCACTGCTGGACATAGGCCTCCCCCAAGGATTTCCACGACGATCGGTCTTGCGCCTCCCGCATCCAGCGGTTTCCGGCGATCTTGACCAGATCATCGGTCCACCTGGTAGGGGGCCTGCCCACTGAGCGTCGTCCGGTTCGTGGTCGCCATTCGAGAACCTTTCCGCCCCAACGGCCATCGGTTCTTCTTGCTATGTGTCCCGCCCACTGCCACTTCAGCTGAGCAATTCTTCGAGCAATGTCGGTAACTTTTGTTCTCCTACGGATCTAAAAAAAAAAATGTAAAATAAACAATTTTGTTAAACGTGTCAATAATTGCCATAAGTATATTAATCATGTTTTTATATTCTGTTTTTGTTTTACCAGACAACAGATTATACTGTGGGATCTATTATTAATATAAACAATACAGCAGGGTTAGTAGAGGAAGACTTGAAACCCAGTGATAAGACACTCTGTTGCATTCTCATCATCAACATTTGCTAAAATAAAATTTTAGTCTAAAATCATCGAATACAGTCATTCAGACATTTTTTTACTCCACTATAATATATGTTATATAAACGATAGTAATAGCCACATTCACTCAACGCATATTAAAGCGAAAGTCATAAATCGTCATGAAAAATTTGTCATGTCCTCTTTATTTAACTAATAACTTGTCTTGAGACATGGAAAAAAAAACAAAAAAACGTAAAATTGTTAAGATTTCTTTAACATGTTTACTGAATTCAATTTTAATCTTAAATATAATTATTAAGTACACTAGTATCTAATAATTATAATTAACAACAGCAACTTTCCTCTTTTTAAACTGTTCGATATATAGAGTTTATTATGTGTACGTAACAAAAAATCTTCTTTAGATAAAGTCTTTAGATAAAAGGTTATGCTAATTAAAGTAATTATATATTCTGACCAAATTTAAACTAAAACCGATCAAGCGCGAGTCATACTCACCCACCGAAGGTTCTATTTAAATTTTTTGCGGCCATATGTAAATACTTTTGTATTAACTACTAATGTAAATACCTAAAGTATACACTTCTACATTTTTTCCTTTGTTTATTTTGAAAATTTTAATTTTCATGTCCGTATTTATAACAGTAGGTCAACGACAAGCAGGTCACAGTGGGTGATGATTACGCAGCAAATGTTAAAAAATTTGCAGCAAAAACTATGCTCATACGTTCTTATCTTTTGATTATCTTTTGATTTGGGTAATTTAGAAACTTGATTTTTTAAGCTGGCAAGGGTCTGTAGATCTGAATATTTATCACCTTCACGATTTCAAGATAAATGTTATTGGCAGACGAACAGACAGACAACTATGTAATCCTATAAGCGTCTTTATTTAACATTTTAAGAAACGGAACACTAAGAATTACCTAAAAAAATCAAACCTCTTAAGGTTCCTATTTGAATCAGCTCTACGTGGACAAATAGCAGTAGTTCTCTCTGCTATGAAAAGAGAGATGGAGAGCCGAGCTCTATATTTTCCTCCTCATCTCGATACATTACATGTTGAGCGTCGGAACACAAAACTTCGCTTAGTATTATTAAGATTTTAGCAGGGAAATTCAAACCACGAAAGGAGATCTAGCAAAATAAATATTTGTTTTGTATTATTATATATTGAAATTAGACTTGGTTCACTAAAATCAATTATTTTTGCAGATTTTTAAAGATCCAGGTTAATGTTACGGTTGCTTCTGAATATATATTGTACAATATCTGGTTTGTCCGGCAACATATTCAAAGCTATAGCAAAAACAGTGACAGACATACCATAGGGACGAGAAACAAGGACAAACTTGTGACGCCTAGTTATCGCCTCCAAAAAATAAATAAATCATTTATGGGTCTGAGTATACGTATCTATAATAGTATTCCGCAATGTATTTTGCATTTGCCACTGGAGAAATTTAAAGTAAATGTTAAAGCTATGTTTACGAAGTAAGCTTACTACACTGTTCAAGAATATTTGAACAATAAAAATATATTTAATTAAGATTATTAGAATTTCACGCAGGATAGTCATTATTGTAGTAAGCAATGAAATAGTAACCTCATTCAATATTGAAAAGAGCAACTGTTGAGTTCTTTCCGGCTCTTCTCTACAGAACCGCATTCCAAGCCGGTGGTAATTTTTATGTTCGTTTGACGATTCAAAAGTGTTCGCAAAAGTCTATTTGAATAAAGAATGATTTGAATTTGAATTTGAATTTAACACTATATTTCGACATGACAGGGTAAGGAGGGAGGAACAAAGGAACCTAATGTTAAGACACTTCTTTCGCATTAGGTCGCTTCCGTTCCTCACTTTCCATCGAATTTTAGGTATGAATTGCATTGAATTCTGATTGACCCACAACCTGTAGCGTGTTTAATTCACTCATCACTTAATACTTTCAATTTTATTTATTTATATATTCTCATTAACATAAATATAATATCTAAGAACAAAGCCCTATATCAAATTAACTAAAACACAAACACAACAAGAAGGTTCGTTCTAAAATTCAATCTCACCTTTACAATAAGTTATTATACTTTCTTGAACTTCTTTCCGAATAGTTGAATCGATATTTCGATTCCACTTCAAAGCAATATCTATTTTTATTTTTTATTTTTAATAACTGTGCAGACAAATAGTTAGCTTATAATTAGAGAATGGGTGACCACAAAAAACTATCAATTCAGTACATATATTAAATCAGACAACTTATTAAATTAATTAATACCCTTATATGGATTTCATATCAAAATAAATAAATATTTATATTTAAATAGCAGTACTAAATTGTATAGTGTAATGTTTCCGTAAACAATATTTATTGTTGATTATAATATGACATACGTCTGCCTTACGAGGCCACTAAGAAAATAAAACGATGTTGCTGTTTTAAATAAAACGAGTAAACGCCTTTTTTATTATATAAAAAGTTTTAGTTTATACTTAAAATTACATTGATTCTAGTAAAGATGTACTGAGGTCTTTTCTAGTACAAATAACTATGGTCCTTTCTTATTTAAATAACATCTAAATTATTTATCCTTTCGTGGTGTAACCTACAGGCTCTGGGTTCGATCCCCACTCGAGGCAATGAAATATTTAATATTTTCTATTTAATTATTTAATGTTTCATTTCTTCGCTCTGGTAATAAGGCAAAGCGAGGCGTTGGATTCCGTCACTCAACACGCAATGCCTCAAATTTGCGGAATGTGGGGAACGGAAGTGGAGCGGAGTGTCGTGACACTAGGTTCCCGGGTTCCCTCTGACTGCCCTGCCTCGTGCGGGATACGGCGTAAAGCTAAAAAAATTAGATCAAGTAATTGAATACAATTAATAAATTATTGAATGAATATATAGGCCTGTCATGGCTCAGAAGCACAAGCGTGCGACTGTAAACGCGACAAGTTTTGGTTCCAAATACCCCTCGAAGAGTTGAAATCTCTCATATTTTTATTTCAAACCTGTGATGCGTGAACGCGGTGTTAAATTACGTCACTTAACACGCAGTGCCTCGAACTTGGCGGAAGGTAGAAAACGGAATGGAGTGTCTTAACATTAGAGTTCTCAAGTTACTTCTGCCTACTCTGCCATGTACGGGATGCAATGCGAAGTTAAAAATAGAAAATAATTTGTGGATGAAATAAAAAATATTCTTTTACTTTTCTGTGTACGGATCTCTACAAAATGTTAACGTAAATAATAAAAACACTCAAACTGCTTCTCAAGTTACACCAATGACGATAGGATTAATTATTCGCAAGATATAAAAAAATGGATATTGTTTTCGACAAAAATAATCAAGCAAGGCGAAATAAAAGCTTTTGAAAGGAACACTGCGTATACAAAGTATGCTTTTTGATCACGATTTTACCGATTGCCTTATAATAAATATTATACATCCTTTCACCATGGCATTTCCTTTAAAGGATTTATTTTATAAAACCACACCCGAATATTTATTGTTTACAAGTGATAAAATTGATGCAATCTTATACATTTTTGCGTCTTACAGTAATTAAAGTGTCAATGACTTATAGATTTTGTATATGATAAATTTATGAATTTGTAAAAATAATATATGTAATCAAAATAGATTATGTTGCTTCTGTGTTAAATGTTTTTTTATGGTCATAGCTTCCGGTTATTCAACGTAGCTATTCTGTGATAAACATGAAATTATACGAAATACTCGATATGTAAGTACACTAATTGTAAAACGCCAATTAAGGAAAATTGATGAAAGACTTTTGATAATTTCATAAGCCTCAGTTTTTTATATTTAAATTTAATACCCAAGGATTTTACTAATAGTTTCACACTAGAAATGCATTGTCAATGCGAATAATATTATAATGTATGTCCCGCTGAGTTTCTTTCGCCGGTTCTTCTCAGGTTTGAGGAGTAACTTTAGTGAACTGATGGTAAATTGTTTGGCGTTCAAAAAAGGAAGCATTTAATTTCTTATTTCGAATAAAAATATTTGAATTTGTAAATTTCTTATTCTACTTTAACTTCCTCTTTTTAAAATAATAACACAGAGTAAGGACAATAAGCTCTACTGATAAACAGAAATATCAATTAAATGACATATACGGACGAAACAATATAGTGCTTGTTTTTAAAACTGGTAGGCCATGATACTTTTTTATATTATATAGTGTAGCCGTAACCATCATTTTTCCAATTCTGTAAGGTATCGGGCACCATTGAATTAGCCAACCCTGAGTAATAAGCGTGAACGTGTTCCATGCTATTATTGACAAGTTTATTTTATACATAGTTTTCTCCGGTTTTTGGATGAGGTATGAGATATTACTGCATTTTTCTTCAAATTTAAATGAACTATAATGTATACAGTTATTTCATGAATGTTAAATAAATATGTTAGAATATAAAATTTTTATATTTTTTTCACATTTAGACCACATGAAATACTTGGTAAATATATCCGTAACTATTAAAAAAATATATAATTCTTGATCTAACATATATACAATTAGTGATGGTGAATAAGCAAAGCTCGGTGATGATTTCTGCCACTCAACACGCAATACCTCAAATTCGGCGGCAAATAAGTAACGGAGTGTATTAACACCATTTTCCCAAGTTCCCTCTGCTTATCCTGCCATATGCGGGTTACAGTGTGAAGCTAAATGAACAAAGAAAAAAAGTTTTTTAAATGATATTTCTAAAAATCACCAAAGAAATTTTTATTAAGGTATTTATATACAGAGCAACATTTGGTGCTCCTTTGCTAATTTAAGTTATATACAAATAAATTTACTTCTAAATACTTTTATGAATATGAAAGAATCTGTTACAAAAACAGACAGTAAGAAGGGAAGAAAGGAATGAAGCAGGGTAATTTTAACATGTCTCTCTTTTATTTTTTAATATTTTTATTTTAAATGGTTAATGATCTAATAAAAAATAACTTCCAAATACACTACAAAATTTACTGAGAGCTACTATTAACAATAGCTTAAGTAACGAAGATTTGACAGCGCAGAAAACAATAATAGTGGCTTATGAATGCTACGAGTATTTTGGGTTTCATATCTTACGCGCTAAGTCCCAAGAAAAAAATGAAGTGAATCGCGCCCTTACTTCTTTTAACCGTGGTATATTTCATTGTATATATGGTAGTTCCGAATGTCACAGTGGAGTATACCTTTATATCTTTGCTAACATCACGATGTGCGGAGAATATATGAGAATATATGAAGGAGGTCACAAATAAATACAAATTATTCTTTTGAAAGTTATAATATAATGATGAAAGCAAACCCAGGGATCCATATTTGTATATTTCACCGACTAATAAGGTAAGCGGATAATGTTTTCGTGATAATAAGCCCTTGTACCTGCCCATTAAATGTGACAGCTGAGAACAGATAAACTTTCTCATTTATATTATGTTTGAATTTAGCTTAATAATTCAGATACTAGTAACAGCCAATGTAGCTTTCACTGTAAGACAGTTTACCTCATTAAGTAATCAATAGATTATAAAACAAGGTATATTTTACGCCTACATACCTACATTTGATGAGTAACGAGGACGTTACCTAAGAATTTTTGAAAAATTTGGCCTATCTAATCAAAATTATATTATGTATAATATAATTAAAATTTAAGGATTACTCTTATATTTTTAAAAAAAAAATATGTACGATTAAAAAAATATTTACATGTTAACTAAATTACATACTAAATTTACATGTTGAAAGTTAGTACGTATGGTGTGTGTATTTTTCGTTGCATTGTTGACATTTTTAAGGTTCCGTACGAACTTAACTTGTTTTTGTAAGTCAACACAATCAAAAGCTGCCTGTTATGCAGCGTTTTTTGTTGCACTTTGTATGAAATTCACTATGTAATTAATACTACTCTTCGAACTACAATAATGAAATTTGGCAGTTTTACGGTAATGACATTTGGGAAATGAAAGCTTACAAATAAATAAAAGAAGAAACCAAAAAGTGGAAATTTATAGGTATTTCATAAAAATAATAATTACGAATTATTTTTGCAGTTTATTTATTCAATACAAAATGAATGTATTAACCTGCAAGCTTTAATTTGTCAGTTATTTATAAATTGTAGTTCTGCTATAGTTCCGTTAATCTAAAGTCCTAAAATTTGTATAGAGCCCTCGGTGGGCGAGTTCAACTCGTACTTAATGTTTTATTTTGAGTAATTTTTCATTATATATTTATAAAAATATATAAACAGAAATAATAAAAAAATATAGAAACAGAAATCGTAGCTGTGTTATCCACTTAAAACGCATTCAGAGATAGACAAGTACTACTAAATAGAGCAGACTATGTTTCTAAATATGAATAATTCTTTAATGAGGCCTGTCGTGGCGCAGCGGCACAAGAGTGTGACTGTAATCGACAGGTTCTGGGTTCGATCCCCAGTCGAGGAAGTGAAATATTTAATATTTTCAATTTAAATATTTAATGTTTTATTTCTTTGCTCTGGTAGTAAGGCAAAGCGCGGCGTTGAGTTCCGCCACTCAACACGCAGTGCCTCAAATTCGGCGGAAAGTGGGGAGCAGAAGTGGAACGGAGTGTCTTAACACTATGTTCCCGGGTTCCCCCAGCTTACCCTGCCTCGTGCGGGATACAGCGTGAAGCTGAAAAAAATATTCTTCTTTCCAAATGTATAATTAGAAAATAAATAAAAAATAGTACAGGCAGTTAGTCTCAACGATCAATATTAACTTTAGAAAGCTATTTTTATAAGGGTATACTGTAGGTTGTACTTATTATTAGTTGTTTTTAGTGGTTTATATATATTTATTCATATCAGAAGTATTCAGTAGTTAAAAACACCACATGCAGTCAAAACGAGTGAAAAACTTATAAACATAAACGTAAACTAAAATAACACAGTAAACTCGTTAAATAATCGTCTTTAATATAGGTTCGGCTACTTGAGATAATAAAGCATACGTAATGATAGGTTTAATATTTAATATATCCAACCTTAGTCTGCACGTGCTATCTCGTAAATCAGGGCCGCATTCCCTCGCACGCTTGAAATATTATTTTAGATTATGTGTGCGCTTGTAAGACCGATAGGTTGTGGGTTCGATTTCCATTTGAGGAAATGTAATGTTTAATATTTCCATTTCTTCGTTCTAGTAAGGAAACACCTAGGGTATTGATATTGGGTTTCATTTCGTTTCCATTCAATAGGCGATGCATCAACAAGTAAACTGTCGTTTTCACAGATTTCACACACACGCTGGTGCGACTGCACCACGACTGCCTTAAAAAATAATATTTGTTTGTTTTACCATCATCCGTATGAGTGAGTGTGTATGTAATGAATATAGCTTTAGTCGATAGCGAAGGAAAAGATAGGATTTGTAAATATTTTTGTGAGTAGAAATCAAACTTGGAACTGTTTTGGTAATTTCATATAAAGGATATAGACGGCATCGCGGCTTGTATATAGCTTGCAATGTTCATGTGGTTAACAAGTTATGAGGAACCTATACTTAGAAAAAACTTAAATTAAATATAAGCCTTTTTTAATATTTTATATAATAAATAAATCATAATTTCGTGAATGAGTTATTTAATCTGATAATTTTATAATATTTTTAACAAAATACACTACAGCGATTAATTTTGGTTACTTTTTATTTGCATATATTGGTTTTTTAATGACTACGTGGGAAGAGTTTTAAATCAACAATACTACGTTCCCGATTTATTTACTTTACTCATTATGTATGTATGTCATAACTATAGTAAATATATATATATATCGTAGTTTTAATTCTTTTAGTTAAATAATATAAATATTGGTAATAAGTTTGAATAAATTTACTGTAAAATAATGTGAAATTAAAATTACAATTTAAAATATCATTTGCTTTATTCTTTAAATAATGTTAAACTTAAAAATATATGAATATTGACTGTTATTATACTACATACATTTATAAAATTTTGTTGCTTGCAACCTCGAATACTACTATATTAGAGTTTACAAGTAGCTAAATTAAGCTAACTGATTTCCTATGGAATGAATCCCAATTGCTATAAATGGATCTTCGCTGGTGACTTGTTGCCGCCGTTCATAACTTTAAAGCATTTATTCCTTATTAGTTAATATATATGTTTCAACATCATCCGTTTACCACTTCAAGAAATAAATATCAAAATCATAACGATCATCATAAAAGGGGCCTTAAAGAGCAAATACATTTGTAATTTTTGATATAGATACAAATATTATGTATTTATTGGTATTATAAACTACAAATATCGACATATCTTGAATTCAGGGCCTTAATTTAACGGAAAGTAATATAGTATCAGAAATATTTTTCTAGATTTAAGCATATTTTTATATTTACTAAAAGTACTAATATACTTTTGTGTACACTGATAATGAAAACACATTTGTTACTTTCGCCCAGTACGTTCTGCCAAAATAAATATTTATTTGTATGATGCAAAGGTCTAACACAATGCCAAGATAATACTTGGCAGTGGAATGCTGTGGATTTCACAAAAATATTTGTGTTGCCTATTCGATATATAAAGCCTTGGTGGTTTTGAAGACTATTTTGACTTATATTCATAATTTAGAGAGGTAAACAGCGTACCGTGAAAAACACTTAACTATTATGTCAGAATTGAATTAGCTAAAACAATTTACATATAATTTATGCATTTAATGAGCTAACCATTTTTTTATTCGCTGTAACAAACGTTACATAGATCACATTATATTAATATGGTTAAAATTATAAAGAAATGAAGGGTATGGAAATTATTAAATAATATATAAAACTTAATTTAAGAGTATCTAATCAAAGAAAATGTAAAAAGGTCGTTCTATTGAACTAAATATCCAATTCACACGGGGTTTGAACTCCGGAGATGCAACGAAGCGTGAAGCGTCCATTCATAATAAGTGATCCATGTTGAAATACTCTTTGAGAAAAGTCCGAGGCGTCATATTACAATGTTTCGTAAATATTTTTTGTATTAGCTTATCCATAGTTATCGGTTATCACGACGCTTTAAGGTACGCGTGCGGCTGAGGAACAGTTGATGTCCGCGCGTCGGGGAAGACGCATCCACTAGCCGTTGCGTTTAGTGACTTTTGTGTTGGACATACATATATATTGCGAGTGTTTAAAGGATAATATTACTTGTCACTGGAAATTCTACGGTCTCAGCCAAACGGTGCGTTTTAATTTTTACTATAAGATGTTTATTGTATATAATAAATTATACTAATATATACATATTTATGTCTTGCGGAAATTGTTAATCTAAATAAAAATTTAAATTTATTGTTGAATAACATGAAATTGAGATGTCTTAATTTTTTAAAAGATTAATTACGCAAGTAGTCATTATGAGTAGATGATGAGCTTTCTCTACATAACCATATGTATAAAAGAATACAAACCCGTGGCCCATGACGATTATCTATGTCCGAGAGTACAATATATTAAAGTTTTGGCCGTTTTGATGTTACGCGGCTGTTAATAAAAATCAATGCAATGTATAGCTGTAATTCATCGTATTTCGATATCGCTTACAAATTGATTTGGCAGTTTAATTTAATAGGTGTAGCTTGATACTTCCCATAACTACCGGTACTTATCTAATAGCGATATATAAATTTCTTGTTCTTGATAAATGTTTCATATAACTTTTTAATGTATATTTTTCTTATAATTTTGAATATTTTGTGATTATGCAAATGGTTGAATAAAAGGTACTTTTTTTTAAATGTTCATATTATTGTACATAGAATGTATATTTGTATACATGTAAATAATATTCATGTATATGAGATTCTTACTTTATTAGCCACATAATAAGTAAAAAATAAACTATTTATTTTTATTTTCATCAAAAACGAAACATATTATTAAATAAAATATTTTACTATACAAATACATGAATAATTATATAAATGAAATAAAACGCTAAGCTAAGTCTACAGACAATGACTAAAATGTACTTACACAAAATAATTATCAATGTTTAAATTGCGATGCGCTATCACCATGCATTCTTCATTCACTTTATATAACAACTTAAAGCTATGCTATGTAAGATTTAAATTCAATTCACATATATAATGTATTTATAATTGTTGCTACGTACTGTCGACTGGTAAACGCGGTGTTCCTGACGTATGAAATTGTCCTCAGGTATTTTTCTAAGTTTTACTTTGTTACAGTCTAAATGTATTTATACAATGTACATACGTTTTACTGTCCTATGTCAAGTATATAGCATCACACTTACATGATTGAAATCAATCAATTAAATAATTAGACGTTGATTTAGAGAACAAAAAGTAGTTAAACCAGACTATCGTTAACAGAACCCTAAATAAATTAACATCACGTAAAGCTCAATAAAAAAACTTATTTATTTTTACATATAATACGTACGCAGTAGGTAGGAATCTGTAAAAAAATATGTTAAACAATTCGTTGCTTGGAACTGTGTATATAAATATTCAAGTAGGTTATTATTACTCTTTGAAATAACATTATTTAAGACAAAGTCGGTCTTACATTTACACTCATTAAACAATTACATCATATACATTTTTTGTAATGTACATACGGATATGTGGTACCTCTTTTCTGAGTCGACGCTTGTTATACGTAGTTATTAAATTATTACATTATTTAGTAGAATTTTCATAGAATAGAAAAGTTTTGTACATTAAAGTAAATATATTGTAGTGCACTGGGACATTTTAATACAGTGTCCCAAATATAGCAGCAGTCTTGGTCCCGATTATCACGAATTTGAAACATTGCGCATTGAGTGTTCCGATTTCGCTACGATGATTTATGAATACAAATATACAATTCTAAAAATATATTATTGTATTATAAAACTTTTTTAATTTATGAATGTGCTTGTCTATAGCTCTGACCTTGTCATGCATACAAATACATAATTACAGTTTTTAATTATGATAAAGTCATCCAATTAGATAGATTTACTTTAGAGCGATGCCATTGTGACGCAGTGGAATATCATTCAATTGAACCTGATAGTTTTGAATTCGATATCAACTAGATAAAGTTTTGTGCATATGTTAAGTTATGTTTACGCGTTGTTTAACTTTAATACAGATAAACGTAAATAGAGATTCATTGACTTCTTCATTTGAGTTCGCGTTCTATGGAAAACTCACGGGAGAAATTGATTGGTACAAAAGATATAAGTAACCGTTCACAATTATAACTATAATACATGTAAAAAAGAGATCCAATAAGAATACAGCCTTCATCTATAACATAACAGACAAATATTTACAATATGTACACAACCGAACTAATTCAGAGTGGTTGGTGACATTTATTTATCTCCTATTAAAATACACTTATAATAAAAAAGTAATTTGTTTGTATTAATAGCAATATGATATACATGTATACCTAGTGATAAAACAATAAAATCGAATATTCATATTTAAAAAAAATACATGTAATATATTAGGGTTTCAATTCGTACTTTCTAAATGTAACATAACTCGAGGTATCAAGAAAGTTATAAAAGTGTCATTTATAATAAAATTTTATTATGACTGTTGTACTATAAGATAAAACTATTTGTATTCTGTAGGCAGATTTATCTATACAAATAATAAAATTATAGCAACCTCATGTCTGTACATTATAGTGACTCTACCACACGCACTTTAGTCGCCTCTTACGACACCATCAGTACCAGGGTGATCCTATTCTAAGCCGGAATCACACGGCAACTATACATATTTTGAAGCTCTGGAGTCCGACTGCCTACCTAACTGGCATACAACACCAAGAACACGGCTTCACTTTAAAGACATACGGAAATTATTCTATTATAATAGTTTTTTATCTTCTGTCGGCGTATAAACATCCTTTGGCAAGACGAAGTTCGCGGGCACCAGCTAGTTATTAATAAGAGTCTCATTCAAGATTTGTCTTGCACGTGTAAGCATTTGTTAGTATGTAAAATCTAGTATACTTCCTAGTATCCGACTGAGCCTAAATGTAGATTACGACTTCAGTTTAAATGGCAATGAATATATATGATCATTGTTGTTAAACAACAACAAGATGGCGGATTACAATTTTTTTTTTGCAACCCACCTATATGTAGGGTATAAAATAAAACGGTTAAGTTTATAAAATGCTATAAAACTATAAAATACACATAAATAGCTTATTTTAAAGATATATTTTTATTAAATATTTTATTAGGCTTTTAAAATGAATTCTAATATTTTACAGTTTGACGGCACTGTTGTCAAGTAGCTATAAAATGTTGTAATTAATTAAATATTGTTATTGCCAGCACAGGGAAGAATTTTGTTCATTATTCGTACATTAGATAGTAGACATTTCTCAGAAATGATAATTCTCCGATAATAAGTGGATGTATAAACAATTTTTATACATCATTTTATAATCCACAACTTAATATTAACTGACAGAGACCTGTCGTGGAACAGCGGCACAAGAGTGTGATTGTAACCGATAGGTTCTGGGTTCGATCCCCAGTCGAGGAAATGAAATATTTAATATTTTCAATTTAAATATTTAATGTTTCATTTCTTCGCTTTGGTAATAAGGCAAAAAGCGCGGCTTTGAGTTCCGCCACTCAACACGTAATGCCGCAAATTCGGCGGAAAGTGGGGAACGGAAGTGGAACGGAGTGTCTTAACACTAGGTTCCCGGGTTCCCTCTACCTACCCTGCCTCGTGCGGGATACAGCGTGAAGCTAAAAAAAAAACATATTAACTGAGATTTTTTATTTAAATCATTATTTAGGAGCAAAACTTAAGATTTTTACTTTCGATCTTAAACAACATTGTTTGTACACATGTAATGAAGACGGAAATTGAACTTTTTGCAACATTTATTCAAAACTTTTTGTAACATTTATGTAGACAAGTGTAAAGTTGTGATATTTTTTATTTCATTTATTTATCAAAATAAATACTTATGTGATATTAGCGGTTCAAATTAAAGCCCATGTATTTTTTTTTATAAATCCGTTAATTTACATAGGTACATAGGAGCATTATATATTACATTTATTTTACTGCAATTATATACTTTTTCATTTCGATATTATAAATATTTCTAGATAAACATATATATATACATGTATATTAGTTGTTATTAGTGTTACAACTAAAAATAAATATTTATTTCAACATTTACAACAACATTAAAAGTAATATAACAGTTGAAGTACCGTATTAGAGCAAATTAGCAGCCCATTAAGCACGATCAACTTCGCGATTAAGCCTATTTCTAAAGGATTTATTACTTATTTAATTTAATTGAAATGATAATTAACCAAAATACCATTTTAGTTTTGTTTATTAAGTTGATATTGAGGTATTTTGTAAAAAAAACATATGTACGATACTTTAAGTATACCAATTTTTTTAGAATAATCTATCATAAAAAGTCAGCTTTTAAGTTTGAATTTTTACCTGTAGCTATCGTGAACAGATGTCAAAACAGAGTCAATGTCAAATTGGTATTAATTATTTTATATAAATTGTATAAAATGTATACATTATCTAAGAACATTATGTAAATTATATTACATTAAATAAATTAAATACCTATTCGTAAATAAATTAATGACGATCAGTACTAATATTTGTACTGTAGGTATATTTCTTTATACATTATAAGTAAATAAAGTAAAGTTTTTCTTTATACATTATAAGTAAAAAGATAGTAGTAAATTAATTCGTAGCTCATCTAAATATTGTTGAAAATATTTTGCTGAATGCCGGGCACTGTACTGCGACATCATAAAATACTAACTATGCTATACAATATTTTTATTACCTTAAATAATTAAATACTTTACGGAACCTTTTGCAAAGCAGTGGAACGCGACAAAATCTGTAAGCGCGTTGTTTATTAATTTAATGTGATTTTGAAGGACTAATTATATATTTTAATTATTTTTATTTCTCTGCCACTCTAATACACAAGACGTGGCATTGAGTTTAACATGCGATATGTCGAAAAATTCGATGATGTGTCGAGAATAGAGTATGTTTTGAATGGTAAAAAATACAGAATTGCTTGCTTGCGTGTATTTGATTTATTTAAATTTTATAACATTTATAAGACTCAATAAAGAAATCATGTAATATATGCAAGTGCACAAACGTACGTCTGTTGAAGCGATGGTTGTGGGCTCATTACCCACTCGGGGGAATTAATTATTTTATATATTTGATTTCATCGCTTTGGTAACGAGGCATAGAGTGGTGTTGAGTTCCGCCACTCATCGCGTAATGACTCTCGAATTTAGTGGAAAGCGGGGAACGAAAGTAACCTAGTGATAAGATACCTCATTAAAGTACAACTTGTCGTTGCAAGCTTCTGAGTGTGCACCCCAATGCTCTCATGTCATGTATATAAAATATTATAATTTATAACAAGTAATAAAATAAAAATGATTTTACGATGTCTGCAATTTAGTATCTTTTTAAATTTATTATATAATATAAAATATTTTTAATAGTTTATTGCTTCGGTTGGTTATTTAATAAAAATATATTGCAATAAAACGTTGTAACTGTCATAAATATTATGATATCCTGACTATAAAGTTATATAAAATAAAACACCTAGACAAAGTTCGAAATAAATGATCTATATTTCATACTCTGCCTGAAGGTAATAGTCATTTCATGCCGTACTTTGGCTTCTTGTCAGTGTGTTATTTACTAACACATTCATATATATATATATATATATATATATATATATATATATATATATATATATATATATATATATAAATGTGTTAGTTCTATATTGTTTCACGCTGTATCCCATGCTCATGGTAGGGAGGCAGAAGAAATTTAAGAACCTAGTGTTGAGTCCATAATTTCCGCCGAATTTGAGGTATTGCATGTTGAGTGGCGTAAATCACTTACTCACTTTGCCATGGAGTGGTCAGTGAAAATTGAGCCCATAACATTCTTAAAGCCATATAGTCTTTAAAGCAGCATCATTTCAGGCTTCACTGTCCCTCATTCACATAACTAACTATATAATATAACCTAACCTTATTAAGTTGACACCATAAAATATTTTTCATTTTTCTTTTTTTTTGATTGTATTAATAAGTTCTAATATAATTACTAATCTTGGAAGGGGTGTTCCATTACTAGACAACCTTCACAAAATGAAATAATATATTTCATGCTAATTTATAATTTTAGGTAAGGCGATATCAGTTCTTTGAGAACGTTACGCTCTGAAGTTTTAATATATGATACTCATGTAACCTAAATATACCTAATATTTAAAATTATTGAAATATAATTTATATAAATAAATTTTGACACTATATATTTACACAAAATTAAAGAGAGCTAAGTTCAGCGGAAGTTCGGAATCGGAAAGGAGTGGACACATTTGGTTTCCAAGTTCTCTCTTACTTCCCAGCCATGGGCAAGATGCAGCGTGAAGCTAAAAAAAGCCTACTAGGAATCAGTTTATAAAGTGTTTTCATACACTGAGAGTACTGTCTGTTAAATACTCCAAATCGATCGAGTATTTTCTAATATCTTTTTTTATACTTTACTGGATACAATTAGCTCACTTAAAACTTGCTGTTCAATAAATAATAGCGTAGTCTAATATTTACCGTAGTGTACGGAATGGTCAAGATACTTCTTTGACTAGTAAATAAATGGCAATATAATATTTATAAAATCTAGGGGAATTCTTTATGTAAATAAATAGTCATTACATAAAGCTTAAAAAGGATATACAGAATTCACGTAACTTAGAATGTTAAAAGGCGCACGTCTGTTAGGATCCATTGCGCGCAAATATCTCACGTTAATCTGTCCCTAGTTTAGCTTTTATGGTGTATATTGGAAAGCTTTCACTGTTATCTTTTAGCTGATATACTCGAATAAGGAAGCGAATTCGAATATTACAATCGAGTATTCGAGTTATATAACCGCCTACTAAATCTGTAACTGTAACAGATATAGGTCTGTCCTTATTCTCATCTATAAAGTCAATTAACATTTCAGTTGATTTATGATATCGCAAATAATGTGAAATAGATAGAAAATAAACTGCAGAGATGTGAATTGAACGAGAAGATTTTGTTTCTTTTTCTTTTTTACCTTCAAAAAATTTGCTTGTCCTATTATTTTATGCTTTGTTCAGTACATTTTATAATCAATAGCAATAGTATTATAAAGTTAGACTCGAATTAAAATAATAACTTTCTGAAGAAAACACCGAAAAACATTGTTAAAGTGGCCATTTAAAAAGTGATCAAATCAAATCGATGAGGAGCGGCCAAAAAATAATTTACATTATTTTTTTTAAATGCTTCATCACTTTTGAAAATCACGTCAAAAACTTCAGATATATGATATAAGTAACGTTGACCTTCTACATAATATTGAATATATTAAATAATATTCAATAGTGAACGAGGTTTTCAGATATTTCGGAGGTCACTCACACATACTGATCTAATATTTTACGTTTGTATTTTGTTTGCATCAAGTTTTGCCTCATCATTAATCCTCTTAGATATAACTAAAGGCCACTTAATTACTAGGAAGATATTGAAACGATTTAACTGATGAAACATTTTTTAATTAATACGCTGTAATTGACTAAGCAATTTATATCAACAAGTAGTTCGTTCAAAATATGTACGTACTGACTAAGTTGCTCTATTGTTTTTACACTGTTTTTTAAGCATTGTATAGAATAATACAATAACTAAAAAAAAACATTAAATTAATACTACTACTCTACTCAGCTTCACGCTGTATCACGCACATGGCAGGGTAGGCAGAGGGTACTTGGGAACCTAGTGTTAAGACACTCCGTTCGACTTCAATTCTCCACTTTCACTTTTATCTGAATAGTTAAATTACTAGGTTTTATTTATTTGTAGTGCACTGAAAGGCCCAAGTCTAAGTTATATTTATAATTTATTTTTATAATAGTAATTCATGCTCATTTCTTAAGTTAGGTGTGTACTATTAATAGTTCTAGATTTAGATTTTTATATATATATATAAACCTTCTCTTACACTTTAATCCTAAACTTGCTTCGAAGTAAAAATTTATAAAACAATAATGTGTAATATAATAACCTAATGTAAAGATATAAAAATAATATTTTCTTATAATATATATTAACTTTGTTCATAAGATAATATGATAAAAACGGGTACAGATGGAAATATCTGTAGTGTGATATATACTAATATTGAAAAAAAAAAAAAATTAAATGTAAATTAATTAATTATATGAAAATATTTCGTTACGGCCCCGCTGTGCATATTATTTTTTAGCAGGTATCATTCCCGTTAAAAATGTTATTTATCAATATGTAATGTATAGGTTTATAAAATCGATTTACTCAATCTAATCACTAATCGAATAAAAGTTATGTTGCAAAGTCATCGTAAACTATGATAAGTGAGCAAAATTTCATTAAATTTAGCTGGCGATTGGGCCAGAGCAGAGCAATAAAATATCATTATAATATTAAAATCATAAATTATATCTCTAATTTTGTTGCGTTGTCATGATCTATGTTAAATAAACTCGTAAAACGTCCTTACGATATATGTATATAGTTTTTGATTATACGCATTTTGTAATTTACATTACAAAATGCGTATAATCGTCGCACGTCACTTTCATTTCTTCCTTGTTTCTTTCTTTACCTTTTATCGTTTTTGGACTCTAAATACAGACTGTTGAAACTTAACAATATGGGACTAGAGATATAATTTAAAAATACATTTAACAATTTATGATTTTTTTATTTTTTTGAATGTGGCTGCATGCTCTTGGCTCTTCTTATTCTGGCTGGAGTTTAAGCACGTCTACCATTCATATTCTTTTTTACTGTATACTGAAGAGAGCGAACAGGTAAACATTTTTCATGAAAAAATGTACAGCAATGTACAACTACAATTTACATTTTTTAGAAATTTAATTCTAATAAATGTAAATTATAGTTATGATGCGTGAATAACAACATCGAGCGGGTCTATAAATAGCGAGTCCAAAAGGCGCTACTGTAAGTCTTAATGAGTTAATTATCAGGCAGTTTGACATTTTTTTTAATAACATATTTTTATTATTTTTATAGTTGTTTTAGACATTTTTTTATGTGAATATGTTATATTAAACAATGAAGATATCAAATGATCAAAAATATTTGGACAAATGTGTCTAAAATAACACTATGTCTTAATGAAATCCGTTCGTACAGTTTAACTAATACAATATCTACCTAAAGAGAAAAAAGAATCATTGTACTTAGCTTTATTAAATAATTCTAACAAATGACAAAAACAGCGAATATCCGGAACGTATGAACTTTAACATTCATGTCTTCACGACGTTAATATCGGAAGATGAATCTAAAATTCCGTGAGTTGTGCTTCATGGAGAACCGTAATAGATTGTGATCTTAGAATCGTGTTGCAAATGCATCTAGGATGTAAGAATACGAGCAATTATAAAATGATTATCCGTGCATGCTTTAATGGCGCCTAATGAAGTTTAAACAAAGAGCAAATTATATTATATTAGCTTCTCGCCCGCGGCTTCGCCTGCTTGTATAACACTTTAAAATTGCCGTTACTTTCTTGTTCTAATGTCACTTTTTAGACAATATTTATAAATTAAAGAACTAAAATTTCAGCTCAATGAATAAAACAAATTAGTAATTTAGTCGACTTTTTATTTTTTATTTTGACATAACTTTTTTATTAAATTAACTGAAATAAAACAAAACACTAAATGTTGAAGGAAGGTTGACAAAATTAAATAGTGAACTGCATTTAAGTCTGGTTAGCTGAAGATTATTATTAGATTATATTTATTATACGAGTACAAACGCACAAACCAACAAATAAATAGATAAACTGACAAGCAGACAAAAAATGGAATAATTCTCATTTTGGGCTCTACAACATTAATAAACGGTTTCTATAACATTTTTTTAATATATCTTCCATGTACAGACAGCGATCAGTTACAGATTTATTATAAGTATAGATTTACTAAATTGGACTCAGTCATTGATGCGTATATTTATTATACCAACTTATCTTATTTCAATCATAATATAATTTAAGTTCAATTATGTTCAAACATAAAATTAATATTAAATTTCAAAAGTAAATAAATTATGTATGTTTGTACGCGCTGTAATTAAAATATTATCTACTGTTTTAATGTCATAAATTACGATATTTCATAATATTTCCCAAGTGTTTAATATCAATTTAAGAGCTATATTAGTATTTCTATTACCAAAAAGTTACAAGAAGCTACAAAGTATTTTACAGTTACCAATAGATATAATGCACCTCAAATTATTTTGCAATACATATAATTATATATTATTAAGAAAATGTATAATAATTTGAACCTAGCGGAATTCGAACGCACGTCTTTCGTCCACGCGCTCGTCCAATGGATCTAGCTCACTAAGCCATACGTTGTGCAATAACATAAAATTCTCATAATATATCGTATACTTTATCGACATATGTCAGTCACATTAAAAATGTTAAAATAAATAAAAATGACTCATATCGAAAGAAGATGTCATTTATATGATTTATTTCTTTCAAATAAGTAAGTATATCAAACGTTATTACTTACTTTATATTAACATGTGTACATTATAGCCATGTCGTGGCGTAACCGCAAAAGCGTGGCTTGTGGGTTCGATCCCCACACGGGGAAATGAAATATTTTTAACTTTAATATTTTGGTAGCAAGACAACGTGCTGCGAAAATGAATAACGGAGAGTAGTGTCTTAACACTAGTTTCATAAGTTCTCTCTGCCCACCGTGTTAATTGCGGGATACAGCGTGAAAAAAAAGATATAAAAATATATATCAATTTATTTTTCTCAACAAAGCAATCTTCAAAAACAAACACAGCACGAAGCGTTCCGATAGTTACAAGTGGATAACATTACATTACTAAACCATGTAACGCGCTGTTCTAATTCTCGCATTGCACAGTGCGAGCACCCATTATATGCTAATTGGAAGAAGACATGCAAATTTAAATATAATATATATTATGAATATACATTACAACTAATATACTTAATAAAAACCATCAAGAATACAACTGAATTGACCAATTTTACGTTATCATTAACGTAATTTTTGAAACGCCAAAATAAAATTAGGCGTTCTAAATTTGCGATGACGCAAGTACCGCATCGCGTGGGCCAATTTGTATCTATGATATCTTTGGAGACATAGCCTTGTTGAGGTCAAAATATCGCAACAACTGACAATACATACAATAGATTACGTAAAAATGAAGGATGACGCGAGTCCAATGCAAGTGCTCACTGAATACAAAAAGATATTTCAAAAAATTCACCTTTCTTAATAGATTTATGATGTTCCTTTATACAAATGGTTGTATAGTACCATTGCTATCTCGTATATTAATAGTTTCGCAAGTCGCTCGGTTCTCAAGATTGTCGTGATAGGTTTAGGATGAGCTGCGGTCGGTAACGCAATGTAGTAATAGTAACACAGCCTCCTGGCAATTGTGGAATATTACAAAATTAACGTAATTGAGCCTATACTAAATTTCTTAATATATGTACGACTTTTGACCTGAAGATAAAATTCGATATATTAATTGGTTGTTAGGCAACTTAGTTGTAAGTCGTTATGCTGGTCGTTCACGGGGTACCGCTGTGATAATTTAAAGTTTATTAAAGCGAATAAAGTCCGATGAAGCGGCAGCCTGTAATTAGAGTTTGCACGTGCTTCTCGATCGTGTTTTGGATCTTGGTAATAATAAACAATCGCAAACAGTTCACGTAACTCGCGACCTCCATCACGAACAGTTGTGTAAGTGAAGTAATAAAATGAATCTTATACGAAGACATCCAAATTTGGAATAATACATTTCATTTTGTAAAAGCCATTACTTATTATTGTATGAGTGACAGTTGTGGGTTTGATTTCCGTTCAACGTAATCCATTATCATTTCACTTGTCTGGCAAAACAACATGCAGCTTTGTGTATGGCTATTTAAAATTACTGTGTCTAAAATAAGGACGAAGTGTGAAACAGATCTAGCAATATATAGCTTATCGTAAAAAGATATTGTCACTAAGTGTTCGTAGGAAAACACTTACGTAAATTCTGATATTGTACGAGTATATAATACAGTCCATATACTGACACGCTTACTCTGATAAAGATAATTTAAGTTCGTCTTAAGTAATTGATAATTAAAACTTATGGTTTTAATGATAGATATGATATAATAAATTTAAGTAATGCAGCAAAAAAATGAACATCCGTCATTAAAGATTAGGTCATAGGTTAATGTGATGAATTGTGTCCGATCACTTAAGTGACGTGTAAACTTTGAACATTGCTTTCAAATGTTACATCTTAATATTATCTTCACCTTTACGATTTAAAAGTTAACATACTATATATTGAATATGAATATGTAGTTGTAACTGTTTATATCAAGCTAGTACTATTGTTTCACTTTAATTGCAATAGTTCTTAGTTAGATCTCTACTTAAAGGAAAATTATTATAACTGTCCCTGGTTACACGCAATGTCTAAAATCTCGCAAAAATTTGGCAGGTGCCCTAACAAGTAAATTACTCTGTCTATGTATATATTGAAGAAAAGTATGATAAGTCAAAACTTATGATATTTAAAAATGAAAGAAAATACATTTTTAATATTTTGAAATTAAATATTTGATGTTTTCATTTCTTCGCTCTTCGATCACAAGGGGCAAAGCGCCGCGTTCTGTTTCACCACTCAACACGTATTGCCTCAAATTTGGCGGAAAGTGGTGAACCGGAAGTGGAACGAAGCGTCTTAACACCAAGTTGTCAAATTCCGTCCGCCTACCCTGCTATATGCGAAATACATCGTAATATATCATAATAAGCTGAAAGAAAGAAAGAAAACTTCACTGTGTGTTCTCTACCGCATTTATCACGGGGAGTGTTCTGGAGAACTGTTTGACTTGGTACCTGCCGACGAATTTTCTAACCGCACAGTCCGCCACAAGTTACTATACCATCCACATCATCTGGATACGTGGCACTCTACTACTGTGCGGCTTCGTAGGAATTTCCTTCCACGCACCACACATCTCTGGAACGACCTACCCGCGGCAGTATTTCCAGGTCGATACGACATGAGTACCTTCAAAAAGCGCGTCTACCTACACCTCAAAGGCCGACAACGCACCTGTAGCTCCCCTGGTGTTACACGGGGCCGTGGGCGACGGTGATCACTCACCATCAGGCGACCCGTACGCTCGTGCGCCTTGTCTTTTCCATTAAAAGAAAGAAAACTCATAAATATCTCATGTATCTTGATAGTTATCAACATCCTAAGCTCATATTTCACTAGTTTTTATATACATACATACTCTACACGTTACATATTGTACGCGTTTTTTCTGTATCTTTGAATCTATTGAGATGTTGGCCGTGAACTTAGCGCGTAGCACTGAGGCATAGAGCCGGCTATTCTTTTGCATGATGATGTATTTGTTTTTATCATCTTTTAATTATCTACTTAATTACATTTATCGGATTTAAATTACAATTACAATGATGCTGACGTTAATTATATTACTATATATACTATATATTAATATATTAATTATATATGGCCGTTTTTGTGAAATCATTGTTGTATGTACCTATGTACAATTTCTAGTTAAACAAAGTCAGAAAGTCTTTAGGTAACTTTTATTTTCAAAGTGCATGTACATATATACAATATAATTCCTTTTAAAATTATATTTCATAATTAAATGAAATTCTTATCTAATTTATTCGTACATTATCTTATTAGCTTCACTGTGTATTTCGCAAATAGCATAACTAGGGAACCTGGGAACCTAGTATTAAGATACTGCCTTCCTATTCAGACATTTTTGTTTCTCAATTTCCGCCGAACTCTGGAGGCATTGTTTGTTGGGTGGTGGATATCAATATTAGGGAAATATTTTTTTAAATATTAAACTTTTATTTGTGCTTCTATATAAAGACAAGCTCACATAAAATATTTATTTAATCTTGCTTTTTCGCATTAGACCCTTTTTGTCTCATCAATCACTATATCATTAAATCTTTAAAGGATGTTCATGTAACCTTTAAATGATTGCCGTTTCTGTTTCTATAATACAATGACGTCGCAAAAACCAGTTCTAACTTCATACATAAATATATTACGTACCATAGACAATTAAAATTAATTTTTAAATTCAGGATTTTATTTCCTACTTGAGAATAAAGAAGTATTTTAATGTTTTAAAATTGTTTATTTAGGTAAAATGTATAATATGTACATTGGTCAAAAGCTCTTTCATCGCATTCTGCTCGAAAAACAGAGTCTATCATATAAGTACTTAAGACTTATGATAGACCTTACCTTCTTAGAACACGTATCTGCTTAAAAAGGATAATTAAATGGCTCGGTTAAACTCTTATTTTTATGATATCTAGCAGTATTTTTGGCTTCAGGCTTCCTTTGAATATATAATCTATTATGAATTTAATTAGAAAGAATTGAATAATTTGACCGTGAAACATAACATGTACGTTATATAATTTTTTGGACTTATCGTGTTTTCTTTTTTTAGCTTCACTTTATAACAAGTTAACAATAGCGAACTGCGGCTAGTATTGTTAAGATATCCGTTCGAAATTTTCACAATCAAATTTTTTAAATCACTGCGTGTTGAGTGGCCGAAATCAATGCCGCGCTATATCTTCTTACCAGAGCGAGCAAATGAAAATGTTAAATAATTAATTTCACCGAGTGGGAATAAAAGTGGTAATTGCCGTGTCGTCCTGTCCAACCGACAAGACTGCCTCAAAATTGTAAAACATTAATTAGTATAAAGAGTATTTCACTCAACTTTTAAGTTCAAAAGGGAAACAGATATTATTATTAAATGTTTCTTTGTGAAAATTAGAACACCTGCCACACTCACCTACTTTCCTTTAGTCGAGAACAATACTATCGATAAACTGTCAGTTTCTTCAATACTGGTTCATAAAGTACGCATATTGTAAGGAAGGCAGAGGCTATAAATCTCTCGGTGTTGAACAATAGCTTGAGAATTTAATATTTAGGTATTATATGTATATTACTAGGAAGCTTAATGTAAGAGAATGAAGTGAATTGTCACTATATAACATTTTGTTATAGTCTGTTTACAAAGAATTTGCAATATATAGAGAACTATAACAGATGTAGGTACATATAGCAGCAAAAAGTACTCTTTTTACTATTTACACTATAAGGCCTTAGATTTTTCTGCATTGATAAAGCTAATATCATATTTGTATGTAAACTAATACTTATTTAATCAAATTGTCTAAACCTACTAAATATAGAAGGTTACAAAATTATATTTACACACTACAAATTTTTAACGAGTGGATTAATAAACTAAAAATACGTTTATAATATAAATGTATTATCCTTTCGCACCTGCCTTTATTCTCATAACTTATAAATGGCAAAACAACCTATTAGAATGTATATAAAATATGTAATATTAACATTGATAAAAGGCCGCATTAAATATTAATATTGGAGTTTTACTTATGATTTTAAATGATAATCAGTCTGCGACATTCAATAAGGCAATATGGAAAAGTATCTCTCAGCACCATAACTAATATGCCTTTATAAGAAGACTCATAGAATACATAAATAGTACTGGAAAATAAATATATGGCGTACAATATTATGGGTTAAGCAGTATTTTTTTAAGATAAACAATTTTTCTTTTTGTAATTTAAAAGGTTTAATTTTCGTTTTTTATTTACTGGGAGTATCTTTTATAATAATAATAATATAATCAGAACGTTTTTCTATCAGCGATTGATTTATTTACAATTTATTGCTTTCGCATTATGTTAAAATCAGACACGCGGTTTGTTTGAAACTAGCTAAAGAATCGTGATGATCTCAAAAGGAAACGATTTATTGTCGCAATCTACCTTTTACCTTATAAAGATATGTCTTTTTGTATCTAAGTAAATGTACTTGGAATTACACAAAAAGATCTAAATAAATTAATAAGAAATTTATAAACGTATTTTTTTTTAATTTATGCAATGGTTATAATTCGATTTAGGTGTTATAAATTAAGTAAGCCTAAAATATTTAGCAACATTAAAATAATAAAAATCCAATTCAGGTTGAAAACTGAATAATCAGTAGGCTTATGTTAACATTTGGTTGCAACTATTTAAACGCTAAAATATAAAAAAAATATATAATTATTTACAATGCCGATGTCGATTTTTATACGATACGTTTTTCACTATTGATTGAGTGTGAATGTTTTTTTAATATATTTTATACGGCTTATTTTGACTAAAATGAATTTTGAATAAATATTAATTTATTTATATATTTCTTCGGAGGCCGAGTGTCTTCAGTGGTAAGAGTGGTATGAGAGGTAGGGAAAGACCTCAATTGGCCTTTACCGATACTGGAGCAAGGTCTCGTAAAAAGTATGAGAACCCCCGTCCGCTGTCATCAACTTCTTCATATGGTTAAGACTCCGTATGGAGAAGTTGATGACAGTGGACGAGGCGAAAGAGGTACACGGAGACAGTAGCGTTTAACGCTCCGTTTTCTCTGGCTAACCTGCTAGGGATACAGCGTGAAACTAAGTTAAGTTAAATTAAGTGTCTGCACACTAAGGTTATCATACTATATGGAAAAAGGCGTGATGCTAAAAAAATATTTTTGTTACAACGGTACAAGTCACTTGATTCTTCGGAACAATTAGCCTAACCTAACCTTAGGTTAGTAAGATTTTGTATGTTATTGTGTTATCGTAATCCATTTTTTGCGTAGTAAAATATTTTATTAATGATCAAAAAATGCAGGGTTTTCCACTAAAAGTTTGTAAAAACATTGGATTTTCGAAAAACAATACTTGATATTATTAGTGATGAGGAAATTCACTGACGTAACATAATAAATTCTGCGCGCAATGAATTTAGGTACATGGAATTATAATGAGGTTGAATATTTATATATTCTTTACAAACTTATAATTAGGTACACATTTTTTTTTACTGTTCATATCTTTTTGTTTCTAGTGTATGTAATAATTTGTAAATACAAATATTGAATTGGAATATGTAGATTTTATTATCAGACTGCAATTTTTTTATGTTATTTTTTTTTAACTGGTACATATAATATTTTTACTATGTTTTAAAGTGTTATTCCACACTTAGGACAGAAAATACTAAAATTAAATTTACAACATAAATAAGTTGTAACAAGCGTATAAGAATTTCGACGGAGCTCGGTGAGAACGAATGGCTTAGTTGGTTGGCTTCGTTCAAAATTTTTATACGCTTTTTAAATTTAAGTTTAGTATTTTCTGTCCTAAGTGTGGAATAACACTTTAAAACATAGTAAAAATATTAAAATAAATAGTATTCTCGCTTGCCAAACGATAATTCTTACGAGTTGTCTTTGGGTAGCGGAAATTTGTAAAAATCTCTCTACAGAGATGCTAACAACATAAATAAGTTGTAACAAGCGTATAAGAATTTCGACGGAGCTCGGTGAGAACGAATGGCTTAGTTGGTCAGAGCGCTGGAACGGTATTCCAGAGGCGCGGGTTCAAATCCTGCTTCGTTCAAAATTTTTATACGCTTTTTAAATTTAAGTTTAGTATTTTCTGTCCTAAGTGTGGAATAACACTTTAAAACATAGTAAAAATATTAAAATAAATAGTATTCTCTCTTGCCAAACGATAATTCTTACGAGTTGTCTTTGGGTAGCGGAAATTTGTAAAAATCTCCCTACAGAGATGCTAACAACATAAATAAGTTGTAACAAGCGTATAAGAATTTCGAAATGGCTTAGTTGGTCAGAGCGCTGGAACGGTATTCCAGAGGCGCGGGTTCAAATCCTGCTTCGTTCAAAATTTTTATACGCTTTTTAAATTTAAGTTTGGTACATATAATATTATGGAAATGGTTCTCAGTAGTATTGTTGATAACCAGTTTCAATTAAAATAATAAGATTGTATTACCCATAAAAAATACTATTGGTTAAATAATGTTGCTTATTTCCGACAATGTTCTTCTATTTCTTCTTCTCTTCTGTAACGAGACGGTGAGTTGTACTTCTCAAAACGCAAGTGCCTTAACGTTTGCATTGACACTAAGTTTCCACGTTGTCTTTGCTTCGCCGTGTGCAGGATATCGAGTGAAACTGAAGAAAACATATCAATTTACCTAGGAATTCAAATTCAAAATTCAAATTCAAATATTTTTATTCAAAATAAGAAGTTACAAGCTTCGTTTTTTGAACGTCAAACAATTTACCACCAGTTCACTAAAGTTACTGCCTCAGACCTGAGAAGAACCGGCGAAAGAAACTCAGCGGGACATGTCTTTTTTTTTTAATCAAATTTTACATCATATAATCAATTATGACAATGATACATTTGAAATAGCCTGGAGCGAGCATTTTATTCCCAAGGCGTGTTATCATTTATGAAATCGTTAATTTGGTAATAACCTTTAACACACAAACGTCTTTTCACAACTTTTTTAAATTGTGAAATAGAAATTTCTCGGACGTTTTCTGGGATCCTATTGTAAAAGCGCACACCCTGACCCATGAAAGAATTACGGACTCGATTCAATCGAGTTACAGGTGCACTAAGATTAAACTTATTTCTATAATAGTATTAATATTATGTATATAATTTAATATTATGTATATAATTCAATAATTATTTTCACAGTGTATTTGTCTCTTCCAGTCGCGATATATCGAATACCGGTGCTGTATCTAGTACCGAAGCTTCTCCTGTTGATCTGAACTTCATTAATATTAATCAAAGTGTAGTTTTCCAGGAGTTAAAAAACGTAAATATACACAAAGCGGCAGGTAGCGATGGTATTCATCCGTACTTAATATCCTCTTGTGCGAAAGAATTAACAAAGCCAATCACATATTTATTCCAATCTTCCATGAAATCTGGAATATTTCCTCAGCTTTGGAAAAAGGCTCTGATAACACCTATCCCAAAAAATACAAAAAATAATGAAATCTCAGAGTACAGGCCTATATCGAAACTGTGTGTCTTTGGGAAAGTTTTCGAAAAAATTGTTAGCAATAAAATTCATGAATCTGTCAAACATCACATTTCGGATAACCAGCATGGTTTTAGGAAAGCTAGGAGTGTCGATACTAACATGCTAACTTTTACTGACATTCTACTTAACAGTATGGAAAAAGGTCTTCAGGTAGATGTCGTGTACACCGACTTCTCTAAAGCCTTTGATAAAATTAACCACAAACTTCTTATAAATAAGCTTTTGGAAGTTGGTGTGCACGGCAGTCTTCTCCGTTGGATTGATTCCTACATTCGCAATCGCAGTCAGGCTGTTTGTATCAAAGGCTGCTGTTCAGGGTTCCTGATCGTTCCCTCAGGAATTCCACAGGGATCTCATTTGGGGCCCTTGCTTTTTTCTTTGTATGTTAATGACATGGATTCAATCCTTAAAAACTCTTTTTTTCTGCAGTATGCAGATGATACAAAAATATTTAGAATTATTAGAACCATAGACGATTGCAACAAACTGCAATCAGATCTATATGCATTAACAAACTATTGTGTACAAAACCAACTTATCCTTAATATTGAAAAATGTTCCACAATTACATACACTCGTAACATAAATCAAATTAATTTCGACTATAAGTTAAACAACTGCGATTTGAGACGGGTATACATAGTTCGAGATTTAGGTGTAATTATGGATTCTAAACTTAACTTTAATCACCATATTGATACAATTTTGCAAAGGGCATATCGAAACTTAGGTTTTATCAGCAGACTATGCAAGCCTTTTAAAAAATCTCAAACATTAATAATTCTTTATTTTTCATTTGTTAGGTCTTTACTTGAGTTTGGTTGCAGTGCATGGAATCCTAACTATAAGAAACATATCAACCGCGTCGAAATGGTTCAAAAAAAGTTTATTAAAATGCTAAACTATAAATCGAATAATAACTCGAACTTAACTTACATAGATTCTCTTAAGAAATTTAACATCCTTAGCTTAGTAAATCGACGTAAATTTATTGACATTATGTATTTATATAAAATTTTAAACAATTACGTCGATTCCTCTTATTTACTTTCGAAAATTCCTTTCATGACACATGCAAGATTACCTGTTCGCTCCTGTCGTAAAATAAACATTTTTGTTCCACCCCGTTACACTAAAAACTACACCCTCAATAGTTTTATACCTAGGTCTTTGCATTCATATAATAAACAGTTCTCAGATTTGGATTTATTTAGATCGTCACTAGTTGTTTTTAAAAAGGAATTACTCTTAAAATTTAATGATACATAATATGTAATATGCCAGATATTTAATAGGTCAGGATTGTCATGTTTTGATTGATAAATGTTTGAAGAAGTCTGTTAGTAAATAGTTAAATAAAAAAAATAATAATAATAAAAATATTAGTACACCAATTTAGCTCTTTAAGAATATAATATAGTAATTTTAGGCACTGTTTGTCTTCTGTAAAGTTTAACCAATTTATTGTAAAATTTTTTTTGTTATGACTGTTTGTTGCCAAAAGAAAATAAATAAAATAAAAAAAGTATATCCCTTATCTTAGTAAATTCATTAATATTTTTTTTAACATACATAATATTTTCAAAAATGCAACGGTCATTATATTGATTTCTTTAAATTTTTCCCTTAAAGAATCTTTAGGGCCTAATATATAGATTGCACGAAGAGCTCGCTTCTGCAAGACGAAAATAGATTGAATACCGGCTGCATTACCCCAAAGTAAGATGCCGTAGGACATAATACTATGAAAGTAGCTAAAATAAACGAGGCGAGCCGTTTCCACGTCTGTTAATGTTCTGATTTTCTTACCCATAAAGGCGGCTGAGCTAAATCTATTCGCCAATCCATGGATATGAGGCCCCCACTGTAATTTAGAGTCAATGGTGATCCCGAGAAATACCGTAGAATCAACAGGATCCACGGCTTCACCATTCAAAAGTACATCGGCTTTCACAATTTTCGTGTTGGGTGTTCGGAATATAACACATTTGGTTTTTTTACTATTCAAAAGTAAACTATTTGAACTAAACCAATGTACTAATTTAGAGAGAACACTGTTTACATCGTCATATACTTTTTGTCTTCTTTTCATTTTAAAAATTAACGATGTATCATCTGCAAACAATACTATCTTATGGCCCCTTTCAACTAAATATGGTAAGTCAATTATATATATCAAAAAGAGAAAAGGACCAAGAATAGACCCCTGTGGGACCCCCATACCGATTGAAGAACCAGGAGATTTCCTACCATTCACATCAACCCTCTGAATCCTATTAGTTAAATAAGAAGTCAGAGGATCGAGTGCACGTCCTCTTATGCCGTAATGGTGTAGCTTCACGCAATCAAATGCCTTCGACAAGTCACAAAACATGTCAAGTGCATCCTGTGATCCTTCCCATGCCTCATAAATACTCTTTAAGAGAGGTATACCAGCATCGGTAGTAGAGCGACCCTTAGTAAAACCATACTGTTTATTGTGCATGAGTTTATGATAATTAAAATGTATTAATATTTGATTTAAAATATTTTTTTCAAAAATTTTACTAAATAATGGTAGAACCGATATAGGTCTAAAATTGTTAGGATCGGATGTACTACCCAATTTAAATATAGGTATGATTTTACTAAATTTCATTAGGTCAGGAAACACACCATACTCTATACAATTATTAAATATATCATCAAGATGAGGAGCAACAGCGTCTATTATAAAACTAATCAATTTGACAGAAATACCCCATAGATCTGATGTTTTCTTGATATCTATGGTCTTAAATGTTTTAACAATGTCTCTAGAGTTGATTGAGTGAAATTTAAAGTCTATATTACATTTGTCGACGCACTCCTTCAGCAATGATTCAGCGACAGTTGTGGAAGCCATAAGGGTTTTGGTTGTGGAAACTGGAATATCAGCAAAAAATTTTTCAAAAACACTAGGAACTTCTTGATTACAGCTGGTTACACCATTGTCAGTTTTTAATTTAAATTCATAATTGCATTTTTTTGTATTTCCAGTTTCACAATTTATTATGTTCCATGTCATTTTAATTTTGTCAGAGGAATTTTTTATTTTGTTTTTTATATGTAAAGATTTTGCCATGGAACGTACTTTTTTAAACAATTTCGAATAGTTTCGGACATAATTAATAATGATTTACTGTGGTTATAAGCTTTTTCATTATAAAGTTCATATAACCTTTGTCTACTCTTATGAATTCCCACAGTCGCCCAATCATTAAATGATAAGAAACTCCTGGATTTTACTGTTTTAGAAGTAAATACCGCATTAAACTCATTTTTTATTACATTAAAAAAATTCCCATATATTAAATTGGGTTTATCAGTAAATTGTACGTATTGGAGTTTATCTATTGTATTACTTCTAAACTTTTCTATGCGACCAGTTGTCATCGCTACACAAACAATTTTGTTTTGTTTACATATTTTATTTTTTCCAAAGTAAAAAGAAGCCAACTGATCGCAATGATCTGAGCTTAACATATTAATTATTGATTCTTGGTAAAGAGTTTGTAAAAATATTATCAATACAAGTGGCGGTACAACTAGTTATTCTTGTTGGCTCATGAAATAAGTTAACTAGGTTATATGAACTTAGTAAAGACCTGAATCTAGTACAAGTGGTGGAGTTCTCTAGTAAGTTAATATAAAAATCACCACATACAACTATAGATTTCTTAGATCCAGATAATTTTACAAGTACTTCTTCTAATACAGTTTCAAAGTGTTCATATAACCCATACAATAATATATATATATATATATATATATATATATATATATATATATATATATATATATATATATATATATATATATATATATATATAACATAGAATAAAAAATATATATACCTTAAGATAATAAATTATTTAAATACGTCGAGTTTATAATTTATAAAAGATTATACTTAATTTTGTTAATTAACATTACAAAGTTATGACATTAATTCATAATTATTATTACTCAAACGTTTTACCATAAAGTTTTGAGTCATTAAAATATTATTAATTATAATTATAAATATTAATATTAAAAGTCAATTAAATTGCGGCTTCATACAACATTTTTTTATGGAAAAGACAAGGCATACGAGCGGCCGGGTCGGGTCGTCTGATGATGACAGATCATTGCCGTCCACGGCCCCGTGTTACACTAGGGGAGTTACTTACACTCACTCAGCTTCACGCTATATCCCGCACACGGCAGTGTAGGCAGAGGGAACTTGGGAACCAAGTGTTAAGACACTCCGTTCCACTTCCGTTCCCCACTTTCCGCCGAATTTGAGGCATTGCGTGTTGAGTGGCGGAATTCAACGCCGCGCTTTGCCTTGTGCCAGAGCGAAGAAATAAAAACATTAAATATTTAAATTTTAAATATTAAATATTTCATTTCCTCGAGTGGGGATCGAACCCACAACGCTTGTGCCGCTGCGCCACGACAGGCATCAATTGCAATTATGTGGTTAAATTTTCTTATTCTTTATAAAAAAATATACAATAAAAACAACAACGTGCCAACAATGTGGAGAAAATATTGCACAGTAAGAGAAAGGCAATTTATAACTTTAAAATGACAACTATGTAAAAGTAACAAGAGATTATAATAGCAAACAAACAGTATCTTAGAAGAAACGTACAAAGAATTGTTGTAAATACTCGTAGTATCACGAATGATCCACGATGCTTCAGTTAGAACTTATTTTAATTTAGATCTTAAAGTAAGTTAAGGAACTTTTGTAAGGGTATTATCAAATCTTAAATTGTTTGTTATGGATTTACTTTTTCATTTGTTAGTATGAATATACGCACGTTTAATTTTTTGCCATACAATTTTTATATTTTAATCAAAATATTAACATAAAGATCATTGTAGATTTTTATAAACTTCTGAAATAAATACGAACATTCCGTAAATAGTTCAGTACACCATGCAGATTGTGAATGATACGTAAATATATATATATATATACATATATATATATATATATATATATATATATATATATATATATATATATATATATATATATATATATATATATATATATATATATATATATATATATATATATATATATATATGTATATAAGGGATTGATATTTATATTCTATTTTACTTCGGCCTGTCGTGATGCAGGGGTAAACATGTGTGACAAGTTGTGTGTTAACATGTGAAATCTTCTAATGAAATATTTAATATTTAATTTTTTTTCGCTCTGGTAACAAGGTAAAGTGTAACAAAGTTACACAGTTCCGCCACTTAACACGCAATGCCACACGGAATATCTTTACACTTGTTTTCTAATTTCCCACGCCCTCCCTGCTATGTGCGGCGTACAGCGTCTAGTTCAAGAAGAATAATTTACTTAAATATAGGCTTCGAAATATTTTATTACGGTCTTTTTCAATCACACTACGTATTTGTGGTTACTATAAATCAACTTCAGTTAGTTATGTCATTACTTTGTCGTACAGCGATGTGAAGTAACCTTGTCCCATGAAATTTATGATGTCATTTACTGCTCATGAATGCCGTCGGTTTTAATTATGTGCTAGAGCAGGCTTGTCGTAGGTTTTTGGTAATTGGAATATTTTTCTAAATAGTTTTGTTTAGTTTTAGTGTTTTGTTTTATTAAATTGAAAAATTCTTGAAAATATTATAAATGTTAGAAAATTTTCAACACATATAATTTTATTTTCAATATACACAAGATAATATAAAGTTTTTTGAACCTGTTCTATATTTTTATTTAATTGTTCTCTTATATTATACAGACTGTTAATGTTTTATAATAAATAACCTTAAACATTTTGTTTTTACGGATGTTAAAGATGCGCATTATGTGCTTAATGACTATCGTGGTTAGGCATAATCACATGCAGGTACTGAGTGCAACCTTCATGAAAGAGACCGTGTCAATGTAACATGTAAGGTTTCGTGAACGTTATTATATAAATAATTTTAATAACAAATTACAACATTTAGCTTGTCAAGATATTGTAAAGCAAAGTGTTATTAAGCTCGTCTGAAAAATGGACATTTTATTGCGTTTGCGTTTTATTGCGTCGTTCAAAATTTTTATACGCTTTTTAAATTTAAGTTTAGTAGTTTTGTACTTGTTCACAAATCAATCTCATAGTAAAAAAAAAACAAGAAACATTTCGAGCTACTTTTAAGTTCTATGAAGGACTTAAAAGTAGCTCGAAATGTTTCTTGTTTTTTTTTTTGTAAAACTTGTTGGAAAAGTAATTTCGTTCTTTTTGTGGAAATGAAAGACAGTTTTCGTATAATAAAAAAATACTTAATTAAATTATATATTGGCCGTTCTGTTTCAACACCTTTTGCCATCCACATTCATAAAATTGATTGAGGTGGATTTCGACCTCCTCATTTGAAGTGAAGATTTTACCGTCTAAAAAATTTTGGAGTGACCAGAACAAATAATCAGATAGTGCCAGGTGCCAGTGCGGTAATAATCAGATAGTGCCAGGTCTGGAAAATAGGGTGGATGGAAATATGGTGGCATTTTATGTAATGTGCCATTTAAGCTGTAAAAACTTTCGAGTGACCAAACTTGTGTGTAGGCTCACTTTGTCTTGGTGAAACACTACATTTTTTCTATTGATTAGTTCTGAACTTCTTTCTGTTGAAGTACTTCATTCAGTTTGTCCAGCTGATGACAGTAGATTTCCAAATAATCGCTGTGCTATCTGGCAAAAGCTCAAAAAAGAAACGATTTCTTTAAAATCGCACCAAACACACAGCATCACATTTTTATGGTTAATATCCGCTTTAGAATCGGCTTGAGCTGGTTTATCTTTTTGGCTCCATGACCTCTCGCGTTTGACGTTGTTGCATACATTTAGTCACCACTTTCGATCCACTTCAAATGGATAATTTTTGTAACGTTTGAAAAGTGAATCGGCGTCAATGCGGTGAGATTTCTCTCTGTGAAAACTTGAAGATATCAAACGTCAAACATAATCCAGGCCTTTAAGTGGTGATAAACTGCTGAATTTGATAAACTGTTGTACCTCAATCCAATCTCACATGTTCACATTCGCCGGTTCGCATCAACTAATGCCTTTATTGCGTCTTTATCAACTTATACCGGCCTTCCCGAATGTGATGCATCTTTGACAACAAAATTGCCGAATTGAAACTTCGTGAACCAGTTCTGGCACTGGCGTACTGTCAACACTTCTTTTCCATATACATCAGTCAATTTCTTTATTATTTTTTTTATTATTTATTAGGAAGCCAACGTTACACATTAAGGTTACATCGATAAATAAACATTTATAATTACATTGATTCATAGTGTGTTCAATTGTTGCTCCCGACTAAAACAAAAAGAAAAATAATAAATTAAAAAAAAAAAGTTTAACTTAAAACTTACCATATGAATACGACCTTTTATATAAAACTAAAAATAGAACAAAACAAAACTGTACAGTGTAAAATACTAAACATAAAAAAAAAAACAAAACATAAATAGAAAAGAAAAAAATAAAAATCTTGAAATACAAAAATAATAATGTTAAAAAAGGAATCAAATTAAAAAAAATTAACACTTAATACATAACTTAATTTTAGGTATTCGGTTATTGATTTTTTAATTGCTTAAAATATTTTATCAGTTGTGCTTTATATGAGAGTAATGAATCATTAAATATGAATATGAGATTTGCTAGCTTAATAATTATTATAAAAATTTCCAATTCTGTTTAGTGGTGTATTCAAACCTAATTTTGTTCTAGAGACCTTGTTTTAAAATTTTGAACAAAAGTCTCGCATTAGATCTAGGAACAAAAATATTAAGTTCCCTTAACACTTTTGAACATTCTATTTTTCGTGATATTATTTTATGTAAAAAGCAAAGATCTGTAATAGCTCTGCAGTGAGATAATTTCAAAGTGTTATAATATTTTAACAAGTTCTTTCTGGCTTGGACAGCATTTTTACCCTTTCTGTAGTAAAACAGTAAGATGATGATGATATCGAAAATACTACTTATCGGTCCAAACCAACCAACAACCAAAAACTATTGTTTAAAATCCAACTAATTTTAATTTATCCAATCAAAAACTACTCTTTAGATTTTTTTGGAAATTTTCACACAAGCCTTGCTATCTCAAAGCATATCAAAAATATACGGCTTAAATGTGAAGTTGGGTGCAAAAAAATACAATTAAATCCTCTGTTGGTAAAAAACGAAATTACTTTCTAAACGACCTTTTGTATAACCTACTTACATGAAATTTAGAAGATTTACTAAAGTCCCTTAGTTGGTAAACATACAAAATGTTAATAGTTAAGGTCAAACGGCTAATGATAAGTTAACATTTAAAAACAAGTATTTTGGACTGTATGGTGTTCCATATTTACATAATTTACGCATTATTATAATCTTTAAATAATCGTATTCACATACGGTTATTAAATAAGGCATCGTTATCTAAGAACTTAAAACTATTGCTAATAATACATCTTTGTCACTTTATTATAAATAACATGTGAAACTCATTTTCATGATGTTCACACTATTACCTTTCTCGATATCTTACGCAGAGAAAGGGCTTACATATAGCATATTCGATACTTCCTCTTTAATGTTATTTATTGTTATTTAACGTTTCGTTTCAATAGTTATTACCTATAAAAAAACGTAATAACGTTCATATTTTAATTCAATTTTAATTTAGTTACTATTTCTCTTGAAAAGCTTTATTCATATATAATTTAAAATGACATTGATATCACTAAATATATCATACTAGAAGTTATTTATAACACATGGCACTTTCTAAGTGCCTGAGGTAAATTTGACCGCTGCGCTGGTACCAGCACCTTTAAATCGAAATGATTAACATTTGCCTACAGGGCCGGATTTAGATATTTGGGATATCTGGGGCAACAACAGAATGAGGAAAAATTTTCTGATGAATCCATAAAAAGATAAACTATTACTTCAATATATTTGCAGTTATAATATAAAACATATAAAAAACAAAATAATTTTAAGTTTAATACAACTTATTAAATAATAAATAGTGAAGAAAGCTGATAATGGTAGGTTTGCAGTCAGGGAGGAAAACATGTCAGATTGTGTTGTGTCCAAGTCAGGTATTTCAATGGCTTAAAATTTTTATAGCCTAAGAACTCCATACTGTCACCGCGATGCGTCCCCGTTCTTATAAAACGCGCCGACGAATTTGGCATTGTAGACCGCCACCTAAACCACGATATCCGGGAAGATGGGAAACCGATAAGGGAGCTAGAAATAGCAATGTATGCTCACTGTGATTTTCGGTGAAATCAGATGATATTTTTTTGCAAACGTCAAAAAATGCATAACTACATACGATATGCAATAATAACGACGCATAACTGTTCGTATCTTTTTTTATGTTGAATCCTATTGTTTATCATACTTTAAAGGACTCTTATATTTGAAATAAATTGTAATTTTATTATTCTACTTTTTTTTTTTCTTTTTTTTTTAGCTGTATCCCGCACGAGGCAGGGTAGGCAGAGGGAACCCGGGAACCTAGTGTTAAGACACTCCGTTACACTTCCGTTTCCCACTTTCCGCCGAATTCGAGGCATTGCGTGTTGAGTGGCGGAACTCAACGCCGCGTTTTACCTTATTACAAGAGCGAATAAATGAAAATATTAAATATTCAAATTGAAAATATTAAATATTTCATTTTCTCGACTGGGGATCGAACCCAGAACCTGTCGGTTACAGTCACACGTTTGTGCCGCTGCGCCACGACAGGCTTCACTATTCTATTGATTTGAGAAAAAGAATTTTAATTGAAAGCAGAAATGATTTGACTTATAGAAATAGGCTGGCGGATAATAAAGTGAGAATTAAACGAACAAAACCATAAAAAACAACAAAAACAATATTTAATTTGATTAGACAGTATTTTTTTCTTTCGTTAGTAATTTGTTAACTTTACTATAAATGGCATTACCATTCAAAAATATATCAACATGAAATTAATCATACTTAAATAACAAATATACATTTGACTGATTTTCTAACTGACCAAACTTTCCAAGCTTTACAATAATTTTGCTTGATATTCCTTCCTTCTTTTGTGGAGCCTGACACCCCACTCCCCATAAATTCAGCCACTTCCACTATAAATCAAACCGATATAATTATTTTAGTTTTACCCAGTAGTTTCTGACAAAAGCAGGCCGGTCAGGCAAAAAGCATGGAACCCTGGACCTTATACCATTAGCAACAGAATTTATGTACTAGTATGTTGGTGCTAGAAAGGGCACGTACAGAAGTGCGTAATTGTGTGTTGTGGGAGTTGTCAATTGACATCGCTATTCATACTCATGATTGTCGTCTCTCTTATTAGACACATTGTCAAGTTAATAATAAATAATATTTTAATATTATTAAAATTTAAATGCTTATACAAGAAATCCACAAAATAGGGATATAGCGTGAAGCTATGATGATGAAGATGATACTTAATTTATATGCATTGTATTATATTAATGGGATAATAATAACATTTCTTATCGTTGAAAAATACGGAAGTTATACTGGTAACTATTTCACATGGTTGCATAGTGGATTTTTTAATATGAAATTGCTGTAACGTTATTATTAGGTAAGTGTTTATTAAATATAATACTAAACAACAAGTTATTAACTTATCTGTTACGGATTATCTAATAGACATGCTTTCCTTTTTACATTGAGTATATAACAGTTCTCAAGGAAAAGTTGAGATTAGATAATTAATATTTGATTAAAGAAATTAATAATAATTATATACACACATATATATATATATATATATATATATATATATATATATATATATATATATATATATATATATATATATATATATATATATATATATATATGTATGTGTGTGTGTGTGTGTGTGTGTGTGTGTGTGTGTGTTTGTGTGTGTGTGTGTTACTAAATTATTACTTAGCAAACTATTTATGTCCATATTATTTAATATATATTAAACGTTATATTTATAACAAAACTGTAACTGATCGTAAATGCAAAAACTGTAACTGATCGTAAATGAATAAGAAATATGTGTCAATTAGAAATATTTACTTGAAAAAAGTTGCTACAATTTTTTAATTCACTTAGGCTTTTAGTTTTAATGTATAGATATTGTCTTAAAAGTGCTAATTTTGTTACAACAAAAAAAACGTTATTGAGATTAATAAAAAAATAGCCGAGGTGCTAATTGTATAATTTATTACCTGACAACGATACCAACATTAAGGTAAACGCTAATTAATAGCTCGCTATTGCAATAAAGTGGACCACTTTTATCTACCAACTGCAGAGTATAAGTTTAATGTGTTATATCATCTTAAAACGATATAAAATTTCGAATACAAAAATAAATATTTTTTCAGTTTGCTAAAATGATATAATTATTATGACGAAAAATTTAAATAATTTATGGTGTAATTATATATATTGACAAAAATAGGTTCTTAGTGGCTGAAAAAATGAGGATGTTTAAGAGTTCAATCAACGGTGACAGAGAGAAGACAGCCAATCCAATAAAAGTCATATTTAAATAATGAATACGCAAATGCATGATGATCAGAAGAAAAAATATTATGATTTACGAAGTCAAAACTTTTTAATATTACCAGTTACCATCTATGAGAACTCTTTTGATATGTATTCAGGTAACATTCATTTATTTATTAAGATATATTATTTATATTAATTGCATCTAAATTTACATTAACGTCCATTCATGCATAGTTCACCGTTGACACATTAGCACTTTAATAAAATGTCAATTCATAATGGCAAAGTATTTTATTTTGGTTCATAAATGATTATTAAAGGAACGGTTAAATAATCTGACACATAGTTAACTGTTTTATTGGTAAAAGGCCAAGTGAATTATAATCACACGTACTTAATTTAAGTGAATTCAACAGGTGCGGTTGTTTTATAACTATCCTTTGATTCAGGCTTGATGACATAAGCGTATAATTATTTTATCATTTAAGAATCTTGATTTCTACCGCCCTGGAGCTTAAGGAAATGGGTAATAAGATAAATAAAGTTTTTAACATTATTAATGTGACTTCATTTATTACAGTATTTTAGAAATGTAGTAAGAGAAAATCAAGATTTTTGAATTAAATTTATCTGAACAAATAAGCTTTGTAATACGGAAAACCAAATATGAGTAATATAATATTAAATACTCATATACTTCTTCTTTATATTTAAAAGGGTAATAAAGAAGATCTTGTGAAGAAGAGACACATCGTCCTAGCGGGGGGTTTTTATTCGATTCCGATTTGAGATTTTATTTAAGATTTTATTATGAAATGAATATATTTAATTAATATATTCATTTCATAATAAAATCTTTGCTTTTCATGACTATTACACAAATTTAACCGGATTAAACGCGTGTATAGTGGTATACATTACAGACCAGACTCTTCAAACAATTTTCATATTAATTTCTGGAGCCTGTGAGTGACGCAGTGGCACAAACCTATAACTGTAATCGCGACAGGTTATAAGTTTGACCCGCACTCGAAGAAATGAAATATTTGATATTTTCAAATAAAATATTTAATGTTTTCGTTTTTTCACTCTGGTAACCGGGCAAAGCGCGGCGTTGAGTTCTGTTTTTCAACTCATAGTTTGGCGAAAAGTTGGGAAAGGAACGAAGTGTCTTAACAGTCCGTTCCGTTCCCCACTTCCTGATTTCCCTCGGACTACCCTACCGGGTGCGGAATACAGTGTGAAGCTGAAAAAAAATACCTCGCTCGGCCAGGACAGCGTTGCCATTAGGTCTGCCGCTGCTGACCACATTACCCCACAAATTCAGGTGGAAAACTGGCAACGGACGTATTATAGGATATGATAGGATATTCTGCTTTCTTGCTTATGTTTATTCAGTTATTAACTAAACTAATTATATTGGTCACAATACCGAATGACTAAAGTTACATACTTATATCATAAGATAGTAACATTAAGAGATTAAGTATTAATAGTTTAGAGAAACAATTGTTTAGTATTTACTAGGCTTTCCGTGTTAGCAAATTTCATTTAAAGGAGGTAATGGTAAATAACGCTATGTCGAAATGAAATAAAAATAAAACATTATTTAGCATTCTAATACATTTCAAGGAATTGCAATGACTATCTTCTTCTTAGCTTTACGCTGTATCACACGGCAGGGTAGGCAGAGGAATCTTGGAAACCTAGTGTTAAGACACTCCGTTCTACTTCTGTTCCCTACTTTCCACCGAGTTTGAGGCATTGCGTGTTGAGTGGTGGAACTCAACGCCATGCTTTGCCTTGTTACCAGAGCGAAGAAATGAAAACATTAAATATCTAATTTTAGAACATTAAATATTTTATTTCTTCGCGTGGAGTTGAACCCATAAGCTGTTGCATTTACAGTCACATGCTTGTGTCGCTGCGCCACAACAGGCCTCAAGTAATTACAATTACCAATCAATTAAAATAACATTTTGTTCAATTAAACTGCTTTACTTAACTAGAAATTGTATCTACATATCTCGGTATATTTGTAACTAAATAGGACATAGGTAATTGTAAATTCTTTATACAGATTGTCGATTTGCTGGTATTAGTTTAATTTACAAGAATCACATTCCACGGTGCGATTGATATCTGAAATGATATGAAGCGGTAAATAATAATGTTCGCTAATCAAGTATCGGCGTGTCATGCTCTGTTTAGATACACTGTCAAAGTGTTGAAAATATTTTAAATTAAAATAATTATTTCAATCTACGGATATTTCTATTTTTACAGAAACATAACCGTGATATAACATATTTTTATATAATATTTTGGTTGTTTATAATTAAATATATTTTTTTAGAAAGATCACAACAAGTATCATTTAATATATATATTTACGCAAACGTGTGTCTTTCGGCAGGACTTATTTTAAATCACGGATTACGTAAGATTTGAATAACGATTTATCAAAATGTGTAGATAATCATACTAAAATAACCAACCAGTTTTTTCTAAACACACTTAAATAACGCTGGTGCCACTGATATATAAATCTACATTTTGTCTAATTAAATTCGAGTATCTGGTATTTTACTATATTAAATGAAACAATCGTGGTAACATCTCATTAAGAATCAAAATGAATACGGGTTCGATTTCCAAAGTCTTGATTAGAGGTAAATCGCGGAGACCAGAATATTTTGTCATTATGTTCCGTTTACCTACTTTGCTACATCTGAAGGCCGTGAAAAAATACGTAAATGATTTTTAAAAATACGACTTATGATCAAGAATGCATAATTTGTGTGAATACTAAATGTTATTATAATTGTACGAAAAATTTGCCGTTAGTCGTTAGCTGAACTTGAAAAAACTATGCGCGCCCAATATATAAAAACTAAGTATGTGCCTTATTTCATTCCTTAATCATTTAAGTAGGCACATTATATAAGAAAAAATACATTCTTAAACATAAAATTAATAAATGAAGTGACATCGATCATGATGATGACTATGTGGGGATACTCGCATATATATTTTTAAAATACATAATAAATTTATAATGGCGTGCCTTTAAAAAACAATAAGATTTTCATAATTTATACTACTATTATGGTAAGCCCAATTATATAAATTATATGTATACATATGAACCATTTATGTAATCATTCAAAAACTCCGTTACGAAAGAGACAGCAAGATATTTTTTTTGCTTTAAACTAGATATAACTAAGTATATAGGACCTTTGTTGGATATACGTATAGTACATTTAACATTGCTTAAAGTAAAAAGAAAATAAAATTATTTTATAATAGTAAGGAATTTATTTACTGCAGAAAATAGTACATCTTCAGTGACGTTGTAGATCATTTCTAAACCGTAAAGTTAATTTTGTAATATAATTACGATATAATAAGTAGTTGTAAGTATTCGTGAACGTTTATGAAATTTTTGTCTTAAGTAATAACCATTCGTAATAAGCTTTTTATGGAACAATCAATTGGCGTTGAAGTTCATGGTTTAGAACGCAATCACACGCGATTAAAATGAAGTAAAACGATGAAAAATCAATTTTAAAGGTAAATAAACGCAACTTGTACATCAGTTGGTTCCTACTTACTTTATATACTCGTATGTTAGGCAAACGTAAACATAAAATGTTACAAAAAAACGTGTATGCGATTTACGCATGGTGGAAGTGAAACTTTAAAACATTTGGCTACAAGATAATGACGAATGTAAAATTGCGTGAGGAGAAGGAGATTATAATTGGAATAAGGGGATAAGAAGGAGAACACAAAGAGAACCAACATAAGAAACGCTGTAGGTATAATGCTTCCTAACCTATTTTCTTTTACATTAAACGTATAAATCTATGATTCGTTCTCTTTTTACTGTCGCAGTTTCCTTTAATCAAGTTTTCACTTCAAAATATGCATTTGAAAATTTATAAATCATTGCTTTATTAATTTAAGAAAAACACCTTTTTTCTATTTTATTTCATTTCTACGAACTTAAAAACGTATGTGTCTATATATTTTTCATAGGATTACAATATAAAACTTATGATGCGAATACTTATGGAAGTTGCATTGTAGTAATTAATATAATAGCTCCTTTGCAGAACCTGTCCATATCTAATATATGCAAACTCGTGAGTTGTCCTTCAAGCTACATATCTCGATTGCATTAACTGATGCGAACATCCATTATGTGTTTACGTCGACACGTGCTATTTCTGAGATATCAAATTATTATTGCTCAACTAAACGGCTTTAAATTTAGATAATAAAAACTACTGTGCCGAATATGGAAAATGAAAGGTGTGATTAAATATAAATGCCAACTTTACCCACATACTGTTTACTATTTAAAATATTAATATTTAGACTTATATATAATCTTAATTAAGTTCTCTAATTTAATATAAATTTTCGTTTTTTAATCTTAATTGAATATATTTAATCATACATATATAAAAAAGATTGTGAGAATGAATGTTTGTACGATTGGACGTTTGACAAATCAATAAATAATTTATATAAATATTTTAAAACATATATTGAGAAAAAAATCTCAATATTTTTTATCTTATTCTAATAACATTTAGTAAATACTGAAACGTAACATGTTTAAATTTAAATGAAAACAAATATACGCTAATTTATATCGTTATCAATGTCTTCTAAACATTGCACCACGCTGTTACAACGAAACAGTCCACTCTTAGAGATACAATCGTATGCATAACATTTATTGTAATGAAATATCAAGCTCCATTTACGCGATATATCGCGATGGAATGAGATTATTTAGTAGTTCACCTTTTTACTTGTTTTCATAATCATAGCGTGTTAAATAATGACAGCTGTTGAAACATTATAAATTGTTACAAATCACCTATTTGTAGGTAGATTTGTCTACCTATATTTAGTTTACATTCAGTTTTAGTCACACTACATAATAATTAAGTAAATATTGGGCAGTATTTTTTATAAATATCTGTGAGCGGATTTAGAATTTTAGTTATTAAGTTATAGGTCTTTTTAATTTTAGTTGAAAAAATCAGATAAAAATTTAAATGCATCAAAAATTATTAGTAATTAACCATTTCTCTTGCCATGTATTGTTAGGGAACTACAATAATATGCAATATATGGTGAAGCGTACACATTAAATTTTTATTACAAGAAAAATAATTTATGAAACTTTACTTCTATGTTAAATTATAGTTGTTATGCTAAACCAACAACAAATGACTTATAAACACGTTTATTTTGTTTATTTTTGTATTAAAAATATATGTAAATATAGCAATATTTATATATCTCACTCTTAAATTAGAGCGATCAACTTACAAATCTATGATATACAAGTAACACTAAACAGTGCCGACCAAGACCAAGACCATCCATCGCTTCTTAATCAAATTCAAGATTTTTCGTGAGTTATTCAAACTAAAAATATATATTATAAGTACTTTTTGCTAGTGCGTCATTTCCTTATTTATATAGTTTAGTTGGTTCTACATCAGGTGTGGTAGTCTTAAAATTCAATAATAATCTATCAGTCTTTTACATGTCTGTACATTTTTTTTTTGTAAATATATACAATGTGCAAACACTTCTTGCCACTGTTATACTACTTTACGTTAAATCAAATATATGAATACTATAAAACAAAATAAAATGAATAAATGCATTACTTAATAGTCAATTAGTTTTACTTAAAAATACTGTAATGGATGGTCTGAGGTAAGAGTGAGTGGGGTTTTTATATATATGTTTCACGTAAAATGTTCTTGTTTTTTTTTTATATTATCAATTACGAAACAGACAATTGGCCCGCACCCTTTTTTATGTTATTATTATATCTAATTTTCTTATCATATATATTAATTCTTGTATTATACAATCGTATTTTATACGTCAACGTTACATGTTGTTACATTCCATTCGTGTTGGTCTGAACGAGACGGTTATGAATATCAAGATCTTTTAAGTTTCAAAGGGCTACATTTAAAAATGTGCGGAAAATGGTGAACAAAATATTTTTTTACTTTGATTCTTTATGTTTAACACGCAAAGTATGAATAATTATTGTTTAAATTATTAAATGTATTGACTAAATATGGTTCTGTACGATTTGCATGTTAACTTTTCACGGAATTATGGAGGCATTATGTCTTGAGTGGCGAAACTCATCTTTGTGCCTTTCTCAAGAAGAATTAAAATATAAAATATTTTATTTCCTCGACTGAGAATCGAACCTGAAACCTTTTGCTCTAAGACTGGCCTCAATATGCTTTTTCATCAATTGTATCTAAAATATTATTCATTATAATAATCTCTGTATTATAATAATAATTATCTACAATTAGGAAATAATATAAAAATTTCATTTGTTTCAGATTTGACAATTGCATGACAGAGTAGCACACGTGAGAGTAATAAATATGACACTTCCGCTTGGCTTCCGTGTAAGTTTTATGTTTTTTGTATTTATTAAAAAAATATTATATATTAAAATACCTACATTATTATTTTAATTGAAGCATATTACTAAAAAGTCGGTAAAAGAAATACAATGCAAATTTCACGCTATTATAATTACATTAGGCCAATATTGATCGAAATATGCTTTTAATATGCAATACCGGAGCATGTTCACATACTGAATTAATTTAATGTAATTATTTCAATTACACCGTTGTTCCGTTATAAGGTAGATTCAGAATGTGAATGTAACATCCTTCATTGTGATAACGCATTTGATAACATCGAAACACTTTAAAGTCCCTAGAACTGGACCTATTGCTAAATTACTTTGTTGCACGGTGAATAAACTTAAGCAATTCAGAATTAAGATAAGCAATAAAATCATCAAGATAGTTTGATAAAGCGTAAGATTTATTAAAAACGATAGAAATACGAGGTTATGAATAGATGTGTTAATGTAGCAAAAACAATGCTAATTGCAATAGTTGTAACAAGTGTGTCTGATTTTTTTTTTTACATAAAGGAACCGGCTATCGATCTCCGTTTCAGATAAAATATTACAACTCTTACAGTAAACATTATAATAAGTCTGGTCATTTCACTCCATATTTAGTGAAAAAAATACTATAATTACAGCAAAAATACGTCGTAAATCAGTTAGTGAGTAATTTTTGAATCAAGAACCGTTAAAATTAATCTGTTGAAGTGAGCTCCAAAGATTACTCTAATATGTTATAGCTTTGTGTTTAACCCATTACCTAGTTAAGATTATCGTTCTAGCACAAAAGGCTCTAAGACAAATTTTAAAAGCATCATTTATTCAGTAATCATGTAAATTTGTTACACCGCCCACATTTCAACACTAAAGTAATGGCCGTGTTACGTTGCTATTCAGTTTCATTATTGGATGTCTCTATTTGTAATATAAGGATAGGAAGAGAAGCGTGGGAATAGATAAGTGATAATTCTTAATGGTTCCAAGGCTGTGAGATTTTATTCTTATTTTGTTGAAGTTATAAATTAATTTATGTTCGTTTCAATGGTAGTTTAAAATCTGTACCATTTTTAAGTCTTACGAATTAATTAAGTACTCGTACATATAAAAAAATATTTCCAAGCCATCATTTTAGATGAAAAATAACTATGAGTATAATATTATAATACCATGCATTATGATGTCAAAATAGCACCTTTTCATAATAGAAGAGATTGTATAAACGGTACAGTGGTGTTACGTTCCATTTCAACACATTTACTTTTCGTTGACGCTGATAAATTAATAGATAGTTCCTCAATCATAATTTGTTATATGTACATATACTTCCGATATCGAAACGCGTAGGTATACTATTTATTATATAAAGTGCTTCGGAGGTTTTAGTTATCCGGTCTAGTGACATAAATTGTTTTCATCTTCTTACTTTGGTACGAGAAATGATGGGATTGAGTTTGGCCACTAAAATTTTCTGGACGTTAGGCTGTCTAGAGTAAGCTACTGTCCTGAAGAACACCTATTACTGTGCATGTATGTTCTGTGGTGGGACTTAATGCAGCGACCAAATTCACGATTATCGGGCGTAAAGTCTGTTTATTTCAAACAATGACCTCATAAATTGAATAATATGATTAGTAATTCTAAATCTTTCATCCCTAGGTGTTAGCTTGCCTGTTGGTGTACGTTTCATGCGTACATGCAATCAAGGTGACGTTTGGCACTAAGAATGGGCCGATCGAGCCTCCGACGCCGGAACCGCTGCCGCCGCCGCAGCCGTACCGCGTGCCCGCTCCCGTCTGGGAAGAACGATCTGATGATTCACCAGACCCTAATGCCCATTGGTAATGATTATATGATATTTTCAATTATTATAGCACAGCGTTTGATTGTAAATGTGATGGTGACCGGCTCAATATCCACACGGGAAAATGATCATTTGTCCTTGCTATATAAGAAGTATAAAACCTAAAATATATTATAAGTATTTTTATACGATATTTAAATTTATTATGATTAAAAATTAAACAACGTTACATAAGTACAATTAATGTTTAACGTGCTTCATATAAATAAATTAGATAATTTTGTTGAAATGTATAAAGTCAAAGCAAGGGCCGAAAGGTGTGTTGTAGTTAATAAGTATAATAATAACATTAGCATTTTAAATCAATTGCTTACTTCTATGCATATGTATGGGTAATCGGTGACTTTTATGTTCACTTTTACGATACTTTAATGATTGTAATAAATTATTTTATGTACGTTAATCATTTGTTAAAAAACATTTTTTTTGCTACAGGAGACCTCAACTCTTCAAGCCTCAGCCGAGATACACTCAAATTATATTTGCTGCACCAACTCCTACTCAGCCACCCCAGAACAATGCGTTACGCTTCGTGAATTCATACAGACCAGTGCATCAACCTATCCAGGCACAGCCTATTAAAGAATATTTTACTCCATCCCAAATATTAAGCTCACAAAATTTACCTGGAATCGGTCTTCGATATTTCGTACCAGCCTATATAAATGAACTGCAAGCTAGGAAAGAAGAGAAGAAACAAGAGGATGCTAAGCACAATGACATTGAAACAAACGACGTAAGCGGACCCAATAAAGATTCGAGCTCTGACGTACTATGGAAGTATGAGAAAGATTCATCGAAAAGATACTTAAGAAATACTTTAGAAGTAAGTGATTAAATATCATTCTTAGCCCACATTATATTGAGAACCGATTTTTTTTAAATAAACATAATTTATTTTCTATAGTTATAGTTACTACGAAAATATAATATTTAATTCTAATTAATAAATATAATATCAATAGTTACTTATTTGATGACTATAGTTTTTGTAGTTTATAGTTAGTTATTATTTTGGAAGTGATTTATAATTTGTAAATCTTTCTATTTTAGGTCACAGCAAGACCAATCTATGTGTGGCCGGCGTACGTGCAACCTAGGCATTAATATGAATTAGTTTTGTAGTTCTTTAGGTTATTGCATGTGTAAGCACCACAGAAGGCAATGTGATTTAAAATGAAGAGGAGATAAGAAATGCCAGTATTAGATATTTTATATTTGACATATTTCTTTAAAATATACTGCTTGGTCCGAAATGTTACATAATTTTTACGATTGAATTGTATGTCAATGAACGGTTATAAATCGATTTGAATGTCATATAAAATATGTTACTTCGTAACACAAAATATTTCATCAATTTTATTTCAAACATAGGTAGTAGGTACTTCACCTTTTCTTCCTACAACATTTAAAGAAGTTTTTATCATTATTCAATATTCCATATTGACAAATTTACAAACATGAACAGTATAGAGTAGGTACAACATAATCATGACATTAGTTTTATTTGCTTAATAACATTTGTATTTTAAAGATACACTCATATTTTTAATAGATGTTTTAATCATTTGAAGTTTGTTACTTCACTACTTGCAAAGTTGACATTCATGTTTCTCTATTTATATATTTTGGATTCATTTAATTAATACTAATATATCTGTTAGAATTATTATGTTTACGTTGCGTATTCTCTTTCTAGTTTTTTTTAGTTTCTAGGCTTCATATATAACTACCTGTGGTGTTTCAAATTATTTTTTATCAATATTATTAAGGTAAAAGTGCCAGATGTTTTGAAGGTTATTTATTATATATAGCATACAATATGTATTTATTTATTATGTTTATTGCTTTCCTTCACAAGAAATAATGGATTTTTTAATTTTTTTATTTATATATTTTGAACTATTCTATTTTTTGTAAGGATTGTTATGCGGACATAAAAGTGAATAAAAAAATTATTTATTATAGTATTTATTTTCATAATTCCTTTTATGTACAAACATATTACGCGGATGTATTTAATGTTTTTATTGATGAAAATATGTATTTAATGTTTTATTATTGTTTACGATTTAAAGTTAAATATATTATTACAATTTGATATATTTTCTTGTTATGGCATAAAATATTCTTATGAATATTTTCACCTTAACTATACGGAGTGGACTGATATAACACAATATTATTTTCCTACCTTTCTGCTCTTTCCTGATGTACAATTGCAGTCAGCCAGATAAAGATCTGGCCATTTTTTAAGTTTTCTTCTAAATTTACTTTACTTGAAATATTTTTACAAACCTAATAATAAAACAAATTACATCTTATATAGTGGTTATATAAAGAAAAACTGTTCCATATGTTCGGTTATTACACGGTAAATCATATTGTCGTTACCGAAACGAAAACCGAGAAATTGTCATTAAGTAGATGGTAAAAGGCTTGTATACACGTACAGTGTTCTTGTAACTTATTCATTTGAAATAATTTAATATTATTTTTATATATAATTTAATAGCATAAATCAAAAGGCAAAATAAAAATATCTATACCAATTAAAACATTTAAGCACTTGTACATAATTTATATTATATATAAGTACTTAAGTATTTAAATGTTTTTTTTATATAAAAAAGATATCAATTTATAAATAGAACTGTAAATTATGATGATGGAGGTTGGTTATATATATAAAATAATACCTACACGTGTGCGCGAGCCTTTTATCATTATAAAGGTAAGCTAGTAATGATATAGCGTAAATAATTGTAACAGTTTGTTTTTTTAATACAATTTTTGTTGATTTCAATCTTTTTACGAATAGTGCACGAATCGTGTTCCAATTTTTATCATTTGATTGCTACTTTATATAATATATTTTTTAAAGTATGTTATTTTATCATGAAGTGAAATCATGATTAAAGTTATTTCTGTACAATTTAAATTGTTACTGTGTATATAAAAGATTTATAAGTAAAATACATGCTTGTAAATATGTAAAATAAATAAATTTTATAATTAATAATTCTTTTATTTATTTAATAGTTATTTTAAATATGGATTGTAATAACAAAAGCAATTAAATGAAACTAAGATCGATTTCTTTATCCTTCAGAAATTGATCTTAGTTTCATTTAATTGCTTTTGTCATTACAAATATTGAGATACGAGTAGGTACATAAAAACATACTTCCATAATATATATAATGAAAGTATGTTTTTATGTGGCTACTCGTATCTCAAATGAATTATGTTTTAAAAATGAACTCAACAATGGTTGTTGTTGTGGTCTTTAAAAATTACAATGGAAATACACATTTTACATATTTTTTTATATTTATTGTAATTAACACAATATACACATGTAACTTTATAATTAATTAATTTCAAAATCCTAGCGAGATTCATAATTGTTAATAATATATTATTAAGTAATATAATATGCGTTTGATTTTTGAGGTCAAGGGTATTACCAAAAACCTTCTATGATGTGTTACATTTAAGTCCATTTGATAAAAAGATGAGTATAATATTATTACATATAATTCAAATAAATCACTTAATTTTATAACATTGACTAAATTTTTTTTTATTAATAGATACGCTTTATGTTCTTGTTATTCAAGTGTGCAAGTGTTAATCTTTCTTCTTTATATTTAATTTTTGCTTACTTTCAATCGGATTGACCTGTTTTATGCAGAAGAGACACAGGAAACAACACAACGTATTAGGACACTACGATATCCACTTTCCGTTCCATGTCTAAGACACTGCGTGTAGCGTAACTCAACGCCGCGCGTTGGCTTATTACTAGAGGCAGTTATAAATATTAAATTCATTTTCTCGTTCGCGTTTCAAGTCACATATTGTGCAGCTGTTCCATCATGGCCTAAATATAAAACCAAATAAAACCATTTAATAATATAAGAATTGTATAGCAAAATATAATTTAATGACAGATCTCGTCCATTTTGTAATAATCCGTGTCAGGCAATTATACTTAAATTTACATTACAGTCAGTTTGTCTCGTGCTGCACGTTCCACAATTCCAAGTAGAGACGAGTATTTTACGAATATATTACATCGTGCCGACACTGTAGAATAGGAAATTATATGAGTAGCGTCTAATTTTCGCAAAAGCCTCTTATAAATGATTGCGTAATTGATTTTACCTGTTTATATAGTTATTATTTTCTACCAACTTTCAGTGAATTGCCATCTGATTTTTTTTTATGGAAAGACGGCAAACGAGCGCACGGGTCACCTGATGAAAAGTGATCACCGTCGCCCACGGCCCCGTGTAACTCCAGAGGAGCTACAGGAACGTTGCCAGCTTTTAAGGTGGATAGGCACCGGGACCCATCATTACCCAATACGAAACGCAGTGGCAGAAGCCACTACTTAACGCCAGTTTTAAATGCCGGGGGTGGTAATGACCCCGTCGAGCCTGCCCATGCGTGTTGCCATTACTGGCAACGTGACTCTACTACACGCAAAAATTTTAACGCGATTGTTGTGAATCGATGCCCCAGTATTGGGGTGATATTTAATTTTTTTTTACATTTGCCAGTTTAAGTAGGACTTTATTGAAATCATCCAAGCGCTGAACTCATAAAAAATATTTTTTAGTGTTAATGAGACTTTATGAAATATATTTAAAAAGCGCAATTGTTGAGGTAGCACAGGATCTGACTATAATGTGTTGGTTGAGAGTTTAATTATCTCTGGAAAATATTTTTATTTTGTCGCACCACTATTAACGCAATGTTCTCGGAATTAAAAGGATAATGGGAGAGGGCTGTCTTAACTCACTGCCTTCACGTAGCTAAAGAATTAATAAATATCTTCAAACATAAATAGCTTGATTACTTTTAGTAGGATATAGATGTAACACCTTTAGTTTTAGCAATACATTATTTAAGATCATAGATAAGATAACGTGCACTTAATGATGCTGACATTTACATTGAGAGCGATTTGAACGCACTCACAATTGGTACATAAAAATAAATCAAAAAAGCTCAATCATGTTTACATTTTAATTGTCATAAACATTTAATATTTAAAAATGTTTGACATTTGTATTGTAATTGGAAATAGAGAAAGGTTTCATATGAGACTAAGTATTATATTCATATAGGAAGACTTATTGTAGAAGAGCGACGTTTATTACATTGTTAACCGCCCCTATACTATTTTTTTAATATATCTTCCATGTACAGACAGTTATCAGTTACAGAATTATTGTAAGTATAGACAATAAATCTGTAATTTTTCTGTATTGAGGCCTGTCGTGGCGCAGCGGTTAAAAAGAGTTATACGCCATTCGCGTCGTATGGCGTATAACTCTTTTTTTTAATTTAAAGCAACTTAAATCTAAACGCACAATATTTCTTACACATAATTTTCATTTAATTAGATGAAGAGTAATATAGAAAGATGTTCTTATGTTATTTGTTACCGTAGCGTTTGGCGCTCCGTTCTCTCTGCCTACCCCGCTAGGGATATAGCGTGAAGCTAAGTTGGTAGTTTTTAAAACTTAAAGGTAATTAATAAAAAAAAAAAGTAATGAAATTAAATAACTAATTATTAAAATAATAATAAAATAAAAATAATAATTAGTAATTATAAAGTAACTATTGAAATTATTCTATCATACATGGTATATACACAGTTTACGAAACGCACACACTATAAGTTTTCGAAGTCATCGGTCTTTCAACATTTTTGTATTTTTCTTCACTCTTGTAGGTCTTTTCGTTATGTAGTTTGGCTATTCTTAGCTATTTTGTAATTTAACATGTTTTTATATATTAAGAGTTTTTCCTTGACAAAAGAGGAAAATATCTAATGCAAAAATAGTATTTTAAATTGATCTAGTTCCTGAGATCCATGTGTTCAACACAAATAAACTCTTCAGCGTATAGCTTAATATTAAATAAGTAGCTGTGTATCAGTGATCTTTAGTTAATATTATATATATATATATATATATATATATATATATATATATATATATATATATATATATATATATATATATATATATATATACATATATATATATATACATATATATATATATATATATATATATATATATATATATATATATATATATATATATATATATATATATATATATATATATATATATATATATATATATATATATATATATATATATATATATATATATAATTATTACTACTATATATTTCTATAGTATCAGTGCAATATAATAATAATATAATAGTATAGCACAATAAAAATGGCTGCTAATTTATACGGTGGTACGGTGTAATGTTAAAAAACTACACAAATATATCTAAACGAATATTTAAATGTTACTGTAACATTAATTGGGCCTATGATGGCGTAGTGGCACAAGCATGTGACTGGAAAAGCGATATGTTGTGGGTTTTTATCCCCACACTTGAAGAAAGAAAATGTTTAATATTTTTAAATTTATATATATTTTTTTTACGGAAAAGACGGTAAACGAGCGTATGGGTCACCTGGTGGTAAGTGATCACCGTCGCCCACGGCCCCGAGTAACTCCAGAGGAGCTACAGGAGCGTTGCCGTCCTTTAAGGTAGAAGGGCACCGGGGCCCGGCATTACCTAATGCGAAACGCAGTGGCCAAAGCCACAACTTAACGCCGGTCTTAAATGCCGGGGGTGGTAATAATCCGGTCGAGTCTGCCCATGCGTATTGCCATTATTGGCAACGTGACTCTACCACACGCACTTTAGTCGCCTCTTACGACACCATCATTACCAGGGTGATCCTATTCTAAGCAAAACGCTGCGATGGTTTCCGGCGGAAATCGATTCGTCGGAAAGTGAGAAACGGAACGGTGTGTCTTAACACTAGGTTCCCATGTTTCCTTTGCCTAGCGAGCCATGTGCGAAATACAATGTGAAGCTTAAAAAATCAGAATGAATAATATTTTTTAAATATACGAAACATTATTCTTCCTCCGTTATAAAAATATGTCTTAATTTAATTATAGTTCAAACTCAACGATAACCATATATTTGAGAAAGCAGTTTGATTTATATGTTGTGGACAAAAAGGTAACAAGGTCACTTTTGGATATTAGCGTAAAATTAATAACTCTACATTTTTATATCGCAACGTCATATGATCAATAATAGTATTGTTATGGTCCTTTTAAATATATAAAATAAACTGGACTATAATGGACGAATTTATACACTTTGAATAGTAAAATAGAATAACAATAGAATTAAAAACTTCTGCAGTCCTCTGGAACTAATAATAATGCAGTGATAGATACTGTCTTGGCTCACACCCGAGACCAGCCTGATGTCATGATGTATGGCGTTCAAAATAGCACTCACTGAAGAAAACTGGCTGATGCTAGAATGTAAAGTAAACCTCTGGAATGGTACGCTTGAGAACGGAAGTCTTAAACTAAAGGTGTCAAAGACTGAGTACATGGCTTGCGGGAAACCGGACTCGAGCACTATCCATATAAGTACTGAACTGAATCTGGAGGCATCGATCACGATGATTATGGCCGAATAACGCAGCCTGGGTCAAATGGCGAGAGGTCAGTGGTGTGATCTGCGATCGTATAATATCAACCAAACTCAAGTGGCCGTAATACAAGAGCATTGTTCGACCGGTTTTAAAAGAACCGGTCGAACGATGCTCTTGCAGCGAATGCCGGCGAATATAGTACTAGGCACACTCAGGAGCTTCATGTCACGGAAATGAAGATGCTGGAGGTGGATATGCGGCGTAAAACGGTCAGACCATATACTTAACAAATTCATTCGAATTAATCTTGGAGTCCGTGACATAGCGGAAAAGCTCCAAAAGCGTCGCCTGAAATGATATGGCCACGTTGCATTTTTTCAGTTACAATAACAAAATGTTCCTAATATTTATTAAACTCGCCGTGTCTCATATTCAGTGGAAAGTGGGAAACGTAATAGTGTCAATGAAAACTAAGTATATTAGCACTAGGTTCCTAAGTTACCTGTGCCTTACCTGCTATGTGCCGAATACAGCATGAAGCTAAGTAGTATTTAAGGCTTATATTATTATGTTAAAAAATATAATATAAAACATATGTAATACAGTGACTAAACTGTTTTTGCAATTCTTGCAATTGATTATCGATCGTCACTTATAATGATGATAATCATATTAATATTGTATATTGAATTTTTTTATACTTTTAATTATACACGCTTTGAATTATGATTATTCTCTAAGCAATTGTTTTACAAATATTGCATGTTGTCCTAACATTTTCCCACATACAGTCATCTAATGGTTTATTTCTATGTATATAGGTGACCTAGCATATTTAATTACTTTTTTATTTGACTTGGCACAACAATTATGTCTTGATCTTTCAATTAAAAAGGAATAATTCATTTTGATGAATAATTACATAGCTAAAGAATATACATTATGCATATTGCTTTATGCGTATTGACTTTTTTCCTCATTTTTATTATTCGTTTTCAATTCCAATACCCTAATTTATGCTAATAATCTGATAAGAAACCAAACAAAATAAAACTTTGTAAAAATTGAAGATACATTGCATACAGAGATGCTTACATCAAAAATAAGTTGTAACAATCGGATAAGAATTTTGAGGTAGCTTGATGATTCCAATGTTTCCAAGAGGCGCGGGTTCAAATCCCGTTACGTTCAAATAAGAAGCTATATAAACCGTAATGATTTAGATATTTATATAGAACGGCTATTTTAGATTAGGTATAATAATATTTTTATGACATTTTAACTTAACTACAATAAAATAAAAAAAAGATGGAAGTATTCTCTTTAACAAAAAAATATCTCAAATTGTTCAGTGTAGTAAACCAAAATTTCATTACCGTATATAAAAAGAACAAGCAATCAAACTGGTTCAGATTTACTTTCAATAAAAATGTAAGTGAACCTGACCTTCCCAAACATTTGACCAATAAAGCTTTCAAAGAAAGCGAAATATTAACTTTATATCGAACACATATTAACTTTTATTTTCGAACATGTAGCTAGAAATCTGTGTAAAAAATATTGATTATATTAACATTTTGGATGTTTATTAGCAGGTTTTATATTTTGAAATGTTCCAAATAATTGAACCAAAGCAATTTTATTTCTAGTATTTGTAATTACTGTAGTGGATACATCTCAGAGACGTATAAAATATTAATATATTATTTAGTATTATTAGAAGAAAATTTATTGTGTTGTTTTTGTGAGAGTCTAAATCTATTTGCAAATTTTTTCTACAAATTCACTGTAAAACCAAAAATACATATTTAAAAATATAAATTTTCTCGTATTGAAGTTTTAATCTAAGCACCACAATAAATTACGCTCATTTGTCTGAGTTGTAATAACGCAACACGCGAAACCTCTCATCGCTATGAATAAATTGAAAATTTCATTTAATTATTAATAAATCTATGATAGCTACCTGTATTAAGTGATAAAATCACCATAACATGTTTCCAGGTAAGGCTTAGAATCAAGCATCGTTAGCACGCACAATAGAAAAGAGTACAAGGTCCGGCCACGTTGCATAACTTGCATAATTAGACGACAAACATAAAAGGACTAGTGATGGACCGAAACAAGTTTTTTAGTTGATCCACGGCCATCATGTATCTTCGACTAGCTCACCTTTAATTATTTATGGTTTGATTTGTTTATAGCGTTTACAATGTGTTATGTTGGTGTAATAAGCTCATTTTAATGTAAATGTAAAATACCTGTCGCGGCACAGACGCACAAACGTGTAACTGTAAACAGGTTGTGGGTTCGAGTCCTACTTGGGAATATGAAGTATTTAATATTTTATCTCTCTTTAATACTAAGGTAAAGCGTGGCGTTGAGTTCCGGCACTCAACGCGTAATGTCCACCGTACGTGGATACGGGACTCCCTTAATATTATAACACTGGTTTTCATGCTCACTCTATTTTCAGTGCTATTTGCGGGACACAGCGTGAAAAAGAAGATTAAATTTGAAGTACGGTAATAAAAGTTACTCTGCATTATTTTCTTATATAGATAAATCTTTAGTTCATTTCGTAGATTCCTTGCAATTATAATTAAGTATTTTTATTTATTAATATATTTATCATTTTATTTTATTAATTTTATACTTTTATGAAATAAATAGATATATAAAATTTACATAGCGAAAGAAAATATTCAAGAAAGTTTTCGTCTACTAAACGTAGATATAGTACAATTGACTATAATGTCTAAAAATGTTATTTAAAAGGCTGCAGTCATAAATCTATTGTTTTTACATGGAATTTCAATTTGATGATATTACGTTACAAAACGATAGGTAACTGACGAATTTGCGTAACTCTATAAGAAAAGTGCAAGCTCAATACTGCAACTGACTTAATCAGTGTTTATATAAAAATAACAATTGAGTTCAGTGACTTTGTAACATAACTTTTACCGTCACTATTTGGACACTGTATTTTAAATCGCATGTAAATGTTAACCCACTTTCGTGATAGAATTTTTTTATAGATACCATCGTTAAAGTAATAAAATATTTATAGAAAAAGTGGAAGATAAGAACACGATATCGCAGTAACTTAAAGTTTTTTCTACGACAGTATGGCAGTTTCTTCAAAAGTGTTATGAAATTAAGTTTTAGAGTTCCGTAGTCAAATAGCAAGAAGAGAACCACGGAACCGGAAACGTGTTTGTTACGTGTCTGTCCACCTGTATGCCATTGTCACAGAACATAGAACAGAAAAGAACAAATATAATTATTTTTTAAGAACGTCATATCGTCATAAGTTGAGAATTCCATTGCCTGATTATATTTTTGACTATGGTTTATTATTTTTAAGTCACGAAAATGTATATAGAAGAATTAACTTATAGTAATAGCTTTGAATATATTATATTAATTTATTTTTCTATCTAATTAAGAAAGAAAATCTCTAAGTCCTACAAGGGATATGATATTCATGTATAATTGTATTTTTTTCCCCACATTCGAATAAACTAATGTCCAACATGAGAACTAACATTATAAAAGATTCACATTATATGTAAAAGCATAGGTACTTTAATATTATAGTTATTTGTTTATCGATAATGATGAGAAAGTTACAAAGAAACATTTGTACATACAAGGAAGGAAATACTCGTGTAGTTATTATATCTTCCTTGCTTCAATCATTGATAATTATAAAATTATTTATACAAATCCAACCATAAAGGAAAGGCTAAAATATTTTGCAAAATTCTCTATTTTAACATGAGTATCGATCTCCAATCTTCACTGAGTATACTCTGCACATTGACTACATATATAAAAATATATTTAATATATGTATGTATATTTACTCACGATTATCTCTCTAGTCTAGTTTATATTTGTATGATATTAAATCATACCAAAACTTCAAAAAAATCCCAGTCAGTGTTAAAGTTATATAGTCAATACATCTAGTACATTATATTCGCTATTCTTCTTTTAATATGGAACTAATTATTTGTTAGCAGAAATTACGATAAATTAGCTAATACTGAATTTACTGCATGGTGTTGCTGAACCCAAATGTATTTGTTTCCTAATAGCAATAAGTAGGTAGGGCGAACAGTGTAAGCTACAGAATCTAAGTATCTATAAATTTAACTCGTCAATAAAAAATATGTTTCTAATATTATTTTTTGTGTTATTTCTTTGATTAATTCTATATTATTTCTATGATATTCATTCAGTAACTAATAATTGAATATATAGAAAAGTATAAGAGAGCTAGTTTATTAAAATTTGAGGCAATAGTAATTCATATTTTGGAGATGTCATATTAAATTCTTAGCTTAGCTTATCGCGTAATAATATATTGATTATAATTTTTCAATATTTATACTTTTTTTCAATATTTATTATTATTACAATTTTGAAATATAAATAATATTATAAGATTGTGAAGTATGACTATTCAATTTTAATATATGAACATAAAATTATGAAATTGGAAATTATTATTTAAATAAATAAAATTATAATTCTTCTCCATTCATTCTTTATTCCATCATAGTATCCGTATGAGGCAATACACTCGTACGCACGAAGCTATCCTAACCTAAACACCATATACAACCGATAAACGAAATCCTGGTTATGTCATTGCTTAATTAACAGTTTTTATATCACTATTTATGCATTAAACAGTTAAAGCACAGAACGCTATGTAAAATAAATTTCACCTTATCCAGTTTCGACATTTATGTACATACATGTATACATCGTGAAACGTAAATGAGGTTTCATCATTAAATTTATTCTGTAATGTAGTCTGTGTAAGCAGGAATATTCTAGAAATTCATCGATTTTTAAATAATAGAGTCAACGTTTTTCTAAAGTTGATGTAATATTTGTAGAGTCAAAGTATCAAATCGAATTGTTGATACTAATGATTTTTTTTAAGTTTTTTGGTTATACATTTATTTTTATTTACTTCTTGTACAAAATATTTTCCATATATTGCAAAAAATTATAAATATTTTGCATAATCTTTTTTTACAACCTTTACGACTGTTATACGAGGGTATACATTTTTACCTCAATATTCTTCTCAAATATTTTTAATTAGCCATAGCAAGGTATAATATATGATAAAATAACTTTGTAGAATGCAGTTGTCCTGACGTTAACTTGCCTGAAATTATACATAATTACGCTCTCTGTCAGTAAAACTATATGGACAAAAGTGAACTGAGTTATTTATATGTCGAAGTACTGACGTCTTCCTTTTAAATTCAAAAGAATGTAAATTACTAAAATTAGCAATACTACTTGGACACTATTACAAATAATCATCGACAAATTAAAATATCAACCTAGTGAGTTATTTTAATTGACATTTTATAAAATAGGTTTTATAACTATTTGACAATTAAATTATATTTACAAGAAAAAAAAGCACAATCAATTTTGAATATAATAAAAAAAGCACAAACCAATTTTATATATAATAAAATAGATAAGGATGAAATTAGCTTTTTTCTAAGTATGGGTAGAAAATATGCTAGACTTAAATTAAGCATATTTTCTACCAATAACTGTACAATCTGCATGAGATTAAGCATTCGTCTCTTAGAAAACGATTGTATTGCATATTACAAATATATTTCTTCCGTAACGTATAGCGGATATCATTTTCTAGCATCAAAGATTTCCTTATAATGAGGAAAATGCAAAAGTTTACTTCAATATATACAAATATAAATAAATATTGTCCTTCGTATCTCATAACAGATATTGTACATGTGTAGTATATATTTGTTTAAAAAAATAGTAAGAAAATAATTTTTGGTAAATTTTGGAGACATTTTACATCGAATCATCAACATAAATGCTACATTGCTTTTATTAATTTAGAAATTTTTATATAATGACAATTGATTAAATCAAAAATTTCAGATATTTTACTTAAATTTGACTAAGATATTCTATTTAAATATGGTAAGATAGTGAGCACTTACTCAGACAAAAAGAGTATAAAATATAGTCAGCCTCATAAACCTGTGCCAGTAATAAGTGCGTTATTTCGTAAAACGAACTAGTATTAGCAATTTAATAATTAGGAAATTATTTTCCATATCACAAATTGAAATTCCTAAACGTAAAAAATATTGTCATGTTTTCGATGAGAAATGTCAATGTCAATATTAGCATTATGGATAGGATGCTATTTATTACTTTTGCGTTGCGAAGTGATAAGTGCTCAATTGGCACGCTCAGAACGCCATAAGCGAAGAACTATACCATACTTTTGCGTTAACTTATTTTATATAAAAAGAAATTATACATTGTTGTAATAAATCCCCATATGTATGGGGATTTATTACAACAATGTAAAATTTCTTTTGCAAAGAGATTTCTTTAAGAGAGAGAGATTTCCTTGTAAGAAAAAACATTGTTAAAATATGTAAGTTTACTGGGCAAAAGTGAGTCCCTTTTGGACTATAATTATGAAGTAAGTTACAAAATGTGCATTTCTTATAGATATAGAATATGTAGATATTCAATTAAATAACAGGACAACAATTAATGAAATATTTAAACAATTATCGTATATGTGGGTAGTGTATACTGTATCACACACAAGCAGGGTAGACAATGAGAACCTAGTTCATAAGTATTACCATTAACGAGGGCACTCCATTGCCCACTTTCCACTGAATTCTTGAGGCATTTCTTGAGTGGAACTAAGCAAAGCGCTATGGCAGAGCGAGGAAACAAAACTATAAAATATTTTTCCTCCCCGATTAAGTATAGAACCCACGACTTGATGACGTCGATGGGCACACATATGCTCCTGTGCCCCGAAGATGCAGGCTAAGTTTTCCTGGTTCGGATTATCCAACTTAATTCAAATCATATTCTAAAAATAGAATATTTAATGAAACAAATTCTTTAGGTTTACGATATAAATATAAATTACGCATGTTTTACTTATATTAGTAGGTGACCCTGCGTGTCTCTATAAAACGCATAAATTTTTATATATTGACTTGCGCTTGGGGTGTTGTTGTAATAATATTACCATTGAAGTCATAAATGAAACACGCATGAGGCAATCTATTTTTAATATTGCATCATTTACTTAATTTATTTTTATGAAAGCGGTCTCATAAATACACCTTATGCGTATTATTTACAATATCATTAACAGATGAAAATTTATATTTTTTATTGATTTTAAAGATTGTCCACACTTAGGAAAGAAAAATATTCATTAATAAAACGTATGAAAATTTTAATGTAGCTTGATTTGAACCTGCGTTTATTTACCGTTTCATACATTTACCATATTTACTTCACGGAAAATCTTAAACATACTAGGGTAAAGGCCGGATAGTTGCCTCGGATGGATATATGTCCCAGTTTTTTATACACTATGTGAGGATCCATAAAATTTCCCGAATGTAAGGAATATCCTCTCGAAATTTATAAAGATGCTACAAAAACAGTAACCAACTGTTAACTCAAGGTATATTTTTAAATTAAAGGTGTATGCCTAGTAGTAAAAAAAACTTAATTGTATGTCCATAGTTTGTTACTTGAGGCAATTATATATTTTTTTCAATTCTAGGAAAATATCCTGTTCTTGGCTACCAGAAGAAAGACTGGTAGCTCATATATTAAAACTTGAGGACGTCGGTTCTCCTCCAAACATAATAATGATTTATTATTTAGCTTGCCTTGAAAAGTTGGGATTAAAACACAATTTTAACAATGAGAGTGAAATGGCTTGGCCACAATGGCTAAAAAGCTTCTTTGAAAGAAGTCCTGACATAGCTTTGAAACAAGCTAACGGTTTATCAATTGACGGAACGAAAGGTCTCAATGGAGAGAATTTGCAATTTCTTTTGAACTTTTTAAAACTATTTTAACTGAAAATAATTTACTAGATAAGTCAGATAGAATACTCTTCATGGTTGAAACCAATGTCGAGCTCAATAATAAAATCGGTAAAGTATTTGGTAAGAAAGGTGCTAAAGTAGTTAAATCTGTTACTTTCAGTGAAAAAGGAGAAACAATTACTGTCTTTGCTTTTTGTAACGCTATTGGCATTTTCTTCCATAAGTTTTGATTATCAAAATCGTAAACAAGAAACCATTTTCCAAGTGGAAAGTGGTGGAAGTCCTTCTTCAAAGAAACCAATTCGAAGAAAGACTTCCGCCCAATTCTCAAGATTATATGCAAAAGAAATCGGCCTACATTACAGAGATTCAGATCTTTTTTATAAATGGTTAACTGAACATTTTATTCCATGAAAACCGGCACGGAAGCTATTTGTGATTTTGAATAATCACTCATCACACTCAAGTGCTGTCAATATGCTAGAAATTGCTAGGGACAATGATGTAATATTATTTTGTTTCATCTTTGCAACCTTTAGACGTATCAGTATTCGATCCATTTAAAAATATTGTATTGCTGAGACAAACCACTTCATGCGCACGAAAAACTTAATCAGTGCAACTCAGGTCAGCTACAGCTGCTCGAATCCATGCCTTAGATATTGGCATGGATTCGAGCATCTATTTCCAGAGGGTGCCCTTAACATATATCTATCCGATATATGTTCTTTGGCATACGGGTACGCAACCCTGGATCCGCGAGCCATCACTATTATACCTCTATCAAGTCCATAAAAGTGGTGTCTCTCCCACCTAATTACCTTTCCCCCATTTCCACCAATCCTATTCCTCTTTTTTTTTTTTTTTTTATGGAAGAGACGGCAAACGAGCGTACGGGTCACCTGATGGTAAGTGATCACCGTCGCCCACGGCCCCTTGTAACTCCAGAAGAGCTACAGGAGCGTTGCCGTCCTTTAAGGTGTACGTAGACGCGCTTTTTGAAGGTACCCATGTCGTATCGACCTGGAAATACTGCCGCGGGTAGGCCGTTCCAGAGATGTATGGTGCGTGGAAGGAAATTCCTACGAAACCGCACAGTAGTAGATTGCCACGTATCCAGATGTTGTGGATGGTATAGTAACTTGTGGCGGACTGTGCGGTTAGAAAATTCGGCGGCAGGTACCAAGTCAAACAGTTCTCCAGAACACTCCCCGTGATAAATGCGGTAGAGAACGCACAGTGAAGATACGTCTCTACGCAAAGTCAAAGTGTCAAGCCCCTTACAGATCATTGGGTCCCCAACGATTCGAACGGCTCTACGTTGTACGCGATCAAATGGTTCAAGCTGATACTGGGGTGCACCAGCCCAGAGGTGAGAACAGTATTCCATATGAGGCCGAACCTGGGCCCTATACAGGGCCAGACGGTGTTTTGGCGTGAAATACTGTCTCGCTCTGCTGATGACCCCCAGTTTCTTCGAGGCCAACTTGGCCTTGCTTTCCAGATGATCGCGATACTGGCAGTCGTTCGAAAAGCTGAGGCCCAATATACTGATACAGGGCGCGGCTTTAAGGGGAGTGTTCTCGAAAACTGGTGATACGACAAATGGGGTTTTTTTAGTGGTTAACGTGCAGACTTGTGTCTTCCGGGGGTTGAATTGAACTAGGTTCTTTTCAGGCCATACGGAGACATTGTTGAGGGATGCCTCAATGGAAGACACAAGTTGATTTCGGCACTGGTCGACGTTTTCCCGAGAAAGACTTGCACGGCCGGAGTATACAGCGTCCACAGTACTATCATCCGCATAACAATGTATGTTAGAGTCCTCCAACACATCATTGATATGCAGAAGAAATAGCGTAGGGGACAGCACGCAGCCTTGGGGGACGCCAGCGTTCACGGTCATGAATTCAGAGCAAAAACCGTCGACAGCGACCATGATGCTGCGCCTAGTGAGAAAGCTAGCGATCCACATGCATAAATTCTCGGGAAGCCCGTAAGATGGAAGTTTCGCAAGGAGCGCCCCATGTCACATACGATCGAAGGCCTTCGCCATGTCCAGACTAACTGCCAGGCCCTCTCCCTGACTATCAATAGCTGCAGCCCAGCAGTGGGTTAGGTAAACCAGAAGATCACCGGTTGAGCGACCCTGACGAAAGCCATATTGGCGGTCGTTAATCAATCGATGATCCTCTCGATAAACCAAGAGCCGGCTATTGATTAAGCTCTCCATAACTTTGGAGAGCAGGGAGGTGATAGCAATAGGCCTGTAGTTAGTTGGATCGGAGCCATCGCCTTTTTTCGGGATCGGGTGGATAAGAGCGCTCTTCCACGAATCTGGGACTACGCCGACTGAGTAAGAGTGCCGAAAGAGACGCGTTAGCACCGGAGTCAGCTCAGGAGCACATGAACGGAGCACAAGAGGAGAGATGCCATCTGGCCCACTCGACTTGTGAATGTCCAAGGAAGAGAGAGCTCGCCTAACAGCTTTCTGACTGATTTTAACGTCAGGCATTGAGCTCTGACACCGCGGGATGGTTGGCGGCGTTGCTCCTTGGTCATCCATAGTCGAGTTTGAGGCAAAGAGAGCGCCCAGAAGATCGGCTTTCTCTTTCGCCGTATGGACCAAGATGTCATTCTCCGTGCGCAGCGGCGGAAGCGAAGGCTGGTTAAAGTTGTTTAGTGCAGCCTTTGAGAGGGCCCAAAACTGGCGAGTTCCCGACGGGTAACTCTCAAGCTTCTCGCCGATTTTAGCGATGTGCTCGGACCTTGCTCTGGCAATTTGCCACTTAAAGTACCTAGAGGCACGGTTGTACTTTCTTTTTAAGGTTTTCACCTTTGGATCCTTAGTGACAAGTGCCATGGCCCAGGTTCGATATGCCTCGCGCTTGCCAGAAGCAGCAAGTTTGCAAGACGTATCAAACCAAGGCTGTGACTTACCACCGATTGGCACTACAGAGCTTGGAATGTAAAGTTCCATACCCTGCAGAACCACGTCGGCAACAGCAGCCTATTCCTCTTTCCTGCGGTTTGTCCCTGTAAAGGTGAAAAAGGTCAGATGGCAGTCGCTCTATTTAAAATCCACCAACCCCGCCACATTAATGACAAAGAAAAGAAAAAGACTGGGTACGGCTAAGGCGTCGCCACTAAACGACGCGCAGGCACATCGCCCTACATCGTGCGACAAATTGGCCAGGACTACCGTATCAAGTACGGGCACGGCTAAAGACACGATTACCACGACGGAAACTCCGCTTTGCAACGTCGTATATTGGCTCTCTTAGCGGACGATGTAGAGAACTCGCAGATGTACTCATAAGACGTCGGGTCTAGTGCGCTTTCCTCCAGGAAACTCGCTGGAAGGGCAATAAGTCCCGTAACATCGGACAAGGTTACCGACTTATATACACTGGGTCACGTTCTGGTAAAAACGGTGTGGTGGTAGTGCTTTCTGAAGAGCTTCAGAATGGACTTCTCGAAGTTGACCGTCACTGCGATCGCTTGTTGCGGGTAACGGTATTGATTGAGGGCGTTACCACAAGCTTATTCAGTGCCTACGCCTCCCAGGCGGGCTGTAGCACCGCCAAAACGGAGTCATTTTGGGAGCAGTATGAAGATGTTCTACTTGCTATACCGTCTACCGAAGTAATCCTAGTGAGGGGGGACTTAAACGGCCACGTCGGTAAGGCTCAAGAGACGTATGAACGTGTTCACGGTGGTTTTGGACACGGTCTTCGCAATACAGAGGGAAAAAATATTCTAAGAACCTGTATTGCGTCTGATCTGGCTGTCGTGAATACATTCTTACAAAAGAGTCCTCAGCACCTTATCACGTATAAAAGTGGGTCCCACTCAACTGAAATTGATTACTGGTTGACCAGACGGTGTCATATGGGCAGGGTTACTAACTGTAAGGTTATTCCAGGCGACAGCTTGACGCCCCAACATCGTCTTCTCGTCATGGACCTTAACGTCACTCCAAAAAATAAAAGTAGCCGAGAACCGTGGGCCTCGGATCAGGTGGTGGTTGCTCAATGGACCGATGCAGACCAACTTTCTGGCAGAGATAAAAAGTCGAAATCCTGCGACTACACCGAGACTGCTCAGGATGCTTGGGATCGAGCCCAGTCGGCAATCATTGCGGCGGGCAGACAAGTTCTTGGCGTTTCTAAGGGAGGACGTGTCATCGACAAGGAGACATGGTGGTGGAATGACAAGGTGCAGGAGGTGACTCGTGAAAAGAATGCTGCCTTTAAGAAGTGGCAGAAATCCAACTCTCCTGAGGACAGACAGAGAGCAAACGAGCTGTAGCCAGAGCAAGCAGTGAAAGTTTATCACTATTAATTTATAATATGATAAGCTATTAATTTATAATATGATACTGTGGAGGGGCAGAAGCTCATATACAAACTGGGACGTGCCCGGGATAAAGCGATGCAAGATATCGCAAAATATCTTTACGTCAAAGATTCCCAGGGTACTTTGCTCTGTAATCACGCTTCTGTGAAGGAGAGATGGAGAAGCCTGCTAAACAGCTTTGCAGTCTTCATCACGACCCACTGCCTAACCTTAGACTTGTTGCCCCAATAACCTTTGACGAAATTCAGAATTACCTTCGACGTATGAAGAACGGAAAAGCGGTGGGGCCTGACGAAATTCCGATCGAAGCTTGGAAATCGTTGGGTTCTCTTGGTGTACTCATACTTACTGGCCTTTTTAACCATATCTTGAACACAAGAAAGAGACATCAGTGGCGGCTTAGTTTTATTACCCTTATTTACAAGGGCAGGTAAGGCCTATATTGAACACTGCATGTTCAAGATTGTGGAAGTTATAGGGGCATTAAGCGTATAAGTCACACCATGAAGCACTTCGAGCGCATGATCGATATCAGGCTCCGCCGAGAGTGTGCTGTCTCTGAGTCTCAATATGGATTTCAGCCAAGATCGGGTACTATGGACGCCATTTTTGCCCGCAGAAGGCCTTTGACTGTGTGCCTCGTCAGTGTATCTCGTGGACGTTGCGTTCCAAAGGGATCCCTGAGGCCTATATTGAAATCATCAAACACATGTATCACAATTCCGCTTCCATGGTTAGGACTGCTGTTAGCGACCTTTCGAAATTATAGTAGGGATTCACCTTTTAGTCCATTCTTATTCAATGTAATGTCTCAGCTCACATCCAAGACCAGCCTCCGTGGCTGATGATGTATGCCTATGACATAGCACTCATTGACGAGAAGCGGCTGATACTAGAAGGTAGGTAAAGTGAACCTCTGGAATAGTACGCTTGAGAACGGCGATCTTAAACTAAATGTAGGTATATAGGTACTGAACCAGCCGCTAAGTCGGAAAAATTCAGGTACCTCGGATCCATTATGCACGAGTCTGGAGGCATCGATCACGATGTTCATGGTCGGATAAGCGCTCTTTGGGTGGTCTGCGATCGCAGAATACCGATCAAAAACTTCAAGGGGCTGACATACAAGAGCATTGTTCAAGCAGTTCTTTTATATGGCAGCGAATGCTGGCCAGTACTATCTGCGCACACTCAGGAGCTTTATGTCACGGAAATGAAGATGCTGAGGTGGATGTGTGGCGTAAAGCGGTCTGACCGCATACGTAACACATTCATTCGAATTAGCTCCAAGAGCGTCGCTTGAGATGGTATGGCCACGTTGCGTTGCGGTTGCGTTTCTGGTGGACGCAAATGCCTTGATATGTGTGTCTCTGGAGCGAGACCCCCCCGGACGCCCAAGGAAACGCTGGTTAGATGTCGTGATGCGGGATATAAGAGCGAATGGTCTAACCACTGAGGATGTAAAAGATCGGGCAAAGTGGAGTAGGCTTAGTAGAAAGGTTTAATGCCAGGAAGAAGAAGAAGATGGATTCGAGCAGCTGTTTCTTCTAACGCAACAGTGGTTTCGTAGCAGTTAATTCTATTCAGTCAACCCAAATGCTCTATCTAGCGCAGAATTTGCTATATTAGATCTCACAAGTGTTTCTGGACTTTCTGCGTTAGAGAAGCGATCACTAGATTCAGGGCAAAGTCTTGCGTCAAATAAAAGAGACCAAGTGACTTCCCTGAGCAAACTATTACTAAGTATTTGTACCGTACCAGAATCTGACTCTAATCAAAGTTTTCATCATCACAATGAAATTGAATCTGATAGCACAGGCATTACGAAACTGGTCAAAGTAAAAATATTTAGGAAAAGAAAATTGAAAATTTTCAGTTATGACAGTAGTGAAAGTTAAAAAAATATCTTTAACTCACTTATTATGACACTATCAAAGGGAAAGCATTTAAAGGGCTATCAATGAAAAAAAGAGGGACGAAAAATCGATAAAGGACACTCAAAAAATATTAAAAGTTAAAAATTCTAACTCATTAATAAATACAGCTAAAAAAGCTTCAATTGATTAATTATTGCGTAGAATGCTTTGGAAGTTATAATTTAAATAAATCATAATCGAATTGGATTTAATGCGATACGTGTTGAATGTTAGAGAAACATGTGCAAGATTCAACAATATTTGTTTGGGATGTGGAAAGTTAGATTTCCTTAGGTTATGGTAAAAATAATCACAAAATAGTTTAAAAAACTAAAGAAACATGCTTAATTTTTAACCTATTAATTATTTTCTCCCTTTTTTCTTTGTTTAAGTGTTTTTTACCGTGCGCAGATGCGGTAGCTCTATCGCAATTTCGGGGAGTAACAAAATTTATTAATCCTGACGGTTCTCATTATGATAACGGGAAACTATTTTCATATTATTGCATTGTCATCGGTCCTTGATCGGTATGAAAAGTTTGCAAAGGAATAATTTTAATTAATTCGACTTCTGGAATTTGCTGAAAATCATGCTTAAAGATTCCATTACATACATACATACATACAATCCAAGCTATTAAAAGCGAGTTAATTATTGTTAATACCAAAGTTGATTATTAAATTGTTGTTTTTTTAAGATAAATGCTAATATTTTATGATTACGTACATAACTTTAAATTTAAATGATACTTTCATAGTATATATTACAAAAAAATATATTTAACTAATGTTTATTAATATTTTTGTTGTTTTTAACAAAAGCTTTCAATAAATTATAAAGACTGTTAAATATCACGCTAGGCTACAAGTCGCAGGAAAATATTCCTTTTTTGAGAGGTCAAGTAAAAATGTATTTATGTATTATTATTTATGTATATATATATATTTAAAAACAATGCACATTATGTTTATATAAATAGGCTGTTATAGAAGAGCTGTTTTGAGATTACACTAAATCACTATCGGCAAGTTCATATTATTGAAAACTAAAGCTTTTTCGAAAAGTGGGGCTTTTTTATTGTCCGGCTTTCATTTTATAATATATAGTCTATATCTTATTAGATCGCAGTCAAATATTGCATTCCTTTTTTTAAATCAATTATGAAATATAAAAATTTAAATTAATTTAATTAATGGTAGTAGATATACCAATGTAATTCCGCCACTCAAAAACATCTCAAGATTAAAATATTTTAATTTCTTACGTAATGATGCGCCTGTCGCAGCGCAGGGCCACAAGCTTGAGACTGCTAACACGAGAGTTTGTGGTTACAATTCCACCTCGAAATGAAATATTGAATATTTTCAATTTAATATTTAAAGTTTTTATTTCTTTTCTGTGGTAACAATGCAAAGCGCGGCGATAAGTACCCGCCACTTAACACGCAGTGCCTTAAATCAACAATAATAATTTGCGTAATACGGGGAGCTGAAGTTCTGTAATGAGAACGAAATATCTTAACACTAGGTTCCCAAGTTCCCTTTGTCTACTCAGCCGTGTGTGTAACCCACACACTGACATGCATGACACTGAAAATAATAAAATATTTATAATTATATTCAATTATAGCACGATTATTTCTAAAACTATATAATTTACCTAAGATTAGAGTTTTTTTGTGTTATACCTGTATGATGTACCATATATAAGGCCTGTCATGGCGCAACGGCACAAGCGTGTGACTGTTACCCACACTTTGTGGGTTCGAATCCCACTCGAGGAATGAAATATTTAATATTTTATATTTAAATATTCAATGCTTTCATTTCTTCGTTCTGGTATAAGGCAAAAGGCTGCCTACTCTGTCATGTGCGGGATACAGCGTGAAGTTGAGTGCGTGAATGTGCCATATACTTAACGTAAGCTGCTCTTTACATTTCGTTTTAAGGATCTGAAAGTAGTTTTATTATTAAATGAACAAAACAAAAAGGTAAAAATAATTAAAATATAATTCTAAATTATTATTAGTACAGTGACATCTGTATAAGGAATGAAAAAACTATTTCGTAAGTCAAGTGCTTAAAGTTTGTGAAGTATTCATGTTATATTTTCATAGATGGCGGTGTGCATAAAAATGCTGATCAATGTTATAAAAATTTAAAAGTATATACAAAAGGCTTTTAAGTATTTTATTCAATCTATATTGAACATAATTACAATATTATTAAAATAGTTTTATTGAAATATAAACATAAGCAAAGCGCGGCGTTGAGTTCCGCCACTCAACACGCAATGCCTCAAATTCAGCGGAAAGTGGAGAACGGAGTGTCTTTACAATAGGTTCCCGGGTTCCCTTTGCCTACCTGCCTCGTGCGGAATACAGCGTGAAGCTGAGTGGGAGAGTGAATAAACATTGCTTAATTACACAGGGTTATTTAATGTTTGTAACTTCAATTTTAGAGTCTAGATAGTCTAGAATTCAACCTACTCCCGTGATAGCCTAACATCCAGTTGCAACTATCTACAGGTATGTTATATCTAATAATTTATTTTTAGTGGATCATCAATAATTAATAGGAAGATATTAGAAATCATTACACAATGGTTGCTTCGCAAATTAAAATTATGTTAATTTATTTGTCTGTATAATCTGTTATAAATTACAGACACATGTAATTCTAGAGAACCTGGGTTGCAACCGACTAGTGTTAAATGTTAATCATTTGAACTTAAGTGTTTTTTATGTGAATCATACTTTAAATTTCGTATATTTTTTTCTACAAAACTACATACAGTTGCAAGCTGCCTCTATCTCAGGATGCTATGATTTGAATGAATTTCTTCTTCCTCTTCGTATGTCTGTGAGCAAACAAAATTGTGTTATATAATGCTATTTTGCTATATTATAGTTAAAGTCTATCTTAATTCTTATTTTCTATGAATGAAATGTTGAATTTTAAGCATTTATTTACGTATTATATACAGAAAACTATGCAGTGATGAAGTGTTCAGAATTTGTTTTAACATACTATTACAACAATGGTGAAACTTACTAATTACTTACTTAGCTTCACGCTATATCCCTAGCGGGGTAGGCAGAGAGAACGGAGCGCCAAACGCTACGGTCTCGGCATACCTCTTTCGCCTCGTCCACTGTCATCAACCTCTTCATACATGCCCTCCGGGGGGTCCTCATGCTTTTTACGTGACCTTCCTCCAGTATCGTCGATACTGTGTTTTCGAAGGTCAACCGAGGTCTCCCCCTCCCTCTCTTACCACTCACTTTTCCTTCATAAATCTTTTTTACCATTCTTTCTTCACTCATTCGATCGACGTGCCCAAACCACCTGAGCACGTTCTTCTTCATTCTCACTGTGACATCCACGCCTGCCATTCTGTGTATTTCTTCATTGGACATGCGATCAGATAAACTGACTCCGCATATCCGACGAAGAGATCGCATCTCCTCAGCAATCATCTTTCTTACATTCTTCTTCTGTCAGTGTCGATACCAACACTGCATTGTGTACGGTCAAACGCGCAGCTATGCTGACGTTTCGCCGTCTCAACAATGCAGCTAAGGCACCGTTAACTCTGTTACCGGCAGCAATACGCCTTTCCACATCCATTTCGTATCTACCGTCTCTGCTAAACATACTTCCCAGATATACTACCTCATTCACTTGTTCTAATATCTTATCATTGACACTGACCTTGCAAACTGTTCTTTCTTCATTTCTTTCAAATACCAGAACCTTCGTCTTATTCGCATTCAGGCTTAGACCATTATTCGCGCATCCTTCTTTCAGAGTGGTAACCAATGCCTGCAACTCGCTTTCTGATGATGCAATAAGCACTGCATCATCTGCGTACAGCAGGCAATTTATATTCGAGGTACCTACTTTCACTCCCATGTCACTTTGTCTCACTCCATGAAGACAGCTGTCCAAATACAAATTGAACAACCAAGCTGACATGGCGCAACCTTGTTTAACACCCGATTGGATGTTAAACCAAGGCGACATGCCAGCTCCTACTTGCACGCAGGCTGAGTGATCTCTGTAAAGAGACTTTACAGCCTGCAGCAAGGGTCCGCTCACATTGTACCGGGGCAGTATCTCCCATAATCTCTTTCTTACAACCCTGTCAAACGCCTTTTCTAAGTCCACAAAAGCACAGAAAACTTTTTGGTTTACTGCCAAAATTTTTTCCGTAATCATGCGGAGGGAAAAGATCTGATCCATACAACCTCTTCCAGGTCTAAAGCCTCCCTGGGCCTCCCACAACAGCCTTTCAGATCTATCTTGCATTCTTCTCGCTAATATTTTAGCATACACTTTACTACCTAAGCTAATCAAACTGATAGCCCTATAGCTTGCGCAATCTATCTGTGAACCTTTGCCTTTATACAAAGGCACGATGACTGCACCTCGCCAATCGTCTGGGACCTCCCCGGATTTCCAGCATAAATTGCACAGAAACCAGAACAGGTCCAAGACGCGTGGCCCACCATATTTGATCATCTCGGCAGTAACTCCATCTGCTCCCGCTGCCTTACCACATTTCAAACTTCGTATGGCACTCTCAACTTCTTTTATACTGATTTCGCCGTCCGCTACATCAAGACTCAGCGTTTCGCTGTTACTTGAGGCAGAGGCGTCATCACATTCATACATCTCCTTGTAAAATTCCGCCCATCGCTGCAAAATCTGTGGTTGTTCAGTTAAAAGTTCACCGTCTTTCGAAAGCACCCCTTTCATTCTACAGGTTAGCGAGCAACTCCGGGAACCACTCACTTCTCGCCAGAAAAGCTTTGTGTTTTCCCGAAAGTTGTTCGTTAACCTTTCATCTCTTTCTTTCTCAGAGTTTTTACGCTTCATCTTTATCAGTACTTTCGTTTGGTGTTTTTGCAGCTTATACTCTTTCTTTCTTATCTCTCTCATGCTTTTATCCTTACCCGAGGCTTTATAATCCTGCCATGCTTTCCTCTTTTTTCCTACTGCATCTTTGACTTCATCATCCCACCATTCATCTCGCTTTTTGTTAAAGCCTCTTTTCCCTTTACCACATACCTCTGCCGCTATTTCCGTCATACAATTCCTTAGGTTCTGCCAGCATACTTCGATATTTTCACCTCCAGATTCGTAGCTGTCTAACTTTTTGGAAACTCTTTCTTGATATTCCTCTCTGACCGGTGAATCTTGAAGCTTCCAGCTTCTTATGCGATGATTCGTAGCCAAGCTTGGACAACCGGTGCGGCTGCGCCAACCTGCGAACAGACCCCTTATCCTAGCTACGACTAGATAATGGTCTGTTCCCAATTCAGCACCCCTAAACACTCGCGTGTCCATAACTTGGCTACGAATACGCTGATCCACTAGGAATAGATCAATCATACTTTTCTCTTCCGTTCGCTCCCACGTATACATGTGAATTTGTTTGTGGTCAAACATCGTGTTTGCCACAAACAAATTCTTTTCCTTGCAAATTTCCAATATAAGCTTTCCAGCCTCGTTCATTCTCTTTTTTTTTTTTTTTTTTTTTTTTTTTTTTTTTTTTTTTTTTTATGGAAAAGGCAAGGCAAACGAGCGTACGGGTCACCTGATGGTAAGTGATCACCGTCGCCCACGGCCCCGTGTAACACCAGGGGAGCTACAGGTGCGTTGCCGGCCTTTGAGGTGTACGTAGACGCGCTTTTTGAAGGTACCCATGTCGTATCGACCTGGAAATACTGCCGCGGGTAGGCCATTCCAGAGATGTATGGTGCGTGGAAGGAAATTCCTACGAAACCGCACAGTAGTAGATTGCCACGTATCCAGATGTTGTGGATGGTATAGTAACTTGTGGCGGACTGTGCGGTTAGAAAATTCGGCGGCAGGTACCAAGTCAAACAGTTCTCCAGAACACTCCCCGTGATAAATGCGGTAGAGAACGCACAGTGAAGATACGTCTCTACGCAAAGCCAAAGTGTCAAGCCCCTTACAGATCATTGGGTCCCCAACGATTCGAACGGCTCTACGTTGTACGCGATCAAATGGTTCAAGCTGATACTGGGGTGCACCAGCCCAGAGGTGAGAACAGTATTCCATATGAGGCCGAACCTGGGCCCTATACAGGGCCAGACGGTGTTTTGGCGTGAAATACTGTCTCGCTCTGCTGATGACCCCCAGTTTCTTCGAGGCCAACTTGGCCTTTGCTTTCCAGATGATCGCGATACTGGCAGTCGTTCGAAAAGCTGAGGCCCAATATACTGATGCAGGGCGCGGCTTTAAGGGGAGTGTTCTCGAAAACTGGTGATACGACAAATGGGGTTTTTTTAGTGGTTAACGCGCAGACTTGTGTCTTCCGGGGGTTGAATTGAACTAGGTTCTTTTCACCCCATACGGAGACATTGTTGAGGGATGCCTCAACGGAAGACACAAGTTGATTTCGGCACTGGTCGACGTTTTCCCGAGAAAGACTTGCACGGCCGGAGTATACAGCGTCCACAGTACTATCATCCGCATAACAATGTATGTTAGAGTCCTCCAACATATCATTGATATGCAGAAGAAATAGCGTAGGGGACAGCACGCAGCCTTGGGGGACGCCAGCGATCACGGGCATGAATTCAGAGCAAAAACCGTCGACAGCGACCTTGATGCTGCGCCCAGTGAGAAAGCTAGCGATCCACATGCATAAATTCTCGGGAAGCCCGTAAGATGGAAGTTTCGCAAGGAGCGCCCCATGCCACACACGATCGAAGGCCTTCGCCATGTCCAGACTAACTGCCAGGCCCTCTCCCTTACTATCAATAGCTGCAGCCCAGCAGTGGGTTAGGTAAACCAGAAGATCACCGGTTGAGCGACCCTGACGAAAGCCATATTGGCGGTCGTTAATCAATCGATGATCCTCTAGATAAACCAAGAGCTGGCTATTGATTAAGCTCTCCATAACTTTGGAGAGCAGGGAGGTGATAGCAATAGGCCTGTAGTTAGTTGGATCGGAGCCATCGCCTTTTTTCGGGATCGGGTGGATAAGAGCGCTCTTCCACGAATCTGGGACTACGCCGACTGAGTAAGAGTGCCGAAAGAGACGCGTTAGCACCGGAGTCAGCTCAGGAGCACATGAACGGAGCACAAGAGGAGAGATGCCATCTGGCCCACTCGACTTGTGAATGTCCAAGGAAGAGAGAGCTCGCCTAACAGCTTTCTGACTGATTTTAACGTCAGGCATTGAGCTCTGACACCGCGGGATGGTTGGCGGCGTTGCTCCTTGGTCATCCATAGTCGAGTTTGAGGCAAAGAGAGCGCCCAGAAGATCGGCTTTCTCTTTCGCCGTATGGACCAAGATGTCATTCTCCGTGCGCAGCGGCGGGAGCGAAGGCTGGTTAAAGTTGTTTAGTGCAGCCTTTGAGAGGGCCCAAAACTGGCGAGTTCCCGACGGGTAACTCTCAAGCTTCTCGCCGATTTTAGCGATGTGCTCGGACCTTGCTCTGGCAATTTGCCACTTAAAGTACCTAGAGGCACGGTTGTACTTTCTTTTTAAGGTTTTCACCTTTGGATCCTTAGTGACAAGTGCCTTGGCCCAGGTTCGATATGCCTCGCGCTTGCCAGAAGCAGCAAGTTTGCAAGACGTATCAAACCAAGGCTGTGACTTACCACCGATTGGCACTACAGAGCTTGGAATGTAAAGTTCCATACCCTGCAGAACCACGTCGGCAACAGCAGCGGCACAAGCACTAGGATCATCAGAAGAGAAGCAAATCGGCCCCCAGGGATAAGATGAGAAAAATGTGCGCATCTCATCCCAATCTGCTGACTTGTAGTGCCAGACACGACGAGTCGCTGATGTTCTGCGACTGACGCGGTTAATAGGCACAGCACTCCGTACCAGGCAGTGGTCAGAAGACCCTAGGGGGGCATCGACAACAACCTGGTATTGTTCTGGATGTGAAGTCAGCAGAAGGTCCAGTAAGGAGGCGTTGTGGTTGTCCACGTCCGGGATTCGCGTAGGCGACTCAACCAATTGGGACAATCCATTCGCCATAGCAAGGTCGAATACAGCTCTCCCCGCGTGGTCGGTGGTGCGTGAACCGAGCCAACTGGCATTATGTGCATTAAAATCGCCCAGTATCACGACCTCTGCGGTGGGGATCTGTGAGAGCGCATCGTCAATAGCCGATTGCATATGCTCCATGAGCCGATCCGTTTCTGCATTACCACTATGGGACCTGTACAGGCATGCGTAGATTCGGACACGATCGTCCATGTCCACACGGAGCCAGATGGTGGACAGGTCCCGACCTTCAAAATTGACAAGACGACGGAAACTCATGTCCGCCCTTACAAACACAGCAACCCCGGCATGAGGTATAAAATTATGCTCTATTTTGTAGCCGGGGTATTGAAGGTAGGCAGTGTCGCTCGGTCGGGCAATCTGGGTTTCCGTCAGAAATAACAAGGCCGGCTGTGCCGTCTCAAGATGGTGGTGGACGGCATTCAGATTTGAATGTAGGCCCCTGATGTTGGTAAAGTCAATGCTGAGAGTATCAGGGGCTGCCGTGGAACGTACGCCTCGTTTGCCTTGTAAAATGCGCGGTACTGTGCCCTCCCCAGAATTCGAAGGGCGGCCTGAGTTTGATGACTCAGGGAGGGATTCTCCAGCATCTAAGATGCAGGTACCCTCCTGGGGTAGTTTCTTTTTTAGTGCCGCTTTCATATTCTAGGGAGGGGTTGGGGGTGGGCACCGGGGCCCGGCATTACCCAATGCGAAACGCAGCGACCGAAGCCACTACTTAACGCCGGTATTAAATGCCAGGGGTGGTAACGATCCGGTCGAGTCTGCCCATGCGTGTTGTCATTGCTGGCAACGTGACTCTACCACACGCACTTTAGTCGCCTCTTACGACACCATCAGTACCAGGGTGATCCTATTCTAAGCCGGGATCACACGGCTAGTCTCTTATCACCGTACTTCCCTAGCACTCCTTCGTAACCGCTACGCGCAGTTCCGACCCATCCGTTCAAATCACCGCATATTATTACTTTTTCATTCTCTCTAACACTACCTAGAACGTCCCTCACACTCTCCCAAAACTCTTCGAGTTCGCATAATGGAGCTGAGGATACCGGCGCATACGCCGCTAACAAGAAAACTCTTGTTATCCCCAACTTGAAGCGCACCCAAAGCAGCCTCGAGTTGATCGCCTTGTATTCTATCATTGCACTAACCAACCGAGAAGACACTAACACGCCTACACCTCGACTCCCTCGCTCGCTCTCTGGTACGCCGGCCCAGAGAGCGATCCGGTTGCCAGGTAAATCGGCCGTGTCACTGCCTTTTCGCTTGGTCTCAGTCACACAAATAACATCCAGATCTCTGTCTTCCATCACATCTAATAATTCATTCATCTTTTCTTCCATCCCTCCTCTTACATTCCACGTAGCTATTTGTAGCTCCGTCCTCCACTTCCCGCCGCTCCGGACATGGCGTGCTGGGTGGCGGTCCCCAACGCCGCATTCATCTCCACTTGTCGCACCAGCGGGGACGCACTGGTGCGCGTCGCCTTGGGGGGACGCCCTATCAGTGCGCGCTCGTGTGGTGCATATTGTGGTTGATGGAACGTTGCAGCCCTCTAGAGGGCTGGCAGGGGTCGCTACGGGCAAGCCTTCCATCGTGAACCCCCATGGTGAAAACTGTATATAAATATTAAAATTGCCTGAAATATATCAAATTTTGATTTTAAACTTAGGATTAGTTACAAAATCACAGTAAAAATACAGAGAACTGCTGTTGTAATTAAAATTTTATTTGTATACATAAAAAAACGTTCTAATCTTTTTTTTATAGACTAGGAAAAAGAAATAGAACAACACATGGATTAATGTACAATCCTTATGTTTTTTTGACTGTGGGAACTTAAATGTGCTAATTTTTCATACCCTACTTTCTGTCTGTTTATGCTAATAAGCAACTTTCGTAAATAGATTTCATAATAAAAATTCTTGTAATAGATATCCTTGTATTTTATGAAAATGCTACAGACATTTATATTTTAAAGCTTTTCTTTAAAAAAAGCTGTAGAAAATGCGGTAAGTGGTTTGTTTCTTACTGGACGGAAATAATTTTAATTCTTTAATGTGATAACGAGACACAGCACGTCTGTTAATTTTGCCACCACCACACAATGTTCTTAAAAATGTAAATTAAGGACATTTATATCTTGAATTTAACAATAAATAAGATATATACATTTTGAATTTCGCTTCGCGTTGTATCCCGCACATGGCAACCAACAACCTAGTGTTTAAACACTCCGCTTCCTTTAACACACTTCTATTCTCTATTTCCCGAGAATTTGAGACTTTACATGCTCAGTGGCGGAACTCAACGCCGCTCTTTGTCATGTTATCAGAGCGAATAAATGAAAATATCAAATGTTTAATTTCCTCGAGTGGGGTTCAAACTCACAACCTGTCGAGTTAATTGTCAAACGCTAATGTCACAAGACATCTTATTTTGGCTTGTAGATAGTAATAGAATAAATGACGTTTCTTTATTAAATAACATCGTAAAACAGTAGATACACTTTGCTATACATTGCCACGTAATAAGACGCCAGGGTATTACAGAATACGTATGTTAATGATAATACGATTCATAATGTAAATTAACTCTTTGTACTGAGTTGTAACATGGTACCATGCCGGCATTGCCATTGTGAACAAAATTGTCTTTATAAATAAATATTAGATAAAATATAATTTAATAAAAGAAAAGTTGTGTGCTTATCCCGCACATAGTAGGGTAGGCGGAAGGAACTTGGAAACTTAGGGTTAAGCCATTCCATTCCACCCCCGTTCCCCACTACCTGCCACATTTGAGGCAATGCGTATTGAGTGGCGGAACTCAACGCCGCGCTTTGCCTTGTTACCAGAGCGAAGAAATAAAAATAACAAATAAGTAATTTTAACATATTAAATGTATCATTTCCTCGAGTGGAGTTCGAACCCATAACCGTCGTTTACAGTCACACGCTTGTGCCGGTACGCCACGACTGGCCTTAATTTATATTATTAACATCTAATAAGCGTATACATTAGATTCTGTATGTTTGTAGAAAAAATGTTAAATATCAATTTACTTAGAAATATATTATTTTAGTAATCCTTGTTAATATTACTCGATTAAAACATGCGTTTTTATTTATTGTTACAACAACTCCTAGTAAAAATAGTGAAACGCGTATACTTATGTACAAACGTGAGAAGTTATACTTCTTTGGCATCATTAAAAAAAAATAATTATATGTAAATAATAAATTACAATAAAATAAATTTAATGAATTTAAACGGAATTTATTATATATATATATATATATATATATATATATATATATATATATATATATATATATATATATATATATATATATATATATATATATATATATATATATATATATAATATTTTTTAAAATTGTGCCAAATTTATGGTAGCTAGAGAGTAGAAGCCAAAAGTTACAGGAAAAACTTACACGTAAGATAAACATACATACGAATGTATAAAAAGTGCTAAATTTAAATTTAAAAAGCGTATAAAAATTTTGAACGAAGCAGGATAAAAAGTTATTGACATTTATACTATATTAAGGGCCTCTATTAAAATAGTAGGAATATCCAATTCGGCACGTTAACTTTCGCTATTGATGTTATTACACATAAATGTTAAATACTGCTACAATACATATTCAGATATTTGTACAAATGCAAGTATATACTCGTAAAATATAATTTACGGTGAAAAACTCCTCGGCCTAGTTCATATGTGAGTATTTTTTAGGAAAGTATCCTAAATAAGTATCCTAATATTTAAGTTTAACGTTAAATATAAAATATTCAATATTTAAATATTACTTAGTCGCTGTTTGTTGCTTTAAGAGCGGTATTGAAGGTTATCACAAAATATAACCAAGTTTCAGAGAAATTTCGGCTTGGAAAAATTTAAAACAAATGTAAAAAAAAATTGTACGAAAAATAAAAAAAACTGTAATTATAAATTATGAAGACAGTAAAATATAATTTATATACATAAAATAATTTCTATATTATTATGTAATAATGCTTCATGTTTAAATATTTTTTGAAATATTACGTATGTTATGTATTGCCAACAATTGTAGTCCTTTAATCATTTATTCCTTAAGGTATTGTTTTAAGCCAACGTACAGTACACAGTGGTGCAACCCGAGGCTTATATAAATAGAGGGCTGTTGTTGAAGCATATCAGTGTTATCGTGGAGTTATAGAGATATAAGTTAAAATGCGTGGACTCCAGGTAAGTACGTTTTAAATTAAACTGATATAATCTATAATTTGTTATTGATAGAGAAAACAAATCATTTAAAGAAAATATTGTAATGAATGTAGTAAGTTACTTATTTTGTATATGTTATTGGGTATGATTTTGAATCAAAATTAAAATGTTTTTTTTTTTTTTTTAATAGGCATATAATCTGTATAAAAATATTCGATAAAATAACTTTTGATTTAATATTGTAATGGAAATCATGTACAATGTATGTGATACTAAAATTTATTTTTTGTAAAATAACCGAAATATTTTTAAACATATTAGTTATATAAATTGAAATAATAGGTATGATACAATAGGATACAATGAGATTTTTTTAATAAAATGCTATATAAACATAATCTCTCGGATATGTTTTTCCCGTACGCAAGATAAGCAGAGACAATTATAGTTTAAGGTAATATATTTTCAAATTTTGTCCTTCATCCCAAAATATGAAAGCTTTTATGAAAATTTACTAATTAATATTAATAACACGCAAAAACAATTCCATTCTCATATTTCGAGACACAATATATATAACGTATAACTATAAACATGATAAGTTGGTATAACTATAAACATGATAAGTTGGTATGGATTCGATTCCACTTGAGAAAATCAAATATTTAATATATTTAAGTGAAATATTTAATTTCTTTGTTTAATGTTTTAATTTCTTCGCTCTGGTAAAAATTCAAAATACGGCGTTGGGTTCTGTCACTTAACACGTAGTTCCCCAAATTCGGGGTATCTTGACATTAGGTTCCCAAGATCTTAAGTTCAAGCTTGGTCAAATTGATTATTTTAATATGCCAAAATAACGCAGAGTAATATTATCTAACTATAAAAATATTTTTTCACAACGTGCGATGTCTTCCACTTATCTAGCAAAGACGTAAAATTGAGTGGAAAGTATATCTAAAATAACCTCTTCACCTATTATGCTACGATTATTATTATGCGAAATATATGTATGTCAAACTAAAATTATTTAATAACGACAGAAATATATTGAATTTGTAATTCAATTTTTTGAAATAGTTTACATAAACGTATTGCTTATTTAAAGTTATGAGAAAATTATATAATCAAGAATCTATGGTAGAAAAACATTATTATACGTAAGAAAAATGCGAAAAAATTGTGTTATAATCGATAGTGTACAAGTAATACGGCGCGTTGTACTTTTTTGCTATTACACTATTTATTATAGTAACGGCAACTAGTAATAGATTAAATAAAAAATGAAACTTGGCGCGTAGCACTCTTCTTCAGCCCACCATGCTAAGCAGGAATGCATACAAAAAATACAAATAAAATTCTAACCTTATTATAAACAGTTAATGTGATATGGACTTAAATTCGATATAGAGGATACAATATCGAATGAAAGTTTACATTTCTATCATATATGCCGCCCACAATTCAGTGAAATTGAAACCCAAGCTTTCCGTTTTAGTAGCCACAAACGCTAACCACTGAAAAAATAGATTAATTATAATGTTATAATTTCTATCATGTTTACTTTATTGAGTACAAATGTCAATGTAAAACAAATTTATTTTCTATGTGAATAGTTGACATACCTTGTTTCGTTTACCCCGTCGTAAAAAGAGGGGTGTTATAAATTTATACTATGTGCCTGTGACATTGTAGCTTCTGATCTAATGAATTGATCTGAGTGTATTGTTTTCTAGTTAAATAACTTATTATATCGGTGGTTCTTAGGTAAATTTGATGAAAATTGAATTAACATTTTAAAACAACAAGAACTTACGAATGGCCGATTTTTTTCAGCTTCATGCTGTATCCCGCGCGAGGCAGAGTAGGCAGAGGGAACCCGGGAACCTAGTGTTAAGACACTCCGTTCCACTTCCGTCCCCCACCGCCGAATTTAAGGCATTGCGTGTTGAGTGGCGAAACACAACGCCGCGCTTTGCCTTATTACCAGAGCGAAGAAATGAAACATTAAATATTTACCGCCGAATGAAACATTAAATATTTGAATCGCCGATTTAAATTTTGTATTAAATAGAACACCATGGAAATTCAATCACAATATTTCTTTCTAACAGTAAAATAGAATTTCTTTTCTCAATCATAATAATTTTACAACAACACAAGTAAATATTTAGTGACTTGATGTTATAAAATCAGCTGTATTTAACATGCTACATATTCATTGATAAAAATTCAATCGCATTGTCTACGTAATATATTGGATATCGCTGTAACTGAAGCATTGTAGCGGAAATTGTATAATTTACCATATAGGTATTACTGTACCTAATACTTCCTGTGTTTGTGTTTAAGTATTGTTCTTATTAAGTAATTTAGGGATTAAATGTTAAATCATTTATTACGTACATTGTGTAGCGTGTCTCACGGGTCTTATTATCTTTTCAAATGTGGCGTGATTTGAATATTTCTGTTTTGTTTTTCAATTAGGTTTTACTAGGCTTAGTTATATAAAACGTAATGTTGATTTAATAAGTGAACTAACTTATACTCAGCATGTATATATATATATATATATATATATATATATATATATATATATATATATATATATATATATATATATATATATATATATATATATATATATATATATATATATATATATATATATATATATATATATATAGATATATATATATATATATATATATATATATATATATATATATATATATATATAATATTTAAAGGTTATACACAATTACTCAAATATAGTAGAAGGAAACTGGCCCAAGTGACTGAAGCTTAATAATTTTTGTTTATAAGTATAATTCAAATTTTAATTTTGAATTTATAGAATGGTTTCACACAAAATTTAAATATAATACTTTTATAAATTAACATTAAATTAACATTGCTTTTGAATTAATTTATCATAAAACGGTGGCAAGAGAGATTAAGAGATGGTTATCGCGTGTAAAGTCAATCAAACACAATAATTTTTTTTTTTTCTTAGCTTTATGTTTTATTACGTATAACGCAGGCTAAGCAGAAAAAATTTTGAAATAAAACTATCCGTCTTTGTTTTGAATGTTGAATGCCTCGATTCAATGCTTCGCTTGATGTTATCACTAGAATTATGAAAAGATATTAATTATTTATGTTGAGTGGGAATTGAATTTTTGACTGTTACATTTAGAATTATCTGTGACAGATTCTCTACGAGATGTTTTTAAAGATATATGTATTCTTACGGTTGCTTCTCAATATACATTTTTACAATACATTGTTTGTCCGGCAACATATTTAGAGCTATAGCAAAAACAGTGACAGACACACGATAGGGACAAGAAACAAAGACAAACTTGTGACGCCTAGTTATCGCCTCCAAAAAGCAAATAAATTATTTATGGGTTTGAGTGTGCATTTCTACAATATTATTCCGCAATGTTTTTTGAAATTGCCACTGGAGAAATTTAAAATTTTATCTTTCTTTTTCTTTGAATTATTTTTATCTTTCTAATTTTATATCGTAATTTGTATTCATAAACGCTTATTTGGTTTCAGGTTTCTGTTTTAGTAGCGTTATGCGTAGCAGTTAAAGCAGGATATATAAGTTACCCAAATCACGGGCACTATAGCGGGTACAGAGCATATCCTTCTTATGTTAGCTACGGATATAATGGGTACGACAACTATAAAGACAGTCATGAATCGTATAATGTGAGTAATGGTAATTTTCTTATAATTATTTAAAATATCTAATTTGGTCAGATATTTATATCACACGCCTGTGGGTTCGATTCCAACTCGGGGAAATAAAATAATTAATATTTTTATCTCCTCGTTCCGGTGACGAAACAAAGGCAGCGTTGAGTTCCACTACACAACACACAATGTAAAAAAAAACGAGGAAAAATGGGGAACGCAAGTGTATTAAAGGAGAACGGAGTATCTTAACACTAACTCTTGTATAAGACACTCCGTTCCGTTTCCTACCTTTCATCGAATTCTCGACATTGCATGTTGAATGGCAGAACTCAACGCTGCGTTTTGCCTTTTTACCAGAGCGAAGATATGAAAATATTATATCGGTATTTCATTTCTTCGAATGCGGATCGAATCTACAAGCATGTGACTGTAAACGTGACGTGACACGCTTGTGCCCTGTGCCATAATTACTGTTTGTAACAAGTTTGAGGTAAAATCTAAGTAAAATGAAGTATTATTATTATTAGAATTTAATATATCAGATGTTTTATCTTTACGCTTTATCACGTTTAAGGTAAGCAGAGAGATTATTAAGTAAATAACCAAAATAGATGAACTCAAGGCTTGTTAAATGGCAGAAATCAAAGCCACATTTTTTTTCGAACATCGAACCTAAACACGAATTTGCAGACAAAATATGATAACGTTACGTTCTGTATAATTACTCCGGTTAAAAAGATATCTATAGATATAGTTTAATGCATTTTATCTCCTCCCTCTGTAGCAATCTCTCGGAATGCTAATTAGTTTCTTCTCTGTTATACTCGTCAATCATTTCGTAATTTAAAAATAACAATAAAATTGAGGCCTGTCGTGGCGCAGCGGCACAAGAGTGTGACTGTAACCGACAGGTTCTGGGTTGGAGGAAATGAAATATTTAATATTTTCAATTTAAATATTTAATGTTTCATTTCTTCGCTCTGGTAATAAGGCAAATCCGGCGTAAAGTGGGGAACAGAAGTGGAACGGAGTGTCTTAACACTAGGTTCCCAGATTCCCTCTGCCTACCCTGCCTCGTGCGGGATACAGCGTGAAGCTAAGTAGAGTTGAGTATAATAAAATATTGGTTTAATAATATCTTAATCTGTCAATAATTTTATTGTACAATTGTATGTACATATTAAGCACAATTGCACATGCACAAAATATTTGTTAATATTCAATAAGTCGTTTCAAATTTAAACCATAATTTTATGGCTTACACGCCGTGACATCTTAGTTTGCGACATTTACAAATATATGTCATTTGCATTGTTATACCTAATAAGGTATGTTGTCTTTGGGATGTTACACAAATAAAAATCGTAGACCGTTAAATGGTAATTGCAAGATATTGTAATATATAAAGCTTATAATCGTTTTACTGTCATGCGCTGGTTGATGTCTTTTCTACTATAAAAATAACAATATCGAATTATAGTTAGCAGCATATTTATTACTAACCATTTTATCGAATCATAAGGTATTCTATAATATTACAGCCATGGATTGGTAAATATTTTTAAGTAATGCAAATATATAACTTAAAATTTTGACTTTTATTTCAATTTAACAAATTTATAGTAGAGTGACATACCACTAACTTTGCTCTTAATATGTTTCAGGCGTATCCTAAGTTCGCATTTGATTACACAGTAAACGACCCTCACACTGGTGATCACAAATCACAATGGGAAACTCGTGATGGAGATGTTGTTAAAGGTAAACTATAAAAATAAATAAATACCTTTAATATAATAGGTAATAGAGTTGTAAAAATATTTAGTTGTATGCAACACTAAATTATTAACAAAGTTTATAAACTTTGTTAGTAATTCAGTTTAATTTAATTTTTAATTTTGCTGAAGTGCAATTTGTTGCATTCGTAAGATTTTAAATTGAAAATTATTTATTTTCATTTTTGTAGGTGCTTATTCTCTTGCTGAGCCCGATGGTACTATTCGCATAGTGGAGTACACTGCTGACAAACACAATGGTTTCAATGCGATTGTCAAGCGAATTGGCCACGCTTACCATCCTCAAGCGTACAGGAAAGTTCCAAACTATTATGGCTACCACTAGATGGTGTTAGTTAAAAGCAAAGCAAGCTAAAGCAATATAAAGCTGTGATATTGCGCTGATAAAAAATAAAATGCTTAATGATGTTTAGTTTTATCAATTTTGTTTAAATACTAATTTATTATTGTAATTAAAATAAATATTTTGTTACATTATTACTTGTTTATGTTTATTTTTACAAATAACACATTATATTTAAATACTAGGTTGGTAATTATGTAAGTATTTTATGAATTATTCAGTATCAAGCGATACTTAAAAGTTTTATTTTTAGTTAAATAGATGGCGTCGCTATGCAAATGTACTGAGAAAATCTGTAAGAGATGTCGCTACAAGCCTATATTCAATTTCAAAATCCTGTAAGACAGCTAATTATTTATTTGCTAACGCAATAAAAGATACACATATTAAGCTTATATGTTATGTCTACGTTATAACGTAGATATATTTTTACATAGGAAATTTTATAATTCAGGGCTTCCTTACTAAATTCATCATCGTTATATAAAGAGCTCAAGCATGAAACATAATGAATTGTCAGTGTCATTTATTAATATTATAAAAACTACGTGAAACTTCTATTAAGAAAGAATGTAAATTTATGTTAGTGAAAAAATCAATTGTGTTTATGTTTGTTTCAAATAGACCACAAAAAGTACTTCTTTATTTATTATGAAATTTTTATTTCAATTAAAATGTTTTAAATAATATTTATGGTCTAGGAAGCGACGTAAATATCTTTTTTTACAATCAAAAATATCTAATATATTCTTATAATATCCATTACATAAAAATATTATTTTATTATGTTATATCTTTTTTTTGTCATCGTGAGTGGCTTTTATTTATTTTTACATTTTTCAATTTCATTTTTCGATCATTGCAAGACGGAGAGTGGTGAGCGAAGCGAGCAGGGGGCCAAGTCCCTTAGTACAAAAACATTTAACTACATATTTGTGTATTTAATACAAATAGCATATATTCAGAATTCTGTTCATTATTAAATTATGGAACTATATAAATTATGCAATAATAAAACCAGCAGTACGATATGATATATATTAAACACTAATATAGCAATTTAGAATGGTATGCACTAACTGTACTACTGTCCACACGCAATTATTACATCTAACGCATTCACTTTCGTTGATTTGCATGCTCAGTTGCGTTTTTGAAATATCAACATCAATTGTAACTGCAATCGATTCTAAAACATATACTACAAGGTTTACTTGAGAAATATTAAATGGGCAAAAATCTCGAAACCCTGTTGGAGACAAATCAATCAATTATATTTATTAATATTTTGAAGTATGGTTATTGAAGCATGTGTATTGTGTTGCTGCCAACGCTGCGCCTTGCCTTGTTACCAGATTGAAGATATAAAAATATATACATTTAATTTCTTTGAGTAGGGATTAAACTTACAATCTGTCGTATTTACATGATAGATAGATAGTTTTTAAGTACTGTAAATAAATATCGATATTTGTTCTTTTTGTATGTGCTTTTTAGCTACATAGTGTAAAAAAATAGACTTACTTGATATTTTTTATTTTAGGTATAATAAAAAATATCATAAATATAGATAATCTTGGTAAAATTAAAAAGTTGATTTAGATAATGCAGTTAAATTTTAATTGTATTGATTCCATTAAACAGTATTGAAACATCAATTTAATTGGTATTAATATTGATTTAAAGCTTATTAAAATTGCGTACATATTTAATATTATTAGGAAATATATAAAAAATTTAACGCAGTGGGACTCAATATGTCTTTTAAATACTGTGTGTGTGTTTTTAATACTGTAAAAGGCATACGTATTCTACGACGAAATTCTTATTGATGCATCTCTGAAGGAGTTAGAAAAATAAATTCAATAAAACTATACATACTTGTCTTTATATTTAAAACGCAGACATAATTATTAAGAAGCTTTTTATAAAAAAAAATATATAAAAAAAATCAACCCGTTTGATGTTCGTATTAATGAGAGTTTGTTTTGTTCAATATTGTACGTTAGTATTAATGATGAATTAGCAAAAAAAATAAGTTTTTTTATAGAAAGTGGAAATGTTATTTATTATAGGTGATATGAAACATATTTCGATAATCACAAACATATGATTATTAAAATTGGATTAAATTTTAATATGATGATCTATTAAGGCTTACAAGCACGTGTGCTACATTTTATAAATGTATGTACGTTTGTAAATTTATCGAAAACGAGAAGCCATAATATTCATGACTATCCTTTCTAATATTAATGGAGTTCTCGTATATTTCAACTATTCTTCAATTGTAATATAAAACTTAATACAATTTAAGTTTCATCAAAATCAGTTTTGTAGTTTATGTGGTACGACCCCATCGCTTCTCTCCCCCCTTAAAGGACTTTGTATAATATAGACATGCCCAGGTAATTGATAGTTTTTTGTAATCGATATTATTGTATAAACATACTTTTGTTTTATTTACGAATGTCTAGCTTAGAAATATACATATTATCTTTGAAAAGATAAAACTCAGAGATGTGGAACCATAATAAGCGCCTATGTTGTTTCAAAGTTAAGGAAATTAATTATAATTTCTATCCGGAGTGGGGTAGTTATACCATATGGCTATATACAATAAAGTAATTAGAGATAGCATAGTAAGTACGTGACAACAGTCATTAATATATGCGTTAGTGTGTATGAATACGCATTGTGCATATAGGACCGTGTGCGTTTATAAATAGGTACGTGATGAACGTTGCATGCTGTCTTCGCGTAGCCTCAACCTTGGATAATGGACAGATCTATACAATTTTTTGCTAAATAATAAAAACAAAAATATTTTATAAATAGTGCATGGTGTTGCTTTATGGTGGTGTTAACTGCGTAGTGGACTATGGCTAAGTTACTAACAGTATGCGTAAGTATAATTTAACTTAATTAATCAAATATATATACTAATTTAGCCGAATTATAGTTATTTTTAAACATATGTATAATATACATATATTTTTAAAAACTATAATTCATATAGTAACTAAAATTACCTTCAGCAAGTCAATTATACAATATTTGCAATTATTTGGAGTACCAATCATAAAATGTTTCACAGGTTCTTTTGGGGAAAATATTTTTTGTAACAGCTCAAAATCATTTTACTGACGAGTCCATAGGAGTTCAGCAACCACCAAATGATGTATGTATTTCATTATTTTTACATTTCAAGTTCCTTAAATTTTATTCTTTATTTCTTTGCTTTGTGTTAAATATATTCTTTGTATATATACTAATTATAATAAACGTATAAAAGATTAATGACATAATATATAGAATTATATAATATCCATAAGGATATAGAATACATTTTCCCATAAGGCAGATCATATTTAACTCAAAGCAATTTGAATAAGCGTACTAATTTACGAAACTCTCGTTATGTTATGTCGCAGAGTACGCAAATATTGAAAGTGAACTGATGTTGTAATATAATGGACCAGTTTTAGTATCGTTCACCCACTTTTCCCCATAACCTGTTTTATGTAGGTAAAAGTACAATTGCCTTTGCCAGTTAAATCCTTTTTGATATTTCACTTTACGTTATAAGTCACACAATCACTAATCAAGTAGTATATATATTATATTAAGTTTTTCTAAACAGAGTTATTACTCCGTATAGAGTTCTTAATAATGTAGAATAAATTGAAAACTTTTACTTTAGTAAGAGTTATTACTCCGTATAGAGTTCTTAATAATGTAGAATAAATTGAAAAATTTTACTTTAGTAATGATGTTATAATATTTATTCTATCAATGAAAGTAAGAACTACACAAATTATACAAAAAAAATTAAGCGATCTGTCATTGACATTGAGTACGATGAGTCGCCACACGTTCGCTCATCTTGAACTTGAGGAAATGGCCGCGGGCGTGTGACATTTAGCGACTTCTGTTTACAAACATAAACCCGTTACCTTAATGCCTGCAATGCTTATAGCATTTAAGTATTAATAATATCTTAACAATCGATAATAAAATTTTATTATCTATCCTAATTTATAAAACTTTTTATTAAAGTTATTATTAGTACATTATTCATTATTTATATATTATCCTTTCTAACTTTTGCATATTCTTCATAAATATCCACAATTTGTATGATGTTTTTAACGTTTATACTTGCAAGGCAATCGGTTATTATGAAAGTTTAATTCATCAATGTCATGCTAGCAATAAAGAGGCTCATAAAATTTTGTAGTTAGTAAAAAAAACAAGAATGTATTCAAGAAGCGTATCGCAAAGGAAAGCGTGGAAAGTGCTCTGCTAGATTAACTAAATAACATATCTACTCTCACGTCTTTTCAACTTGATTACACAAGGCGCATTCCAATTTTATGGAAACTATTAAATGAATCATTGATTATTCCGAATATAAAAGTGTAATCAACTAACATGCAATATATTGTCATAATGAGTTACTTACGAAGTGAACACACGCGAGGTATCATTTCATACATTCTTAGGTTTTTATTCTATACTTAAAGGAAAATTATGAGACAGTTATAGCATCTAGTATTTAATTGTTGTCGAAAGTTATTGATAATTTATATCTTATTTAAGGATATTCCTGTTTATTCCTTTGGTTATGGAGTCGCGGATACACAAACTGGCGATGTTAAAACTGTTTGGGAGACTAAAGAAGGTGACACTGTCAATGGTGAGAACTTTCCACAATATCTTATTTTGTGATTTTCGTCCGTTTATTTTACCTATAATGCATATTAAGTTACATTAAAACTTTAAAAATGTGTAATTGTATATAAAAAATTGTATATAAAAAGAAATAAAAAAGCCGGCACATGTGTTTTTTTTTTAAACATTAAAGTACACATTTTTTCTCTTTTGTAAATGTTTTATTAATTTACCTTTTTTTTAAATTTCAAGGTCATTACAGTGTAATAGAACCGGATGGGTCTATGAGAACTGTGGAATATTCGGCTGGACCTAAATCAGGATTTACAGCAACTATTAATAATGATGATTTTCCAATTGAAGCAACTGCTGAAGAAAGCCAATTTGAAGATAAAGCTATAAGAGATTACGATAGATATTACGATTTTTCAGAAGACGAATATAGCGATACCACATATAAAGCCGATGAAAGAAAACAAAATCGATATCCTTACGAAAATTTATTTAAAGATTACACATCAATGAAGCGATCTAAATATCCTATAGACTCTGAGCCCAGTGAGTACACTCATAGTTTTACGATAAATCATCCTCGAGATGAATTAGAGCCAGAGGCAAGTGCTCACAGTCATTTTGGGCTTAAATTTGACCCAAATTGTAAAACCAAACAAAAAAAGATAAAAAATAATTTATTTAATAGCGGAAACACAGATTTTCGAAAGCAAAAATATCCATCCCTAACATCTGATTCTTACGATAGTGGTTATGATAAATACGTAAGTGATGCTTCTAATATAGAAAAATTAATTCACAAATATAAGCATACGGATGAATATGCACAAATAAAACCGGACGAACACGATTGGTCTTCTACCAAACATGGTTACCCGAGACCACCGGATTCTTCTCCAATTGACAACTCCTATAACGACTACACACCTTCTCGTCCCAAAAAAAGATATAAACCTCATAAAACCCAAGAACATTTTACTGCGGAAGACCTAGATGATTATATTTTAGTACCTAAACGTAAATTTAAGAAACCTCCTAGAGCAGTAGAACCTGAATACGAACCAGAATTAGAAGAAGAATTTGATGAAAATATTGATGACGACCGTTATCATAAGCCCCCACGATCACATACTCATAAGGAAGTAGTTCGAAAAATTGTTAAAAAAAAGAAGCCCGGTATCAACTTGTTAGATATATTTGATATTTAAGTCGTTAAATACAAACTAGATTAAGTAAAAAAAAATGTTATAAAGATTCTTAAATCTAAAGACTGTTTTATTTGTGCTAGGATTAATAAAGAAAATATTTTTTATTTTTTACATTCTTGTTATTTTTACAATAAAAATCTATTATTTTTATTTACGTATCTCTAGATTTTACTTTCTTTTAAAAATATAAAAATATATTTATACAATTGATCAAATTAATTTGCAACAATTTCTTTGTTATATTTAACATAAATTAAGTCCCGGTCATAAGAGGAGAAATTGTTATGAAATACTGCCAAGTTATTATTTTTGACGAGTCGATACCTTTAATATGCGTTTGCGCAACGGATCTTACAATGATAGTGAAAGTAAAGAAACTGGAGCAAGTAGGTGTGTAGCCAATGTATTACCTCACAAGGACGCTTAAACTCTTTTACACTATAATATGCTAATTGATACAAATAGATATTGGAAAAATGTTACGTAATAACTAAATAATTGAACAATATTTTTTTCATTATATTTTAATTAAAATCAACTTTGAGGGACAATTTTCTACCTTACACTGCTTAGCTCTGTATCCCGCACATAGCAGGGTAGGTAGAGGGAAACCTACTGTTGGAAACCTAGTGTTAAGACACTCCGTTTAATTTCCGTTCCTCAATGTTATTTTCCGCCTTCAACTTAAAATATACCTACATACGAATTTTTCGCATAATCAAGTGAGATAAAATATAATAAGTTAGAGGCCGTTGTTGCGCAGCGGTATAGCGTAAAATTATCGAGGAAGTACATTTATATTTTATTAGCTAAACGCTGCAGTGTGATACATCACGCACATGACAGGATTGTCAGAAAATTTTAGAATCCAGTATTAAGATACTCCGTTCAATTTCCAATTTTCCGCTTTGAGGCATTGTGTATCGAGTGGTGAAACTGAATGCCGAGTTTTGCCACCAGAACGGAGAAAATTAAAATATTGAATATTTCATTTACTCGAAAGGCGATCGAATCCAGAGCCTACGACAGTACGGTCACATGCTTGCCGTGTGATCCCGGCTTAGAATAGGATCACCCTGGTACTGATGGTGTCGTAAGAGGCGACTAAAGTACGTGTGGTGGAGTCACGTTGCCAGCAATGGCAACACGAATGGGCAGACTCGATCGGATTGTTACCACCCCCGGCATTTAAGACCGGCATTAAGTAGTGGCTTTGGCCACTGCGTTTCGCATTAGGTAATGCCGGGCCCCGGTGCCCATCCACCTTAAGGTGGAAGGGCACCGGGGCTACAGGAGCGTTGCCGTCCTTTAAAAGACGGCAACGCTCCTGTAGCTCCAGTGGAGTTACACGGGGCCGTGGGCGACGGTGATCACTTACCACCAGGTGACCCATACGCTCCTTTGTCGTCTCTTCCATAAAAGAAAATGCTTGTGTGTAATTTTGCGCTACGACGGGCCTCAACTACATATGTTAAACAGTGTGCAGTACACACACGCTGTGTGTGCATATATGCACACTGTGTTCCGCATATGGCAGGGTAAGCAGAAAACAAGAACCTGGGAACCTAGTGTTAAGGCATTCCTTTACATTTCCCTCTTACCGTCAAATTTGAGGAATATATATATAACAATCGACAATTATGACATGGAGTTGTGCCACTCAACGGAAAGAAACGGAGTTTCTTAATAACAAGTTTTCTCTGTCTACCATATAGTGTGTGGGAAACAGATAATTTTTATTTTAAGTATTATATATGTTAATACTTGTTTAGTTTACTTAAATGCATTCATAGTTTTGTAACTAATATATAATATGCAAATGCTCATTATTTGCTCCACTTTCTCAATATAACGATTTAACAGTTTAATGTATGTATGAACAATTTTATATATGAATACCTCACATTCTAATGCAACGCCCAACTACGAGTATATTACGAGCAAAGCTATAATAGATAAGAATATTGATAAGAATATTGGCCTGTCGTGGCGCATAGGCACAAGCGTGAGACTGTAACCGGCAGGTTATGGGTTTGATCCCCACATTTTTTAACTCTGGTACAAGGCAAAACGCGGCGTTGAGTTTCGCCACTCAACACGTCATGCCTCGAATTCGGCGGAAAGTAGGGAACGGAAGTGGAACGGAATGTCTTAACACTAGGTTCCCAAGTTCCCTGTGCCTACCCTGCCGTGTACGGGATACAGCGTAAAGCTGAGTAATATTGACAAAATTTTTCCATCAACTTCAACGTAGTATTTTTCCTAACAGTGTAGCCCAAGAAATGGGACATCAACCGCTACGGTTTCAATAAATTCTCTTCATATTGCCCTCCGATATTCGCACGGCACGACCTTCCTCATGATTGGTAGAAGCTCCAGTGTCATCAATGTTGTTTTTAAAAGCCAATTGAAGTCTCTTTCTTCTTCTTACTCTTGCTCACATATATAAACAAATAATATAATTGTATTCACAATCATTTGCTTTTATAAAAAATAAAAACAATATATAAGGAAGATTAAAGAGGGAGACCTCGATTGACCTTCGAAAACACAGTATCGACGATACTGGAGGAAGGTCACGTAAAAAGCATGAGGACCCCCCGGAGGGCATGTATGAAGAGGTTGATGACAGTCGACGAGGCGAAAGAGGTATGCCGAGACCGTAGCGTTTGGCGCTCCGTTCTCTCTGCCTACCCCGCTAGGGATATAGCGTGAAGCTAAGTTAAGTTAAGTTAAGTTATATAAGGAAGATCAACTGTATTTTTGTTTCTTTTGAGTAGAAAGTAACAACAATATTCATGCATTTTTCAGGTTAGGCATATAATTGGGTGGAGAAATGATCTTTTCCCAGCTTTTGACCAGTTTGGTAATTTATATATATTATTTAGAAACAAAGTTGTCACTTGTATATAAAACACTTATTATATAAAATATTTTTTTTTTTATTTTACGCTGTATTCCACACATGACAGGGTAGAGAGATCATGGAAACCTAGTGTTAAGACACTTTGTTTGCCTTGTTATCAGAGCCACAAAAATGAAACTATTGAATATTTAATTTCATTCCCTGCATCGTGACTGGCATCAAATACTTTTTATTTAAAAGACACATTTTATTAAAACATATCGTGACCGACTTTATACTCTTACAATATTTGACTGTAAAGGTTCAGATCCCTTTTAGAAAATAGATCTACAACGTAATTATTTTTATGACCTTTTTCTCCATAAAAGATTTAAAGTTAGAGTACATGTAATATGAAAAGCTAAATAGTTGACTAATTTTATACAAAGAGCCCATAGTACATTTGAATAATCAAAATATTTATAAATAAGTAAACATAGTCAGTCACACATATTATATTATGAAATCTATACTTATATCAAATCTGTAACTGATTGTATGTACATGGAAGATATATTAAAATATGTCTTATGGGGAATGTTTATTAATGTAATGGAGCCCAAAATTGTACTTTTTAAATTTTTGTCTCTTAGTCTGTTTATCTGTTTGAACGCGCCAAACTCAGAACGAGCTAAATCAGTTTTCACTGTTATATTTTGGCGTCCTTCCTATGTCATTTAGTGTTTGTCTAATTTAAATAGGTTGATAAATTAATTCCTTAATTATTTAATTAAGGCAAAGCGCGGAGTTGAGTTCCGCCACTCAACACGCAATGCCTCAATTTCGGCGGAAAGTGGGGAATGAAAGTGGAACGGAATGTCTTAACACTAGGTTCCCGGGTTCCCTCTGCCTACACTGCGTCGTGCGGGATACAGCGTGAAGCTAAAAAAAAAAAGATAAACATTCATTTAAAATATTTACGTCAACGTAACGCTACAATTTTAGTATTTAATTAGCAAAAATTTTAGTTTTTAATGTATAGATGTTGTCCTGAAAGTGATAATTTTATAATAACAAGAAAAAAATGAGGATTTTTAAATAAAATAATTTAATTTAAGCAGGTGAAGAAGGCTACCTAGAGGTCATAAAATTTGGCGTCGAGTACGGCGGATAGTTAGGAACAGAATTGTCTCAAGCTACCTCACTATGTGCGGAAAAAAGTATTAAGCTTAAAAAAGGAACGTTTATTTTAAGCTAATAAATATATAATGACAATTATTTATTTAAAAAATATCACCGAGTTCAAAAATAAGACAAGTTTCATATCAAACTAATAAGAACTAGATAATAGCTCATTCATATAGTTGATCTTTTATTTATGTTCTATATCTCTATTAATAGTATGAAATAGACTAAAGGCCTAAATAAGGCTCGCTTTACTTGATATTATTTACAGTATTTACTATTAAAGAAAAATATAAAAATTGGCTTATTTTAAACTTTTTAGGAAGTTATTTTACTGTGAATAACTTATAATAGAGAAGAGAATATATCTCAACATGATAATAATTATACCTTTAAGTTTTATCCCCAATCTCGAGGGATTGATTAATTTCTATACTACTGCTTATCAATATTTGAACTTGGAAATGAATTTATGCATCTTTCATCATTCATTGGAAAATAGTTTATGCATCTTGTTTTGCCTGTTGGAAATATACCTTTATCCAACTCAGATCTTTTTTTTTATATACTATAAAGTAAACTAATTATTTCTAATTGCGAGTAAGATATGCTTAGGTAAGTTTTCGTATAAATGTCAAGATTTTAGGCCAACGGGAAGTAAAACTTTTAAAATTGACAAGCACAATTTTACAGGCAGGCATAAGCACTCATTCTGTATAAAATTAACTACAAATATAAGTCTGTACAAGGGAAAATTTATTTTCATTACAAATTTTAACTTTGTAGCCTTTAACAGATTTTATATTTTTTCATAGGTTTTTATTATGTCACAACATAATAAAAACTTATAAATTTAACATTATGTTTTAATTAAATATCTATATTTTTTGCTTTTGGGATGTATTTCTGTTATTTGTATTCTGCTCTTCGTGGAAATTTTTATAATTGTAGGTACGTCCGACAAAAGTCCTTACAGCACATTGGTGCTCTTAGGAAATTTCTCCCAAGTAATTGGGACGATTTGTGTTATCTCATGCTTCTCTGTCTTCATATATGATAAAGCGAAATATATTTTAGAAATACAATGATCAGAAACTTATACTTATTATATACTTCCGCAAAAATCTACAAGCCTGAAATTTGATCCTGTGAGTCTGACTCGCGCTTGACCATTTTTTATTTTGAGATACAGAACCCTAATTTTAGACAAACGGATACAGATCGAGTTTAGATAAGAGCAGAAATTTTTAGAACTAAGTGTCTAGCGAGCTTTATGTTTAATTCAACATACGCATGTGGTCGTGAACATTCACTAGGCGCGGCCATGACACGACGGCTATTGTCGCAACACCGATATCATACCACTCTTTCGTTTTACCCTTTAAGCATAAAGGTATCGTTCTAGTTTGACATTTATTAACTTTATACTATAATAGTTACCTTGGACACTCATATGTGGGATTTTAAAGATTAGAACGCCTGTTCGAGTACTTATTAACAAGAAGTGTGTTGCAACTTTACTCAAAATTTTAAAGTAAAAGAAATATTTGTAAAATTATATTGACGATGGCCTATCGGTTTTATAATTAAAGTTGTATCTCTAGATTTTTTTTATAAAACTTTAGATTCAAAAGGATGTTGTTATTATTTTGATAAGTAAGGATTAACTGTCCACTAACTAACTACTGTGTAATAGAGTTTAGTTAATATGGGTTTGATCCCTACTCGAAGAAATTAAGCATGTATTTTTATTTTTTCACTTTGATAACAAGGCAAAGTGCAGTTTTCTGTTCCACCATTCAAAAAACCATACCCGAAATCGGCGGAAAGTGAGGAACTGAACGGAGTGTCTTAACACTGGGTCCCCCTTGAGTATATGTATCTCAAAACATTTCCCAAATAATGTATTCTCTGTTTGAGCACGCAATCCTTACAAATAATGGTAATATGTATAATCAATACACGGCTGTCGACGTATTAATTACCTAATTAGCGTATTTCACTTACATTTGTATATACATACACGTACATTCTCGTATTTGATAATTATAGGCTTTTATAAACTGATTTACTGTTGAAATAGAACAACATTTATTTCTTGACCATATATCATGATATTATCTATGAAATGAACAATTATTTTAAAGATATATAACTTATGTGTTAATTGGATTTGAGCCGTAAGCGAGGGAAATATATGTGAATGTTTAAATCATTTAAATTACGTTTCATCTACGATTTATATACATTACTAGAGGGCCCCCACTCTCTTCTCTTGATGTTTATGTATTGGTAAAAAATATTAAAACACTTTAAAAATAACAATGATAAACAACGATAATCTTAGAAATCGCAAATATGTTTATAAAATATATTCAGACGTGTCATCATAAGTTTTCTATTCCCACATCCTTTATCCTCGTTTAAGCAATTAAAGTAAACATTTTAGAATTTCTGACGTATTCTTATGAATACGATACTAAGATTATTATTTACTTATAACCGATGACAGATTTCTATTACGATAGAATATTTTAGTGGGCCAATAACCATTCAAGAGCTTTGAATAATAAATTATATTGAAATGTATCTGTTGAATGGATCTTTTGTATTTATTGTGCTTGCAGTTTAATTTCAATGGAAATGAAAACAAGCTAAGCAATTTAACAGATAATTTAGAATTTCTTATACATATTTTGTTTAGTTCTCAAATATATGTAGCTATACTTAACGAATTTAATCTGTCGCAGTTCATAGTGATGGCCAGTTCAATTCGCGTAAGTGTATTGTCATATGAAGACGGAGAAATAAACCTTATAGAATTCTATGTATTCATCTCGACGGGTGTCGGGCTTATAGTATTGAAGAGAGCAGTTCCTGAGCTTAATCCATTTAAAAGTGGTTGTAAGGAGCCTTTTTAAAATTAAAAAACACGTTAACGCTCACCTCCTATATCCAAGCTACTTTCTCTGAATAATATTAGAAAATAATGAATAACTGGGACTCTTTACTTATTAATTTATTAAATGTGTATATTTATTAAGTGGGGAACGGAAGTGGAACGGAGTGTCATAACACTAGGTTTCACTTCCGTTCCCTCTGCCTACCCTGCCTATTGCGGGATACAGCGTGAAGCTGGAAAAAAAAAAGAAAAAAAAATAAAAACCGGCAATGGAAATGTCTTAACACTAACTAGGTTCCTAAGGTCCCACGGCCTACCCAGTTACGTGCGAGATACAGCTAAAAGCTAGAAGAAAAATCATATTAAACATGTCTAAAATATTAATGACTGTAACTATTATAAAGTAAACATTCGCTACAAATGAATAAATAAGATCAGCCAATATATTCAAGGTGTATTAATGAAGCATTAATTGAAACAAATTAACGTGCACGATCAAAATAAAACTCGCGTGCCACATTGGCATTTGAAATAGAAAACGTCTAGCTTAATTTTGAGTCGACCTTCGATGCAACAATTAACATAACTCGTTACGCCGGATTTACATAGCGCCGGTTAATGACACGATGACTCATTGAATGATGATATTAGGCTTTAATATGAATTAATTTAGTATATTCTTTATACATTTTTATTTTTTATTAAATTTGTACTACTTCCATTAATAGAAAATATGATGATTTTATGAGCAAAATGAATAATATACGAAATAAATATGAATGCCACAAATTTTGTTTGTGTTACAACTTGTAACGATAGATAATTTGTGAAAAAGTGCCTTTTAGAGAGTTTTGGTCAATATAAAATTATAAATAAGACATGCTGCTAAAAATAAAAGGTTTAAGATAAAATTACTACAAGCAAATTTTGTCTCAACTATACAAGCAAATACAAATTTCGTTCTTGATATTATTTACTTATTTTAAGCTAACCTATACCTATAATATTTGGTGTTCTTTTTTCAGCTTCATGTCGTGTATTTTGTATTTGAGATATTGCATTTCGAGCGGAGACATTCCAGAACTCAACGCCGCAATTTGTGTTATCAGAATATTTTTATTTGTTTATATATATAACAATGGTAAGAAAAAATCTATATGAATCGAGCCTTAGTACAGGTATATAAAAGGCCACTGATCACAAGTCTCGGTTTGAATGGTTTTAGTAAGTAACGCGATGTTCATAATTAAAATCGTAATACTTAATTTTAAGTTTTAAAACGAAATTGTGACCTACTAAACTAACTTTATTTTTTTCGTTCTGGTAACAAGGCAAACCACGGTGTTGTGTTCCACCACTCAACACAATGCCTCAAACCAATAGAACGCTAGGAACGAAAGAGACTCGAAAACACTTGCTTTTTAAGTTTTTGAAAAATATCTTAAATGTCTTTAATGAATAATAAATGGAAACATTGTCTTGGTTCTTTACCTTTTCCTCTTAGTATTATAAGAATCACGTATGGATAAAATAGAAAACGCTCTATTTCTGATAGCACATGGTAATAATATGAAAGTTGTTGATTTGATTTCCAAAGCACGTAATCCAGTTTATCTTTTGATGTAACATATTTAGTGTTCATATATACTTCTTAATGGTACAGATAGGCTTAATTTGAAATAAGCAAAATTATAATTTACAATACACACATATATACAGTTTCACTATTTTTCTATTATTACTGAGTAACAAAAGGCCTGTCGTGGCGCAGCGGCACAAGCGTGTGACTGTAACCGACAGGTTCTGGATTCGGTCTCCGGCCGAGGAAATGAAATATTTAATATTTTTCAATTTAATATTTAATGATTTCGTTGCTTCGCTCTGGCACAAGGCAAAACGCGACGTTGAGTTCCGCCACTCAACACGCCATGCCTCAAATTCGGCGGAAAGAGGGGAGTGGAAGGCGAAACGGAGTGTCTTAACACTAGGTTCCCAAGTTCCCTCTGCCTAACCTGCCACGTGCGACGAGCTGAGTAGAGTAGAGTAACAAGAGACAACCCAGAAACTAACCGTGGTTCTTTTTATTTTCTTACCGATAATAAATAATTGCTTGTTTTTGATATTTCTGTTCTAGTAATCGTAATTAGAAATTTTCTTAGTTATGCTATCTTTGATATTTTAGATATTTTTTAAAAAGAATATTTACTGTCTACGTAACATAGTTACTTTAACGTCTCGTTAAGCGTTTAAGTCCAGTGTTATAAATGTACAATTTTGTGAGGGATGGTGAAATGTTTGTTCTTTTTTCACGTAAAAATGTATCTAAATCGGTTGATTTAGATATAATTTTACAGTATTACAGCATTATTTAGATATAATTTTACAGTATTATTACGATTTAGATATAATTATATAGCCTTATACATCAGAATAACACATAGGCATTTGTGTAAAAAAAATAATTCCTAATTTTTTATTTATTTTAGGCAGGCGAACCACGTGAGAGTCACTTGTGTGTATTTGTATAAGTACATAGAATCAACATAAGAAAAAATATTTTATTCACTCTTTTAGAAAGATTGTCAATATCGCGAGCTTGATCGCAAAACTTTGTTGCATTTGGCCATTTATATACAGAAAGAATTCATGTCCTACTTTTGACTATAACTCTAATTCGAAAAGTATTAATATATAATCGACAAAAAACATTATGGACCAATCAAACCGAAATTAATATATATTTTTTATATTCAAACAAATTTAGGTACAAATAAATAGAAAAGTGTTTCCACTGTAAATAGATTAATGTAGACATTTTTATTACAATTTACAATAAATGTGGCGAAGATACAGAATGTAAGAAAGACGAATACTGTAGACATGTGATTCGTACGATATATAGAGTCAGTTTAGCTGATCGCATACCCAATGAAGGAAAAGTGAGTGATAATAGAGGTATGGAGAAACCTTAGTTGACCCTCGAGAACATCTTTATCTAAGAACATCTCTAGAGTATTTGCGATACTGGAGGAGAGTCATGTAAAAACATAATGATCTGGACTTTATGTATGAATAGGTTGATAACAGCAGACGAGGCGAAAAAGGTATAACGCGGTCGTAGTGCTTGGAGCTCCGTTCTGTCTGCCTACTCACTAGGGAAACAGCGTGAAGTTAAGTGTAAGTAAGTAAGAATTAGTTTTGATTGACAAAAAAAAACTATCTGCGATAGTCGATTTATCGAGAAAGATCATCATCATTTCTGCATGTTAATTCCAATGTAACCTACTGTCTGCGATTAGAGTATACGGGAAACATATGAATAATAATTACTTCCATTAAATAAATTTAATTAAAATAAAGCATTACTTCCATGGAAGATAAGGAATTAATAAATATGTATAACTTATGACGATAAATCTTGATCGCTAAAGCAGCAAAGACTTTTTTCAGTTTTCTGGACATAATTTCTGTTCCATGTTTCTAGCTGTATTTTGGAGGCACTGCAGATGCTTCGAAATAAAAATATTAAATATTAAATTTTCTCGAAGGGGGAAACCTACGACCTGTTGTGTTTACAGCCACGCATTTGCACAGGGGCGCAAATGCGTGGCCTGCGTAGGGACACTAGAGTCTTAACTTTAATAATTTAATCTTTCCAACTGCACAGTAAAATAATTATAAAATCAAATCATCAATCATCTACTCTTAAAATGTAATTTAAATGAAAATAATAATTCTTGAAAGAAAATTATGTTGGAAACTGTACTTTATAAAGCTTAATTTATTTTGTGTTATATACTCACAAGTGTATAAATTTATGGTTCTAAAACCAATTCTTAAGTTGTTAAGCGCCGCTTTAAATAAATATTATGGACATACCCAATTAATATAAAGTATATGAGAACAATATATGTATTTTTTTATTATACATAAAAAAATTGAAGCCTTGAAATTGAATGAAAATGAAAGACTATTCTCACACTGTTATTTAAAATTAATAATATTCTTGTCATTATAAAACGTGTTTATAAATTTCTTAAATATATATGAAAAATGATCACATTAGGTATAATTTAATATTTACATTTATGCTGTTAAACAATAATATTGCATGGCTTATCCGTGTTTTTCTTACTATCTAGATTATTGCGGGCAGCGCCCTTTATACATACGTACACACATAGTTTTGTGTGGCTGCGACACCGCAGGCGGGACCTTAGTTCTACCTATAGGGCATAGTATTAGTACAGTCTCTATATAAACGCCAGGTCTCATAGTTTTAAGCACACATTAAATCCTAGAGCTTAAGGAACCACAGCCCAAACTTATAATAACATAAGAAAATGTTCGCAAAGGTAGTATAATATATTATTGTTATATTATTACGCAATGTAAATATTTGTAAAGTCATAAATCAGTTGGGATAATAGTAGTTAGCAATATAGTTATCAACTTATATGTTCACAGGCAATTGTCGCGTGCGCGCTTCTGGTCGTTGCTCAGGGAGGACTCATTGCGAGCCCTCACGGTGCTATCTCATCTCAGAGTATAGTTCTCGGACATCCTGCGCCTGCTATCGCTGCTCATGCTGTTGCCCCTGCATTGGCTGCTCCTGCATATGGATTGGGACTAGGTAGTGTAAGATTTATAGATGACTTGACTAAATAAATAGAATTTTACATACTAGGGGATAGTAGAAAGTTTCTCCAAAGATTGTTATGGTATAATCTTTGGACAAATTATATCTGTCAAATGCTATATTAGGTATGGACATAATGAAGCATTTGGCAGACCTTATATCAAACAAGGAGATAGTTAAGGACATTTAAGAAGTCTATATCTATGTCTATATATTATCACATGTTGTGTCGTAATATCAGCAATTTTTTCCACACTTTCTATTTTTTCACTTTTATTTATCAATTTAATTTTCTTAATCTCTCTTTTTTTAATTTTCTTAATTGAACAAATAATAATTATATTATTGTTTCTTATTAATAGTAGGCCATTTAAAATTATTTTTTTACACATACTTAAAGCTAAGAACTTGTAATTTTTACAAGTAATTAATCTGTAATTAAATACAAAATATAGAAATTTGTTCTTTAATTGTTACTACTAGCTACCAAATGCATAATAATGGTTAATTGTTAATATTGAATAGAAATATATAATTTCTTTCCTAATAGGTCACGGTGCCATCGTTTCACACGCGCCCGTGCTGCACGCGCCTGTGGCCCACGCCGTTGCCCCTGTTGAAGTTTATGTAAGTAATATCCATATTAATATAAACATTACGCAATATAATCTAGAAATAAGAAAGCGTGACCAAAGTCTATCTTAGTTTAAAAAATGTGCAACCACCCGTATATATAATAATACACTAATACAGTATTCACAAATAATTTCGAGCAAGCAGCACGTCTGAACGTTCAGTAAATGATCTCATTTACATAAAATGAAATGTTATTCCTTTTTTCACACTTATTAGGGCCCTCTTGCAAATTTCTTTTTCTTCAATTTTGTAAAGCACTAACATAATAAATAAAATGAATGATTTTGCTAAAACGGTTAATCCTTTGTTAACAATGCCCGTCCTTTGCAGTATACAGAGTAAAGCTGTAAAAAATGCTAACCAGAATTACTTACGATATTAAAAAAAATATCTTTGTGAACAAGTACGAAATTTAAAATTCTAGGCCCACCCCCGCTACCAATTCAACTACGGTGTCACTGACGGTCACACCGGCGATCAAAAGAGCCAATGGGAAGCACGCGATGGCGATGTCGTAAAGGGACAATACTCTCTCGTCGAACCTGACGGCACTATCCGTACTGTAAACTACTCTGCTGATGATCACAATGGGTAAATAGTTCTTATAATATATGATTAACAGTGTATGTAAATAAAATACTTCTTTCATAATTTGTATTGTAAACAAGATAGATTGTGGGTTCGATTCCCACCCCAGAAAATGAAATTTTTAATATTTTCAAACTATATATTTAATGTTTTTATTTTTTCGCTTTGATAACAATGCAAAGCGCGGCGTTGATTTCCGCCAGGGAACGGAATGGATGTGCGGGGTACAGCGTGAAGCTATCTATGTGTGAGCTATTTATAATAATTCGTAGTAACAATTTGTAGTAATGTAATAAAATCTTAAAATATATTTTAAGATTTTATTTATTATAAAATATCATATATTCACTTCGGTCTTTATTTAATATTAAAATATATAAGTAAAATATATAGTGATATTGCTTGTTTGCTGCCTTATATGATGGTAGCAGCTTAGATTGTCAAGTAAATTTATACTTTTTACTTTTTACCTCGTCTTAGTGACGAAAATCTACGCAGCTTTTTGTTTACTTAGATAAATCCGTTTATTGAACCCCTAATTATATATAGCAAATACTCAGAATCTTTCTAACTCCGTTTTGATGGCTTATATATAACCAAAAGTCACAGAACAGGAAAATTAAGATATGAATAACTTATATTATAGAGTATAGGAGTTTTTATATCTGATTATCATTTATTTGTTTCAGTTTCAACGCTGTAGTGAGCAGACAAGGCCATGCCGCGCATCCTGCCGTTGCTGCCGTTGCCCATGCCCCCGTTATCGCTGCTCCCCTTGGTCACGGTTCCCTTCTCCATGGCTAGACACTTGAAAACAACATATTTATTACCTTTATTTACTTAGAATAAGACAGAATGCGACAATGTTACTTGAATGCTTCCTGGTAATGGTACAACGGATGGTCTGCTTATAGGCATAGCGTTTCATAAGGTGTATCTTGTATGGGACGACGGCCCAAGACTTCACAACCTGTACCCGTTTTTGATGGGTGCTTACTTTTGTATTATAATTTCTTTTAGTTTGTAAGTCTTTCTCCGTTTTCTTACTTAGTTAGGAGTATACATTTTATGAAACGCTTGACAATGCCTTATGGGTGCTTGACGACGGCTCCAGATTTTGCTTATGTTATGTAATATACCTTTCTCATGTATTTTTTGTGTTTTATTTTATTATAATCATTTAAAAAAAAGAAAGACCCTTTAGCTATATAACGACAAGACAATCAATGAACCGGATTTTTACTTTCAAAATGTATATATTATCTTATTAGCAAGTTGTCACTCCAAAACAAGATCTGAAACAGAATATAAAAAGCATATACTGCATACAAAAATTATCATTTGCCTGCAAACTTCATAATCATAAACATTCAAAATGATCTCAAAAGTAAGTTTAAAATCATATGTAAATAACAATGATAATTAATTAAAATGTATTTGCTTATATGAGAAATATTCTAAGACAACTTTATATATTTGTATATCTAAGACAAAAATTGTTTTATGTGTATAGTACAATTTTATTTTTATTTTCAGATAATTTTAATTTCTACTGCACTTTTAGCAGTAAACGCACAACACGATTCACATGGGCAAGCTATATCTTCGCAATCTTTCATACTCCATGACGGTTCACATAACCAACACGGATATAACCAAATACAATCAAGTGGTCATCAGGCAGCACCAGTTCATCAATTGGTTAATATCCAGCATATCGCCCCATTACATCACTCTGGATCGGCTCATCAAATACAACCAGTAGTTCATCATGCAGCAGCCGCTGTACATAATGGTGCATCTGTATACCATGCGGTTCCAGTAGTACAACATGCTGCTCCCATCCAGCATTACACTGTGCAATCTATTCAACACGCCTCTCCTATTGTACGACACAGTCCACCAATCCTAAAACTTTCAAACAATTATCGCAACGAAGCATCTCATGACCAGCAATATTACGTAAGACACAGTTTTTGTATGTACTAATAATATATTTATATCAAATTCTTACTTCTTAAATTAATATTCATTATTAAATACTGATTTTACAGGCACACCCTAGATATGAGTTCCAATACAGCGTAGAAGATCATCATACTGGGGATATTAAATCGCAACAAGAAGCTCGTGATGGTGATCACGTAAATGGATACTACAGTTTGCATCAACCAGACGGTTCCGTACGCACTGTACACTATAATGCTGATGAGCACAGCGGGTAAATATTATTATATAAATGTTGCTTGTGTTTTAAACTTATTTATTATATTTGCATAGTATGTTGGTGCTTTATTATGGTAAGCTAAATAAAGAATGTAGTTTCATAAATTTTATAAAATATAATTACACTTCTTTCAGATTTAATGCTGAAGTACACAACTCTGCCCCATCAGTCCATATACAGCCTGCGCATCGTATTGAACCACATTATGTCCTTTCACATCATTAAGAATATTTTTATATTATTTAGTGTGTAAAGTAGTAAATATGGCATAACTATTAAACAATTTAAAATAAAATGTAGTCTTATGTATTTTAATTGTTTTATTTCTAGTAGTTACTTATTTTAAATTTATTATATGATTTTACATTCAACTTTAGCATAACTTTTTTTGTTTTGTTATATAAAGTACATATATTCAAATGTCAATTTACTATTGTGTGTATTTTTACTATTTTAAAGTGTTAATCCACATTTAAAAATGAAATAAATATAATATAGCCAAATGCTTGTTTAGAAAACCAAGTCCAAGAGGCCCGGGTTCAAATCCCGCAAAGTTTAAATTGTTATACGTTTTCTGTATTTAGATATTATACACAACACTTTTGCAATGTAGAGAATTCTTGGGGCGCTAAAGCAATTTATGAAATATTAATCGGTAATAACTATATATAACTACATTACCTACACGTTTTATATATTCAACATATTATGTACTATTGAATAGAATACCAGATTATACATACTGCCAATAAGACTATACGATGTTATTTTAATATTAATAATATTTACATAAATATCGCTGAAATCGAATTTTCATGCTAAATCATGCATATTAATATATGTTTTGAATTCATATGAGAAATATTTATTGGAGGCAATTTAAAAAAAAATCGATAACCCCTAATACTTTTAACTCGTATGATCGCTATTTGAAAATAATCCTTCGACATAATTTGATAAATACAAAATACAGGTGAATATTTATTTATGTTTATTGAATATTTTAATCAAAGCTATACAGAATATAGCTTTATTGTTTCAAAATTTCACGAGTTTTTATTTTTATATTTTTGTATATAGAGAATTAATGAATTCCGTTATAACTCTTAAATAATTTATGATTTAATTGCTTAAATAAATTTTTTTTTTAACTTTTCTAAACATTTTAAAGACTCTAACTCACATTTCACTTTTAGTTTTTCCTGTCATGAGAAATATGATTTCACAATTCCATAGTATCGATTATCTTTATATTTAAGTTCAATGCATGATAGATCGTATCCAAAAGAACAAAAACACTTTAAATCTAAGAAGTCTTCACTTGAAGAGATCAGGCGTTTTCATTTTAAATAAGTTGTAACAAGCGTATGAGAATTTCAACGGAGCTTGGTGAGAACGAATGGCTTAGTTGGTCAGAGCGCTGGATCGGTTTTCCATAGGCGCGGGTTCAAATCCTGCTTCGTTCAAAATTTTTATACGCTTTTTAAACTTAAAGTCTAATAAAGCTTGTGTTGAGTTTTATCCAGCGCTTAATACAGAATGTGTTGAGTGAATAACAAGGTGTCTTGACTTGATTTTCTTCGCTTACCAATCATATGCGTGGTAGACTGTGCGCCTGAAAAAAAAGACGAACAATAATTTGAGTATTTTATTAATTTATATAGCATTCCTGAAATTTGAAAATTTCATGCCGAAATCTTCTTCAGTTTCACGCTTTCTCCTGCTCAAGAAAAGAAAACTAAAAAACAAAATATTATCAAGCTTTTCTTTCGATTTGGATACATTACCTATTATGTATTATGGGTAAACTAAAACCCCGCTTGATTTTACTAATGAAAAATGAATAAAATAAATACGTTTTGAGATCTGTTGTATGATACAACAGATCTCAAAACATGCGACAGATTGAGGGTTCAGTTTCCATTAGAGGTATTGAAACATTTAATTTTTGCTTATCTTGCTCTAGTGAGGGGGCAAAGTGCGGCATTGAATTCCTCCAGTCAAAATGCAATGCCTAAAAAAATGGTGAAAGTGGGGAAAGGCAATATTTTAATCGGAACGCAGTATCTTAACATCAGGAGTATCTTAATCTCAGATTGCTTTGTCATTGCTCTGTCATATCTGGTACGTATGTGATATAGCGTTAGGCTGAAAATCCGGTTAGGTGTGAGTGGAACTCTCCCACTTAGGGTTCCGTTCCAATTTCAGAATTATCATTTAGCGGGAAGTGTAAGTTATAATATGCCTGTATGAAATGTTTTTATATGAAATTAGCTACAAATATAAAATTGTAATGTTGTTGTTTGTTGTATTTTATTTTTTTTAATTGTACTGCAAATATATTAAAACCTTTTAGGTTTAGATTATACAGCATTATGTTGTAAACTTACATTTGCGTGTTTATAGGCTCATTTTGAATAAAATTAACTACAGATATTAGTCGGTAATGATTTTTATCTTTGGAATAACTATATTTTTTACTTTTCGGTTTTGTCCTTTATTTGTATAGTAACTTCTCACCTTGTGCTAATATTCATAAGTTAGTTATCACGGGGAGTTGCTATAGGCGATACCCTCGATAACGGGGCAAATTTCTCCTCTGTCACAGACAGACAGACAATAGAGTGATCTTATAAGGGTTCTGTTTTCCTTTTCATGTACGGATCCCTAAAAATATATATAATCTACATTTTAAAAACGCCTTCTAGTCAATATCGTTTTTATAGCCATCGTCACAAATGTTTGTTTACATTGGAAAGAATAAACGCGGCTGTTATAGTCAAGTCTATTTAAAAGTTTCAATAAACAAAAATATGCTCAGAGATAAATTTGGTCTTTATAATTGCAAATATTTTTTTCATTAAGGTAGTATTTGGTCTTTATAATTGCAAATATTTTTTTTTATTTATTTTCTGATCAGTTTCGGTGAGAATCGTCACTTTTTTTTTAAATGTTAATCAAATTTTCTGAATGCTTCTTTTATAATTATTTTAATTCATCTTTACTACTAATATAAATGTTAAAGTTTGTGAGGATGGATATTCCCAAAGTAGAAACGTTCATGCAAAAAATACTATTTTATCTAAATCTGTTATTTAGATAAAATCTACCGGAAGATAGCTTATACACCACAATAACATATAAGAAAAAAAATATGTAAGTTAATAAAAAAATAAATAAATAAAATAAGAATATGTAATTTATTAGCAACAAAACTTGCTTAATTATAAAACACAGCTATGTATTCAATAAAAAATGAAAGTGATTAATTATATAATAAAAAATAACAACATTTTAAGCTTCCTAATAGGGATATGCACAATTGGACTTATTCAATCCAAATTTTTGAAACTAGTGCCTTTGTAAAATGTATAAAAGCTCTAAGATACTTCAGGTAAGTATCATTTTGATCACCAACGTACTCATATACACTACAAAATGTTTTCAAAGGTAAAATTGATAAAGAATATAGCAAAATGCAGGCTTAAATTATATTTGTGAGTTCCGGAGACTGAAATTATATGTACTTATTATTTGTTTATATTTTCTTTTACTAGATTTTAGTATTTGCCGCCACAGTGTTAGCTGCAAACGCGCAACATCACGGGCATGAAATATCATCATATTCTATAATTAAAAATGACATTTCACACCAACCAAGCTACCAGCATGTCCAGCCACTTAGAGTCCACTCAGCTCCAATATATCATCAGCCAGCTGTATCTGTTCACCACACACCTGTATTACATCATACAGTACAATACCAAAATGGTCATGAAGAACACGTATGTATTTATTTTATATATTATAATTTTAACTTTTGGTATATTCTTCTTCTCTCTTCTTCTTGGTATATTCTAAAAATACTTTATAAGTATTTTTGTATACTTAAAAATAGTTTTTATATAACTCTTATGTTTTCCAAAATTGAATAAAGTACTCTATCTCTCCATCTGTTTAGGGTAGTAAAAAAAATACCTCATATATGAACATGAACCAAGAATGTAACCAAGTACTCAGCTTCACGCTGTTTCCCGCACATGACAGCGTAGGCAGAGGAAACTTGGGAACCTAGTGTTAATACACTCCGTTCCCCACTTTCCGAATTTAAGGCATTACGTGTTGAGTAGCGGAACTCAACGCCGCGTTTTGCTTTGTACAAGAGCGAAGAAATGAAAACATTTAAATTGAAAATATAAAAAAAATCATTTCCTCGAGTGGGGATCTAACCCATAATCTGTCGGATACAGTCACACGCTTGCGCCACGGCGCTACGTAGTAATATAATATAATATTTATAAATGTTTTTCAGACTCATCCCAAATACGAATTTCAATATAATGTGGAAGACCATCACACTGGAGACATTAAATCTCAGCACGAGACACGCGACGGTGACCACGTAAACGGTTTTTACAGTCTTCATGAGCCAGATGGTTCAGTACGCATCGTTCATTACAACGCTGATGAGCATAATGGGTACGGTGTTTAATATAGCGCATATTATTATATTATATTCTTCCCAGCTTCACGCTGTATCCCGCACGAGGCAGGGTAGGCAGAGGGAACTCGGGAACCTAGTGTTAAGACACTCGCTTTGCCTTATTACCAGAGCGAAGAAATGAAAAATTGAATATTTAAACTGAAAATATTACATTTTTATTTCTTCGACTGGGGATCGAACCCAGAACCTGTCGGTTACAGTCACACGCTTGTACCGCTGCGCCACGACAGACCTATTATATTATATATTTTTTTATATTTACCTATAAATTTTATCACGCCCAAAGAAATTGTTTTGCTTTTCAATAATATTACTTAGAATTTACGTCTAAAGATCTAATTCTGGTATTTATAAATTGTAATTTAAATTAATTATTTATCTTTTCAGGTTTAATGCTCAAGTAGAACATTCTGGTCACTCCACTCACGCTCAACCTGTACACTACGCGCCACAACATCGCCTTTCTCATTACTAAAACAAGTTATAAGCCTATGTATTAATATAAGGCTTTTTTGTGAGACTTAACATAAGTATATTTTAAATAAATAAAAAAAATAAAAGAATAAAAATATTTTTATTTTATTAAGCGTATAAAATAGACACAACATATGCATTAGAAAAGATTGCTCTCTACCAAGAATTTAGCAAAAACGCACGATATTGTAAAATACACATCTCACACCTTAAAACGTTCGACTAGGTTAAGAACATTTATAATTTTGCCCATATGGACACTTTCGTTCCCCACTCTTCACCGAACTCTGGAGGCATTTCGAGTTAATTGATCGATCTCAAAGCCGACCAGACCAGAGCGAGGAAATGAATACAATTTTTTTCCTTTTCCACGACCGGCCGGTTTACAGTCACACGCTTGTGCTCCTGCGTTACTACGGCATCATTAGTAGTTAATTCATTACTTATACTTATTAACTGTTTACATATATTTGTGTTTATTACTCATAAGACAAATTGTTAAAATAAATAAATAAATAAGGGTTGTGAGTCTAATAACCATTTGAATGAACGTTGAGATTCTTTTAATTTTATCGACATTTTTAAATTTGGCTTAAGTTTTGTGTTTACATATTAGTAAAATACCCGAGATTTAAAATGAAGAGACAGATTCGCCATCGATGCACTTGATGCTTATGTTTATATTATAATGGAAAATGTGTTTTATTCATTGTAATTGTATATATTAAAATTTTCTTTAGTATAACCATTTTCATGGTTCCATGTCTAAAAAGGAAAACCATAGAAAACTTAAAGAATCACATTTTTGTTCAAATGTCCGCCTATTAGAATGATTTATACCGAAATTACGTGGAGGTAACAAGCTGAATTGAATAATTTAAAAAAAAAAACAATTTTTTTTAGAAATTTGTCGCCTAATCAAAACCTATAATGATGTACATCAAAACAGGCCGGTCGTGCGTTCGTTTCCCATTTCGGGAAGGAAAAATTTTGTATTCATTTCCTCCCTCTGGTCTGGTCGGCTTTGAGATCGATCAATTAACACGAAATACCTCCAGAGTTCGGTGAAGAGTGGGGAACGAAAGTTTCCACATGGACAAAATTATAAATGTAATTTTGCCCATGTGGAAATTTTAAATTAATTATAATTAAAATAATTTATAATAATACAAAAAAAAAAGTAACAATACAAATAATTAAAAAAAAAATGAAAAATTAACATTTATACATATTAAAATAAAAATCATTACAAATTTATATTTATAGTTAATTTCATATAAAATGAGTGAATGATAATTAATGTATTACGGGTGCAAACCTAAATTTGTCAACATCATACAATCCTGAAATTCGCAAGATGGATGAATCTGATTCGCTTTGGACCGGTTATTTTTAAATTCATATGGAAAAATACTAATAAGATAAGTGGTATCTGGGTTTGTGTAACGGAGAAATTAAGAATAACCGAACGAACTTTGAATATTCTTTCACCGATATAACAAAAAATCAAAAATTCAAATCAGTATTTTTATTTAAAAGTTGTGAATAATGCAATAAAACGTTTTTTTGGCTTGGAACTTGGTAACTTCCCTTGTCCTTTCCGCCGAATTTGAGGCAGCGTGGCGGAACTCAACACCGCACTCTGTTTTGTAACTAGAACTGAATGGAAATATAAGATATTTAACTTTTTCAACTGGGGATACAATCCACAACCTGCCGTTAACAGTCACACGCGTGTGCGCGTGTGGCCCTAAGCCACGGTAGGCAACATAAAAACAAATGATATCGCCGTATCGTAAAGCCGTCTAAGAAACTATTCATGTAGGTTAGTTGTCTAAGATAGATAAAAACTTACTGTTATAAAAATATTGATGAAAAATATGTATATAAGACATAACACTACTCAATTGAACTCATAATATTGCTTCTAGTTATATAAAATATAGTATCATAGTTTCTTTTTTTTTTTTTTTCAAAAGATAAAAGCTCATTGATGAAATTACTATAATTTATGTTAAAATTTTAATATTTTTACATAAGAACTATATTACTATGAGTGCGCTGTAAATACGCATTAGAACACTAACTATTGCCCCCCGTTTCTCCCGCTTGAATTATACTATTTTAATTACTATTTTCAAACAGTTTCTTGTACTAATAACGTTATCACTTTTGAGACTATGTCTCTATACATTGAAAGCTAAAAATTCAGATATTTTTTTAAGTTATTTAAATATAACTAAATGTTGAGGGAAGGTTGCCAAAATAACATAGTGAAAACTCTATTTAATCACTATTTTGGGCACTACTACGATAAATAAACGTTGTATATAAGATTTTTTTACTATATCTTCCATTTACAGACAATGATAATTTATTATAAGTATAGATAAACGTAATTCAGTATATTATAAAGACTAAGCCGCGAGTGGATCACTAGTATACAAATAATTTTTATTTTCACGATACTCTTAATATGCAATGGCTGAAATTTACGCGGAGAGTGGATAACAGAGTGTCTTTCTCTGTTTACTGTGTTGCAAGACGTAATCGTTAACCAAAACAATATACCGAGAAAATTTTCATTCAGAAATACGAGATGACATTTAAATATCATACTCATACTTAGCTTCACGCTGTACCACGCACATGGCAGGGTAGGCAGAGGGAACTTAGGAACCGAGTGTTAAGATACGCCATGTCACTTCCGTTCCCCATTTGCCGCCGAATTTTAGGCATTGAGTGTTAAGTACGGCGGGATTCAACACCACGCTTTGTTTATTGTGTTTAATGAACACACTAAATATTTAATTTGAAAATATTAAATATTTCATTTCCTCGAGTGGGGATCGAATCCATAACCTGTCTTTTGCAGTCACACTCCTGTGCCGCTGCGCCGTGATAAGCCTCATCTTTAAATATCGAGATTGAGTGCGTAAATACCTAGAATATAATAATTTTAAAATAAATATTACTTCAACTGCTTTGTTAACCATAACGATTGTTTGTATTTATTACAAACAATACAAAGATATATCAATTTATATTTTTCTATGAGCAAGATATATAATAAAAACTCTTAGCTAGGGCAAAAGTGTAGGATTTTAAGAAAAAATAGTAATCTTAATTCGACAATATTATTTTTATGACTATACAAATCTAATGTCCCATTTTTTAATACAATTTATTACGTTGTTAAGTTCTCAACGTTTTACAAAAGTAATAAAAATAAATTAATCAATATTGCAAGCATTAAATATTTTTAATAGTCGAAAGTACTTTCATTGCTTTAAAGGTTTGACTGACATTATTACCTGATAAAGCGATTTTCAATATTTTACATAAGCTATAAAATTAAAACTCGTTTTACATTCATATGTATTTTACAGTGGCTTGAGTATAAAAGCTCCAATTTTGAAAACATAATTATCATTCGCTTGCGAAGTTCACAAAATACACACACAGGACAACCATGATCTCTAAAGTAAGTATAAAAGATTAAAATTGTCTTGAGACAATTTGACTTTCTAACTACTTCAGACAAGTCCTTTTTAATAACGTTACTAACAGATTGTATTGTGTTTTCAGATCTTCACCATATCAGCTTTGCTAGTGGCAGCAAGTGCCCAGCAACATTTAAGTGGTCATGCCACGTCATCCCAATCTATCATTCGTCATGATATCTCACAAAATCATGGATATCAAGGCCAATTAACGCAAGCTATTCCCGCTTCTTACCACCAAGCTCCAATCATCCACCATGCCATTCCCATTGCTAGCCACGGAAGTCTTCACTCTGCTCCTATCTCGCATCACGCATCTCCTATAATTTCTCTTCAACACGTTTCTCCTGTAGTACATCACTCTTCTCCCATCCACTATAACCAATATGAATCTGGACACGGACATCAAGACTATTATGTAAGTAAAGTCAAAGATATTTTTTTTTGGATTCCACAACTTTTAAAATTACACCGCAGTGGAGTAATTTTTTTTATTTTACAGTCCCAGTTCACTAAACTAAAATAAGCTAACTATGCACTACTTCAAAGCGTCACATTTGACAAATACAAGTATATCATGAAACATTTATAATTTTCAGTCTCATCCCAAATATGAGTTTGCGTACAATGTAGCCGACCATCACACCGGTGACATCAAGTCCCAACACGAAGCACGTGATGGTGATCATGTATCTGGATCATACAGTCTTCACGAGTCCGATGGTACCATCCGCACTGTTCACTACAACGTTGATGGACACAGTGGGTGAGTAGACTTACTTTATATCACGTGGATTAAAATTGTTTTATTTATGTTTTTTGTAGGAGCATACGTATATAACAATAAGCCATTGTGGCGCACAAGCGTGTTAATTTAAGCGTTAAATATTTCTAAATTCAATTCCTATTTGGAGGAATACAACGCTTAATATTGATATTGCTCTGATAGCGTGGAAGAAATTGCGGCATCGAGTTCTGCCACTCAACGCGTAAGCTTCCTCGGAAAACGAAAGTATCTTAATGAAAACGAAAGGTCCTAGTCAAATACATGAGTTTATCAATTATATCAGTACTTTGATTTTGTTTGAAAAAAAAAAACATGTTCTATAACACTTTATCACGTTATATTTATATTTATAATCTTGTGACTTAAATTAACAAATGCCATTTTCAGATTCAATGCCCAAGTAGAGCGTTCCGGCCACTCTCAACACGTCCAGCCCGAGCACCATGCCCCCCGCTACGTTCTCGCACATCATTAAAAATTAAGTAACATTGTTCCTAATAGAAAGTTAGCATATGTTATACACATCAATCAAGATATTGATGAGTCTAGTCTTATAATGTGTTCCAATATATGTGGATCAGTTAAACATAATAAAATGGTATATTGAAAATATTTTTTTAATTCAATACCGCCCGCAGCTTTCTTTTGAATTACACTGTTTCATTGTTTTATTTAATATATTACTTTTAAAGCAATATTAAACGTTAAATTAAAATTTCAGCTAAATGAATAAAAATAACTTTGCATTTTTTTGTCTAAACTTAAGATTTTAAATTAACGTAATTTTTTCATTTATCCGATTTAAATAAAACAAACACTAAATGTTGAAGAAAGATTGCCAAAATATAGTAGTAAGAACTAATTCCTAAAAAAAACATATACCACAGTGAATTATTTATTAACTATGTCATAAATTATTTAAAAAAGTAATAAGTAAGTTTAACAAGTAAATAAATAAGATTATTATTTTTCTGATAAAATTAAAACATCATGGAAAATAATAAATTGTTAAGCAGAAAAAGGTAATAATTATAATCATTAATGTAATTTTAAAATTGGCAATGTTTTCCAGAGGGGTATATTCAAGAATAGGCTATAGATACTAAAAATATAAATGGACCAAGGTCCTTTTCTCTTTTTGATATATATAAATATATATATATATATATATATATATATATATATATATATATATATATATATATATATATATATACATACATATATATATATATATATATATATATATATATATATATATATATATATATATATATATATATATATATATATATATATATATATATATATATATATATATATATATATATATATATATATATATATATATATATATATATATATATATACACATATATACATATAAATGATCTACCATTTTTAGTTGAAAAGAGAAGAACACCTAACACGAAAATTGTGAAAGTTGTTCTCTTAAATGGTGAAGCCGTGGATTCTGGTGATTCTATGGTATTTCTCGGTATCACCATTGACTCCAAGCTACAGCGGGGAATTCATATTGTTAGATTCGCAAATAGACTGAGCGCCGCAGCTTTCGGGGTCAAAAATATCACATTATTAACTGACGAGTTAACGGCTCGGCTTGTTTACTTTAGCTACTTTCATAGCATTACGTCCTACGACATTTTACTTTGGGGTAATGCAGCCAGTATTATGTCAATTTGTGTCTCTTTATCTTGCAGAAGCCAGCAATTCGCGTAATCCTCAACTTAGGTCCTAATGATTCCTTAAGGGAAAAAATTAAAGAAAAATTAACATATTGACCGTTGTATCTCAATACACTTTTAAAAATGTTTGTTAAGAAAAATATTAATAAATTTACTAAAATCAGTGATGCATATAATATGGATAATAGAAATAAGCTTAAATGTAGTGCCCCTGTAACTGTACCCTGTAAACAAAAATAGATAGTTAAATAATTTCTGAGCATCCCAATTTATAATCTTCTAGAATGCTGGTCGGTTTAAATTGGATGATATAAATTACGTGTGTTCTTTATTAAAACAAAAACACATTATTTAAACAACAAAGTATCGTTGGTCCTCAGGGTCTGTAGAATCTCAAATTATTTCGTTAACCTATTTTTCTGGGTTCCGTACCGTAAGGTAAAAACGGAACCCTTATAGCATTACTTTGTTGTTCATTTATTCGTCTATCTCAAGATCGTGTATCAATCTAAAATTAATATCACATATCACTTGCGTCTTAAAGTATAAAAACTCAAATCAATAGATACGTACATTTCTGCACAATTTTTGCTGTTGTTTAATTAAATTTGCCTCTTAATCAAAACCTATAGGGCACTTCTCATGTACTTTTAATATTTCATAGAAAAAAATCAGTTCAACTTATATTTGCAATCCTAACTCAAGTTAGTAAAGTTTTATAAGGATTATCATTGATATTATATTTTCTCTAACTTTCATTTATTGTACTTACTATAGCAAAGAAAATAAAATGATAATTAGAATTAAAGATTTCTTTGTAAAATTATTATTTAATGAACAAAAATGCTCTTTAAACAAATTAAGATTTACTCAGAAATGCATTTACATTATTCTGCATATTTCTTTAATCAATTGAAAATTAAAGCACTGTTGTATCTGTCATCAGTTTTCAAAAAATATATATTTAATTTACTTTACATTATAACAAAATATTTTTTTAACAATAGGTACTATTAGTCTTTTCATAAATATACGAGTATAATATTCTTTAAAGGATATGTTAACTTCGAGATTATAGTGGTGCAAGGGAGCAAGCGTCTGGCTACAAACGCGATGATGATCCACTTGGGATAATTAAATGTATGATAAAGTGCAATGTTGAGTTGACACTTTGCCCATCCTGATATATGCGGGATAAAGCGTGAAAAAAGCTACGTAAGTAAAATAATCATTTTGCAAATATTTTTATTTTAATTCAAATTTGAAATAATAATTTACAAAACCAATAGCTACAAATATTATTTATATTAAAATAAGTTATATTATATTTACGAGTATATCTTCAAACACATCATCACTATATTTCATTATATTGCCAGGAATCTAACTATTCAATTTTATATATAATATCTGATCGTGTATAATTAAAACATACAAATGCAAAGTAACAATGCCTCAGCCAATTCTTTCGTTTATGATACAATCTTAAAAGTTCGCTAACCTCAAATAAATGATGTCTTCCGTCTCGTCCTTTCACTGTCTTTAAAATTAACTACAATTTTTACACGACTCCAGCTAAACTATCCGTGTCTAAATGCGTTTATTTAATTCTAAGCCATTTGAATACAAAACTGATATTTAGCATATTTTTACTATTGCTATAAACGTAATGATTTCACTAGAAAACAACACGTAACTAAAATATCATCCGCTATATATTTAATTCCTATATAAAAATATTTATTTTTTTCAATGGTTTTTATATTGAACAATGCTATTAATTGATCAGTACCGTAAGGTAAAAACGGAACCCTTATAGCATTACTTTGTTGTTCATTTATTCGTCTATCTCAAGATCGTGTATCAATCTAAAATTAATATCACATATCACTTGCGTCTTAAAGTATAAAAACTCAAATCAATAGATACGTACATTTCTGCACAATTTTTGCTGTTGTTTAATTAAATTTGCCTCTTAATCAAAACCTATAGGGCACTTCTCATGTACTTTTAATATTTCATAGAAAAAAATCAGTTCAACTTATATTTGCAATCCTAACTCAAGTTAGTAAAGTTTTATAAGGATTATCATTGATATTATATTTTCTCTAACTTTCATTTATTGTACTTACTATAGCAAAGAAAATAAAATGATAATTAGAATTAAAGATTTCTTTGTAAAATTATTATTTAATGAACAAAAATGCTCTTTAAACAAATTAAGATTTACTCAGAAATGCATTTACATTATTCTGCATATTTCTTTAATCAATTGAAAATTAAAGCACTGTTGTATCTGTCATCAGTTTTCAAAAAATATATATTTAATTTACTTTACATTATAACAAAATATTTTTTTAACAATAGGTACTATTAGTCTTTTCATAAATATACGAGTATAATATTCTTTAAAGGATATGTTAACTTCGAGATTATAGTGGTGCAAGGGAGCAAGCGTCTGGCTACAAACGCGATGATGATCCACTTGGGATAATTAAATGTATGATAAAGTGCAATGTTGAGTTGACACTTTGCCCATCCTGATATATGCGGGATAAAGCGTGAAAAAAGCTACGTAAGTAAAATAATCATTTTGCAAATATTTTTATTTTAATTCAAATTTGAAATAATAATTTACAAAACCAATAGCTACAATATTATTTATATTAAAATAAGTTATATGATATTTACGAGTATATCTTCAAACACATCATCACTATATTTCATTATATTGCCAGGAATCTAACTATTCAATTTTATATATAATATCTGATCGTGTATAATTAAAACATATAAATGCAAAGTAACAATGCCTCAGCCAATTCTTTCGTTTATGATACAATCTTAAAAGTTCGCTAACCTCAAATAAATGATGTCTTCCGTCTCGTCCTTTCACTGTCTTTAAAATTAACTACAATTTTTACACGACTCCAGCTAAACTATCCGTGTCTAAATGCGTTTATTTAATTCTAAGCCATTTGAATACAAAACTGATATTTAGCATATTTTTACTATTGCTATAAACGTAATGATTTCACTAGAAAACAACACGTAACTAAAATATCATCCGCTATATATTTTATTCCTATATAAAAATATTTATTTTTTTCAATGGTTTTTATATTGAACAATGCTATTAATTGATCAGTACCGTAAGGTAAAAACGGAACCCTTATAGCATTACTTTGTTGTTCATTTATTCGTCTATCTCAAGATCGTGTATCAATCTAAAATTAATATCACATATCACTTGCGTCTTAAAGTATAAAAACTCAAATCAATAGATACGTACATTTCTGCACAATTTTTGCTGTTGTTTAATTAAATTTGCCTCTTAATCAAAACCTATAGGGCACTTCTCATGTACTTTTAATATTTCATAGAAAAAAAATCAGTTCAACTTATATTTGCAATCCTAACTCAAGTTAGTAAAGTTTTATAAGGATTATCATTGATATTATATTTTCTCTAACTTTCATTTATTGTACTTACTATAGCAAAGAAAATAAAATGATAATTAGAATTAAAGATTTCTTTGTAAAATTATTATTTAATGAACAAAAATGCTCTTTAAACAAATTAAGATTTACTCAGAAATGCATTTACATTATTCTGCATATTTCTTTAATCAATTGAAAATTAAAGCACTGTTGTATCTGTCATCAGTTTTCAAAAAATATATATTTAATTTACTTTACATTATAACAAAATATTTTTTTAACAATAGGTACTATTAGTCTTTTCATAAATATACGAGTATAATATTCTTTAAAGGATATGTTAACTTCGAGATTATAGTGGTGCAAGGGAGCAAGCGTCTGGCTACAAACGCGAGGATGATCCACTTGGGATAATTAAATGTATGATAAAGTGCAATGTTGAGTTGACACTTTGCCCATCCTGATATATGCGGGATAAAGCGTGAAAAAAGCTACGTAAGTAAAATAATCATTTTGCAAATATTTTTATTTTAATTCAAATTTGAAATAATAATTTACAAAACCAATAGCTACAAATATTATTTATATTAAAATAAGTTATATGATATTTACGAGTATATCTTCAAACACATCATCACTATATTTCATTATATTGCCAGGAATCTAACTATTCAATTTTATATATAATATCTGATCGTGTATAATTAAAACATATAAATGCAAAGTAACAATGCCTCAGCCAATTCTTTCGTTTATGATACAATCTTAAGAGTTCGCTAACCTCAAATAAATGATGTCTTCCGTCTCGTCCTTTCACTGTCTTTAAAATTAACTACAATTTTTACACGACTCCAGCTAAACTATCCGTGTCTAAATGCGTTTATTTAATTCTAAGCCATTTGAATACAAAACTGATATTTAGCATATTTTACTATTGCTATAAACGTAATGATTTCACTAGAAAACAACACGTAACTAAAATATCATCCGCTATATATTTAATTCCTATATAAAAATATTTATTTTTTTCAATGGTTTTTATATTGAACAATGCTATTAATTGATCAGTTCCATCAGCTGAATTTGTAATGAATAATAAAGTCATTGTTAATAATCCTTCTTTCGAAAGATATAAAGCATAAAAGACAATATTAATATGTTACTTTTTGCAAAAAATATTAGCAAATAGATATGCATTCTGTTGAAATCTAATTAAAATGTGTTTTTTTTACTCTATATTGAGTCTTCTTCAGTTTTATTTATATATTTTCTCCCTTTTTGGTCAAGATTAAAATAAAAAAAGTATAAAAAATTAAATAAGCATTATAATAATAGTAATAACAATATTTTCAAATTACACATTTAGTAACAAACAACAATATTCATAATAATTAAATTAATTTAGGCTCAGACAGTCTTCCAGAAGTAATAATTAAACTAATTTTCATGATGACTCTCAATGTGGACGTGTTGACCGGGCGCCGAGTGCTTTACGACAGCGTTGAATCTGGAAATTAAAAAGAAGCAATTAGGTACTATAAAGTTTTTAAACAATCAATAATGTTAATTTTATGGATTGGATTTAATGATGACTGATATACATTTTCAATGACTAATTTATATTTTTGTATTTTTTAACTTGTTAAACTACTGGTGCTAATATCCTAAAACAGTTAGGTTGTTCTTAATTAACAAACCAAAAATAATAATACTAATTACCCGTGATGTTTGTCCGAGCTGTATTCAACAGTTCTTACGGACCCATCAGCTTCATGAAGAGAGTAAACGCCTTTTACGTTGTCTCCATCACGGACCTCATGTTGGTATTTATTGTCCCCGGTGTGAGGATCTTCAACTTTGTATTCATACTGGTATTTGGGATAAGCCTGTGAAATAGAACGTTGTAATATTATGTTTAATTAATTGAAAACAGTTTTATAATTCTATATAAGGTTAAAATTTATAGATTCTATATGAAGCAGCTAATGGAAAGTCGATGTAAAATTACTTCCGGAAATGCGTAAACGTAATAAATTAATATAATTTAACTTACATAATAATCAACAGGCTCATCGTGGGAATGAGATTCTACTTGATGGTGTTGCTCGACTTCATGGTGTGCGGGTGCATGATGTTCAGACTCTTGGACATAGTGATAGTTGTGGGCGGGAGCGTGAATGTAGTGGCCTTCGTCATGGGATTGGGCTTGAGGTGCTTCATGAGCAACCGCAGGATAATGTAAAGCTTGAATGTTGTTCTTAACGTGGTGTCCCTGTTGAAGTTTTACTTGCTCATGGCCTTGATAGTAATGCTTGTAAGCACCCGATGGTTCATTGTGTCCTACAAGAGATTCTTGTGAATGCGATTCTTCGTGAACTGATGGTTGGTAGTGTACTATACTTTGAGATGAAACAGCAGATTCATGTTGTCCATGCAGATGTGCTTCTGGAATGCCTTGTACTTCTTCTTCATGGATAGGTGCAGGTTCTTGGTTTATAACATTAAAGTTCTTATGTACAGATGGATATCTATATTCCTTCAATTGTTCTCGATGGACAGGCTTATATTTGTAAATATGCTCTTGACTGTAGCAAATAGTAGCAGCGATGCTAAGAATTAAAACCTGGAAAATTATTATTGTTATTTTGTTAAGATTATAATTCTAAATACATATATATTTAACACTTAATTATATAAAAACTTACTTTAGCTAACATGTTGATCTTTCTTCTAAGACTTCCGCAGTGAAACTGATGAATTAGCATTGGTTTAAACCTTAATATATACTGGAGACGTTACGAGAAAGAACTGAATCAATCTGTTACCGCTTGGGGCGTCACATTTGTAACCCAACGCACGCGCACTCTTTGTGTGACGTAATTTACGTAACCAATGTGAAGGTTGTTAGTCCAGTCTGACTAAAAGTACTGAAAATTCAATCTACTCAAATATGTTGATAACAATTTTAACAATGCCTTTCACTCGCAACAATTATGTGAATATGTTGTATTTATTTATAAACATCAATTTATTATGCGGAATATTATTATAAGATCAAGAATTTTATTTTACTTTACTTGCTGCGTGAACGTCTATGCTTTTTTTCATTTGAATATTTCCTTATATAAAGCGAGGAGAATAATTTAGTAATAATTATGACAATATCCGCTTTGTAGATATTGAGTGCTTGTTATTGACGGAACTCAACGATTGCGGGGAACAAGTTATGTTCCATAGTAAATATATTCATTATTCGCAATTTCGTTTACATATATATAATGTTATCCACAACATATAGTTATATGTTACAAAGAATTCTCTATAGATAGTGAATATATAATCTTTAAATTTAAGTAAAATTCATACATACACAGGAATTTCTAAATAAGCTCTTATTTAAACTTGATTAACATAAAAGCAATAAAGAATTCTGTCAATTTGAAGTTTCTAAAACTACCACTACATACATACCAAGCCCATATTAGTATTCAGATTTAACATAGATCTAGTTTTCATTGCATCCTAACCCAACGTTTTAGAAACTCGTTCGTACATCTTTAAATGATCATAGTATTATATGAATTTTAACGACCGTGTTTGTTATAACAGCATATTTAAATTAATACAGCGAGTCATAAAACATTTTTAGTTGTTGTTATATAATTGTAATTACTTTTCTAAATTGTAATTAGCTCTTCATAAATAATGTTGTCTGGAGTCTTTCAAGTGTCGAGCATATACACTATATATACATATTTATATACATACATAATTTCATATTAATTCATATACATACATATTTGCATATTAATGGCTGCTATAACTATGCGATATTCTGTGACTATATTTTTATAAGATATACATGGATTTAAAATACCGTTATTAATGATTTAAATTTTACTGGATTATTCATATATTGATTTTAATTTAGTCAATATTTAAAGGTGTAATAAAAAGTGCAACAACTTCAATTTTAACTTAAGTTTTTTTTATTAAAATTGTATCTTAACAGCCAGTAACGGCTCTTATTGTTTATTATTGGTATAAAAACCGCAGTTTAAAAAGGATATAATTTAATAATTTGGTACCGATTCCAAGCGAAAGTTACAGGAAGTTTATTTCCTATACAATATTTATAATAAATGTGTTTTAAATTTTTGTAATATATTTTATTAAAAAAATAGTAAAATTATGTTTGAAAATGGTTGTATGCCTGTATGTTTATTTTTATCTGTTAGCACACGCCAATCTCCGGAACTAATGGATAAATATAAATGAATCTTTTTTTTATAGCTGATAAACTGAAAAAGTTGATGTAGAACCTTAGCAGCTAAACTATAAGAAATAAAGAATAGACGCCTTAACATGAGTTGTTCAGGATGAAGAGCAGGTTCTGTCGAGATGTCAATAATTGAAGATTTGGAACATATGGTGATATCTATTATAAATCCGTATAGGAATCATATGCCTTAGCAGAAGTTAATAAGGTTTAATGAGCGTTTTCTGTTGAGGTTGTGCTTCAGCTGAAAGTAGTTTGTAAAGAAATTTTCACTTTTTTTTAGGTTGCAAAACTTAAGTGATCAGGAATTCATTTTCTAATAGACTTTTCGATAAGGTGTGTGTTTAGTGGCCTAACTTTCCGACCTGGCAGTATTTATAGTTACTTACCGAATAAGAAATTGTATACTTCAAATTATTAATTGGAAATGTATTATTACTCAGCTTCACGCTGTATCTCGCATGACAGGGTAGGCAAAGGGAACTTCAGAGCCTAGACACCGTTTAGACTCCGTTCCACTTCCATTCCCCCACTTTCCGTCGAATTTGAGGCATTGCGTGTTGAGTGGCGGAACTCAACGCCGCGTTATGCCTAGTAACAGAGCGAAGAAATGATAACATAAAATATTTAAATTGAAAAAAAAATAAATATTTCATTCTCTCGAGTAAGGATCGAACCCACAACCTGTCGGTTACAGTCACACGCTTGTGCCGCTGCGCCACGACTGGCCTCAAATGTATTATTCATACAAATATTATAATGACGTTAAGTGCATCGGGCATATTGTAACTACATCACTATGCACTGGCGCTAATAGTTTATAGCTTTTTTTATTGTTATGATTATATCGCTTAAATACTGCAATTCACGCGAGTTTCCTGTTATAGAATAACAACGGAAGAAATCACGAAGTTAACGTCCGTATTGTATATGTTAAAATAAATAATAAATTGTTAAAAATAATTATAAATTATTATATTATTATATTTATGATTATTCTTAATTTAACATTTTGTTAGGTTAGCTGCCGTCGTGGCGCATGGCAAAAACGTGCGCCTGTAAATGCGAGGGTTGGTGGTTCAATTTTTTCTGGGAGGAATTGAATATTTAATACTTTACATTTTAAAAGCGCTGTATTTAGTTCCTCCACTTAACACGCAATGTGTCAAGTATTCGGCGGAAAGCCGGGAACGGAAGTGTTAACACTAGGTTCCCAGGTTCCCTCTTGGGTACCTTGCTATGTGAGGAATACAGATTTATGCTTAAAACCAATTTGTTACGTTAAAAATATATATGGTAATTTTGGCCTCTTGTTCCATTGAAAGAAAATGTTGTGCCGCATTTCAATGTGGTATAATATGAGAAAAAAATAATTAGTATTGTACGTTTCAGAGTATGAAGCTCACGGTAGTGCCTGGGATTTCCAATCCAAGTATAGATTTAAGGAGCCTCTCCAACATACACATTAATAATCACCACCAATTGCCGAGTAAATTAAATAAAAAAAATATCCAGAAATATTTTCCTCTGGTCACGGTGGAGTCATCATACTTCAGGTTATACTAAACTTAAATTTAAAAAGCGTATAAAAATTTTGAACGAAGCAGGATTTGAACCCGCGCCTCTGGAATACCGTTCCAGAGGCGCGGGTTCAAATCCTGCTTCGTTCAAAATTTTTATACGCTTTTTAAATTTAAGTTTAGTATTTTCTGTCCTAAGTGTGGAATAACACTTTAAAACATAGTAAAAAATACTTCAGGTTTTTTCGATATTAGGGTACTCAGAAGAAACGAGAATGTTGTATGTTGGGCTTGCCTTCAAAGTCTTTATAATATATTTATATAATTTAATTAGGTTGACAATTATTACCAACAAAGATAAATAATAACATTTTTTTTTCACTACTCAATATAACCATAATGGTCATGGCTTCGCATTTCAACGAACCTTAACAACATAAATTAAAATATGTTTAGAAATAACAAAAAATAAGTAAATATTTGCAACTTTAGCAAGAATTAAAGTAAATTATATTTAACGGCGGTAGGAAATTACAAGGTAAACGGTCGATTCTGTGTTTGTATTGATTGGAGAATAAATTAACGCGTACAATACGCGTTTCCATAGTAACGTTGATGCCTCTTAATACAAAATATATTATGCTTGACAATATATAATAATAATAATAAGGACACTCTTATGTTACGGTTATATTTTGTGACTTTTTTATGCAATATTTAAAAAAAAAAAACCATAAAAATTCTTCACTCCTTCACTACATAGGCTATGCCTGAGCCAAATTTCATACTCTACTATCCACTTACTTTTCGTAAAAAGGGGTACATTTTTTTATTGTTTACATATTCATATACATTATATAGATTTCTTTCGATATATAATATACATAAATGTATGGTAATAAAACAGTATCAGACTAGCGTATGTTTGGTTTTTGGGTAATTTGATTATAATCTGTGATATGCTCACATTTTTTTTTTCATTACATACAATATTTTAAAAATATAAAGTGTAATATAGTGTGTATAAATTCTTTTTAAAAGGTTTTCATATGAATTTATTTAATTTCTTTACTCAAATATTTGGCTATCACATATAGATAAACAAACAATACATAATAAGTTCAAGAATAATAGTGACTCACTTTTTATTCCGATTGAAGTGAAAGTTTTTTAAAGAGAAATTAAAGACATACAAAGACCTGCCAATAAATAAAAAAAAGTCACGATATAAAATATATTAAATACGTACATACGACATACTTAAATAAACTTATAATAATAAACAAATACATAATTAAATAAACTTTTTATAATAATGATGATGTAAAAAGCTAACAAATATAAAAATACGCAGACTACTTCAATAGAAGTTGTTAAATAGGATAACTTCTAATTGTTATCACGATAAGGGCGAATTGGTTTTTTTTATTCACTCTGGTAAAAAAACGGTACACTGTCCCCACCATATGTTTTGAAAATAAATCGAAAATTGGGGAACAAAATTTTAATTACTTGCTTCAAAGGTAGATAGACGAAGTGATCACATTCTCTGTAGTTTTATATTTTAATGATCGAACGTGATAACGTCTGTATATAATATATGGATCGTTATATATTCTAAATCCTAAACTCTATATCTATAACGAGCATTTGAAAATTAATAAAAAGAAAAATAATCGAAAGAGACCATTGCAAACTAGACTACTTATATTTAAAATATTGTAAAATAGTATGTATAATCCTATTACGAATCAAAATATGTAATTTTAAGATAAAATATAATATGAAAATCTATTGTGATTTTCATATATCTGGCCTCTCAAAAGAATTATATACCTATATGTAAATAATGTCTAGTTTAAGTACCAGATAAAAACAAAAAACCAACCATAGTTAATATTTTTGGAATAAATGGAATATATTGGCAAAGCGCGGAGTTGAGTTCCGCCACTCAACACGCAATGCCTTAAATTCGGCGAAAAGTAGGGAATGGAAGTGGAACGGAGTGTCTTAACACTAGGTTCCCTGGCTCCCTCTGCCAACCCTGCCTTGTGCGGGATACAGCGTGAACCTAAGAAAGAAAGAAAGTAAATGAAATATATTTAAAACATTTAACCCTGCTATAAAACTATACATAAAGTATACTAGTAATAATAATAAATTAAACTATATTTTGAATTTTTATTTGGGGTGAAGTAGAAAGTATCACTTAGTTAGTACTAGTAAATTTAATTATATAAAAATAAGGTATGCGTTCGATTATTTAATTGTATAATTAAAAAAATCAGGTCGGTCTGTGTGCTTGTGTCTTATATAAAAAAGGTTTTAAAAACCAACAACCGAATGAATGCTTGACAAATAATATTATGCGACAATTGAGTTTCGGCCTTGGTCTAATAATTATTTAAGAAAGAAATACTTTAAAGCAAACAGACTGCTTCTTACGTTGTGTTACAATTTTATTATTATTATTTTTTTTAATTTAAATATTATTGAAAGCGAAGTAATTATCAAGACGTTGTCAACATTTAAATGTATGAAGATCATAATCTACATATATTTAAAGTATATAATGGTTTTGATCGATAAATCGAAGTAATTAAATATTTAATATTTTAATTTCTTCGTTCTAGTAACCAAAGTGACACGTTGAGTTTTGCCATTCAACACTCATTGCCTCAAATATGGAAAAAAGTGGACGATGGAAGAATTTCTCTTAAGTTCTCTCTGCCTATACTGCCATAGGCGGAATACTGCGTGATGTTTAACAAAACTTATAGTTTAGTGGCAGATGTTCAAATCTACCTGCACTAAGGCCAAATGTACGTCTTTGTAGGTGAATTCATTTTTATTATTCTTTCAAGAACTTATTTTAATAATTTATTTTGACTACTTTCTTCTTTCTTTAAGCATTTTTTAACTATAAAACAGTCGATGACGTAAAATTTCTATTTTTGTATGTACTAAAATTAACGCAAGCAAAGTTTGTAAATAGTCTTTACATATACATGTACAATGTTCATAAATTAAATTTGTTTTTTTTTTTTTAAATCTAAATAAATGTAATACTAAACCTTAATTTCATTTTCTATATTGTCTAAAAATACTTATATAAATCATCTGTATACTTATAATTCTAAAGATATTTCTAACTAGGATACGCTTATCTGATGAAACCTGTCTAAAAAGAAAGTACTTATTATTGCACTCGCATCGAAAGTATATTGAACAATTGAACATCAGTACGATTTGTCTTATAGATTAGAACAGTTTTGAATTAATAACCAATTATATCGTAATATTCCAAAGTAGGATAATAATTGCCTTAAAAGATTTCTAAATACAACGGATACGTAAGCGCTTTAATTTATTCACTTATAGAATTATGTATCATACTTGTAACATTAATCTTTATATGGTTTTAGCTTAACGCTGCAGCCCGAAGAGAGATCCCAGGAACCTAGTGTTAAGACACTCCGTTCCACTAAGAGACTTTTGCTCCCTACCTTCCATTGCAAACGTTAGCGAAACTTATAGCCGCGTTTTGCCTCGTTCTGAAAGCGAAAAGATTAAAATATTTAAACGTTTATTTCCTTGAGTGGGAATCGAACCCTGTCCCATTTCAAGTCACATATTAGTGAAACCTATGTAACGACTGGCCAGTCTGAATAAATCTATTCATCTATGTATACATAGACACATGTTGCGTTCATTTACGTAAAAAAAATAGCACACCTGGTTGAAATCCTTAAATATCGTACACTTAATATATATTTAACTGATTACTTCCTTTTTTAAGTCTGTTAAGAAACAATATTAAATAATGATGCATATATGATGATTGATAACGTTTTCATCTCTTCTGTTTCATGTAGTTTGATTTAAACGTAATGATTTTCACAACAAACATTATGTAGAGATGCTGGTATTTCTTAGTTACTTTAACTTAATTTCCAGTTTCCAGGATAGATCTGAGAGTTTAATATAAATTTGACTTGATATAAATCACAAGATAAATAGCATAACAAACACTTGATAGACACGAAAAAAACATCACTATTAAAACGAAAAAAAAATAAAAAGATATTTTAGTACTTGTGGTTATACTTATTATTTAAAAATATTTTACCGTTTTCGAAGTCTAGGAACGTCTCCTTTAGAGTGAATAAAAAACAACAAGTCATAAATCATTTAATTTATTAATTCGTACAATTTAACAGTCAATTATAAAAACAATGTGTTAAGCGGAAAATTAATTCTAAACGCAATATTAATTTCACAAACAATTCAATCATCTACACGCCCAAACTTAAGGAATTAATTAGGGTAATTTATTTTTTCTATGCGGATTCATTGTGGATAAATAATAATCTTTATTTATGGTTAGGCTTGTCGAGGAGCAGGGGCACCGATGTGTGGCTGTAAACGGGACATGTTGTGGGTTCGAGCCCACTCGAGGAACTTAAGGAGAAACTTAATAAATAATCTTAACTTAATAAATAATCTAAAATCTATATTTCGTAAAGTTTTATTGAAATTAGTTCAGTAGTTTTTGTCTGAAATAGGAAAAACAGCCAACCTCATAAATTTTACAGTTACATTTATTATATTAGCAGGATTATTTAGTTACTAGCTAAAAATACATATGTTTACTAACAATCCATAAAGAATATTGTTATATAACATTTCTGCCCACTTCTACCGCTGACCAAGTGAAGAATTCCCTTGATTCTCTTTCAGAGATTCAGATCAGCCAATAAGGGACCGGAGACCGTGAAAATTCTATAAAGCGTGTAATAAATGAAAAACAAAATTTACATAGAATAATACATCAACTAACGTTTTAAATGTTAGTAAGTACTTAGGGGGATACATAAAAAATGTAAATTACCTTATTATCATAAATTCTTTTTCAATTAAAATCTATAAAATAAATGTTACATGAACAATATTATTAAATAACAATATAAATATTCCTTTCTTTTTATGTTAATTAAATTTATATAATTGTTAACCTCTTTTTACACAACAATCATTCTATTTTTAACTATAGTGACATAACAATACGACTGCTAGTTCTTTAAATTACTTTTTGCAAAACAGCAGCGAACTATGCATACTATGTAGTAAATAATTTTAACAATTAATATTAGTGAAATCTATATTACCTTGGGTGTTACCTTTGTTATCAATATAAAAGGCGTTATTCCTAAACGAGATGTATCAGTTTGAAGTTGAATTTAGTATCCTAAGCAGAAATTGAAACTTTAAACATGTGCTTCAAGGTATTACAAAATACATATAATCATCAAAATATGTTGGTTTAAAAAGTGTCGCGTAAAGCTATATAAAAGTGATAAGTTACAAGTGAAAGCAGTTTTAAAGATTTTTGTATATTTCAGATATTGTGTTTCGCGAGTTTAGTGGCTGTGGCTCTAGCTTCGGATGGTCATGGTCAGGCCTACTCCTCTCAACATATCAACCGGCACGATGGCAAGCCAGAAGTAGTGCACGTGGGCCATGGACATGGTGACAAGCATGGACATGAAATTGATTATTATGTAAATATACGTCATATTTACTCCTAGGCCTGTCGTGGCGCAGCGGCACAAGAGTGTGACTGTAACCGACAGGTTCTGGGTTCGATCCCCAGTCGAGGAAGTGAAATATTTAATATTTTCAATTTAAATATTTAATGTTTCATTTCTTCGCTCTGGTAATAAGGCAAAGCGCGGCGTTGAGTTCCGCCACTCAACACGCAATGCCTCAAATACGGCGGAAAGTGGGGAACGGAAGTGGAACGGAGTGTCATAACACTAGGTTTCACTTTCGTTCCCTCTGCCTACCCTGCCTAGTGCGGGATACAGCGTGAAGCTGAGATGAGAGAGAGAGATATTTACTCCTAAAACTATCGACTTTTAAAAATTATTAAAAAAGACTTTTTTATATAAGACAGTTAATATAAAGCATAAATGTAGATAAAAAAATACTAGAAATTTTTTTTTTTTTTAAAAAAGGGATTCATTGTTAATTTTTATATTAATGCACATGGGCCATTTCGTCTACTAAAACAAAAAATACTAAAATTAATTGAGTATTTTACTTTTCTACAGGCGTACCCAAAATACGATTTTGCTTACAAAGTAGAAGACCCTCATACTGGAGATTTCAAGTCCCAGCATGAGAGCCGCGACGGTGACGTAGTCAAGGGATACTACGCTCTGAAGCAACCTGATGGCTCTGAACGCGAAGTACATTATGAAAGTGACGATCATACGGGGTAAGTGACTGCTTATATGTAAAAAAAATATATTTTATAGTAAAATTGATTACAGTTGGTGAGGCATGTAGTTGCGCAGGGGCGCAAGTGTTTGACTAAAAATACAACAAGCTTTATCTTCACTTAAAGAAATTAAATATTTTATATATTTTCAAATGAAATATGTAATGTTTTTGTTTGTTCGCTCTGGTAACAACTCTAAGTACGGCGTTGAGTTCCGCCATTCAAGACGCAAGGCCTCAATTTGGCGGAAATTTCCAAGTTCCCTCTGCCCCTACCCTCTCTTCTTACTTATAAATTTTTAAGATGATTTATAATGTATTATTATTCAATAAATAAAAGAAAACATTCATAATCTGAAAATTCTCAGGAAATATCTTTACTCGTAAGAACAATTGATTTTGGCATTTGATTTTTTTAAATATACAAGATATTTAATTAATATTGATTTATTAATTACCATAAGAACTTGGAAAAATATAAGTTAATTTAATTTACATCATAAAACTTGGCGTGGCGTGGCGCGTGGACACAAGCGTATGACTGTAAGCGTTTCAGTTCTGAGCTCGATCCCCACTCGACTAAATGAAATTTCAATATTTTCATTTTTCGCTCTGGCGATAAGGCAAAGCGCAGCATTCCGCCACTTAACACACTGCCTCAAGTAAGGAAAGTGGAGAACGGAAGTGTTTTAATTTGATTGGAATGCCATTCTCATTAAGACACCCAGTATTTCCAAGTCCCTTCTGCCTAACATATCATGTACAGGTTAGTTAACATAGTTAAGCTATGTAATTGGATGGATACTTAAATGGTTTGATGAACACATTTTTATCAAAGTTGATTCTTTCTCTTTATTTTTAGTATCATTTCAATACAATTGAATAATGTATAAGTACATTAATCAATTGATAATCAGGTAAAAGGTATTAAGGTAAAAGTAAGAAAGGAAAAGAAAGCTTTAATGTTAATGGTTTATAAATTTATGTTCTTTTTTTACAGTTTCCACGCCAACGTGAAATTCGGAACACATCATGTCGTCCCCCATCACCACTAAGCTTATAACCAAATATAGAATTATAGAAACCTCACGAATATAATATTTTTATACGTTTTGTATGAATAAATTATGTCATTCACAAGTTTAATATGTAGTTTTTATTGAAGATTTCTCTTGAAAATATTATGTGTAAATTATTTGTACGTAATCAAAGAAAAAAAGATAAACACACTAATTAATATAATTGTTTTTTAAAATCTCTCTATTTTATAAATTTCCTCTGTTTGTTATACAGTCACATTTTTGGAACTCCTGAACGGATTTGGATGACACTTTTTTACAGTAACTCACATTGGGTCACATTGGATTTCGATAACTGACACACCTGATATAAAGGCAGCCAAACTTTGAGAATTAATTAAATGCTACAACTTCAACATAAGTCATTAAGCGTGATAAATATTTTCATAGATACATATGTATAAGAATGGAAACTTTAAAAAACCTGATAAAACTTTATTTTTATGAAAAATTATAAAATGCCGCTTTAAAAGATTTGAACAAAAATTGAGCCATGGTAAAAAACTGTTTATATTCAAAACATTTTGGTATTCCAGAAAAAACACAGTTTTAATTCGTAAAATAACATTCAGAGACTTGAATTTGGTAATCGACACACATATTACATAGTTATCGTAACATTAGCTGCTGTTAGCCTCGCTAAATCGCTACAGGTTTCAATCACAACGGGTTGTGAATGGAAGAGGCAATGACAAGGGCTATTAAGTTGCGGATGGCCACAGTAAATAATAATGAAGTATATAATACGAATTCTAAAGAAGACATTATAAATACAATATTTTGTTTATTATATGTATGTCATGGGATTAAATAGTGGTAAATTAGTCAACTAGCGTGGGCTAAATTTTGATAATGATGTTTCTGTCGTGAGTTATTCTTGAATTATTTTTAGTTTTAAAATTATTTAAATACTATATTCAGTGTATTACTTTTTACTTAAGCTTTTACATGTAACAAGAAAGATCATATAGACAGTCAAAACCTTTAATAAGAACAAGCGGTTGTAAATTAAAGAATATTTGAATAGATGAATGGAAAAAGATTTATAAAAAGAGTAAAAAATATATTCTCAAACGATCGAAACTAGGTTGTCTACTACGCAATTTCGTCGCTGGCCAGGCCACGGTCACGGTCATTTGGTTGAAATATTTTTCAAGCATCATTAATTAAATAATATTTCTTTTATTGCTTTTATGTAGCGTTAAGACTTAAAATCCGTATAAAAAATTAAATAAGTGTGGCTCAAATCCATTGAAAGAATTAACAAAACATATCAAATGGAACTATCAAAGACTTGTGCCATTTATTTCAAAAAACAATTTTTAACACCCAAAAACAATCCCTTAGGACAATTTGTAGAAATAAGTATAACACTGACCTTTATTAAGAGCAGTTTTGCTATACATGATTTTTGCGTAACATTTTCAGGTGAAAAATTAATTCAACCTTTATACGATGACGACATGCCTCTAATTTTCAAATCTGGTTAAGGTTTATGATTAGTACTAGTGGAACTTTATAATCTTAGTTGTATGTTCTTTCTCAATCGATAGACTATCCAACATAAAAATATTTTTAAATTTGAATTAATAGTGTCTGAATTAAGCGTGATCTACACCTAAACTGTAGTGACGGTGTGCGTCGTCACATGGCAGGGTAGGCAGAGGAAGCAAGAGACACTTCCATTCCTCAGTTTCTGCCGAAATTTATCACGCCTACAGTCGACACCTGCGCCACGAATGGCCTCAACTTTACAGTTGATATTAAATGTAAATTTGTAATTCTAAAAAAAACGAAGGCCAGCTATCTTAAGATTAATACTGCACCTGATTCTTGATAATAATCTTTCAAGTCAATGACCTCTTGGCAAGGAGGTATTGCTGAATATCAGTGCTGGTTTAAATTAAAAGAATGTCGGAGATAGGAATATGCACGAGAAACACTTGTGTCGATAATGTATTTTTTACTAGATTGCGCAAGTTTGACAGCTTAGGGGTTTTAACTATAAAAACTTGTTACAATGACTGTATACACAATGATAAAGGGATATGGGGCTGCCCCTTTTGTTCGTTTTCCGTCAAATAACCGTAAACTCTAACCTCTATAGGCAACACCTTTTGGTTCGCTAGCCAAACAATTAGCGACTAGCGCGCCATCTGCATTGCAACAAAGATCCATTAGAGATCCCACTTTACTCAGCTTCACGCTGTATCCCGCAAATGGCGGGATAGGCAGACATAACTTGGGGCATGTTGTTAAGACACTCCGTGTCGAGTGGCAGAATTCAACGTCCGCGTTGCCTTGTGACCAATGCGAATGATTGAAAATATTAAAAATTTTTTTCCCTTAGAGGAGATCGAACCCATAACTTCTAACCCTAACCCTTTCACATTAGAGTAACATGCTTGTGCTCCTGGGCCAAGACAGGCCACAACTACATTTCACTGAAACTTATATGTAATATTGTATTGTGTTTAACTATTTTAAATGAAACACTTTTAAACGGATTAATCGCGTATATTGAATGGTAAACATTTACGAGTGGAAATTTGAATGGTAAACAGTCACGGGTAAACCCTGTCTACCCGTGACCACGGACTACTGTAAAGTGTTCGAAACGTCGGGTTTCCTAAAAAGGTTTACCATTCAATATACGCGATTAATCCGTTTAAAAGTGTTTCATTTAAAATGTATAACAATCGCGAAAATCAAAGACATTATTATTGTGTTTAACTAAGTAATTCTATAGGCGAAAATATATAACATATAAAAACAACGTTTAGGCATCGTGTAGCCTAGCATTAGGAGTGAATTTTTAAAATACTTATATCAAACAAAAATAAGATATTGCTAAAAATATTGAACAATGAAGTAAATATAGACCGACAGAAGTGACAAATAGCAATAAATAGAATAGTTTTTATGCAGTAGGTGCTTTTTTGCATGCAATTCAATATCTTTTAAAGTAATAGGTACCTAGAATTAAAATGTGGTTTGGAAATAAAAATTAATATAAGTAGGCACAAGGTATTTTATAATAAGATATTATACAGGTGTCCAATATGTAATGATACAGATTCACAAACTGTTTGGGTACATTTGTTATATACATACATTTATACATTTATACATTTCATTCATATAGATACGACTAACTAATATGACTTAGAAAATCTTTACGCCAATTGAAAAGATAAACAACTATCTTAATTTCCGGACTGGTTAGACAGAGCTTAGGCTAAACGTGATGTTGTATGTCTTCATTCAAGATTTTTTTAGGGTTTTGTTTCTCAAAACACAGACGTATTAGGCTGATATCAATATTAAATATTCAGGTCTCTTACTGTACATTAAATAAGTTTCCAATTTAATACAAAAAAAAAGTATGAGTCGTTTGTAATGCCTATTGTATTCAGAACATAATCAGAATCTGTATAGTACTTCTTCTGGACCTAACTTCTTACTATATACCTAACGGGGTAGCCATTGAGAATGCAGCCCCAAACTATACGGTCTCTGCATATCTCTTTCACCTTGTGTACGACGCAGGGGTATATATATTACACTATAAACGCAACAGGTTGCATTTGAAGTAATAATGAAAACAAAGTATCTTAATGAGACAACCACGAAAATATACAGGAGCGTGAAGCTAAAAAACAAAAAAATAAATAAATAAATAATCGTCACTATGAATGACGGAACATAAAATAGTGCAATTCGTTTTTTGCTCCTCACCTGTGCTGGACCCATTATTAACGTTAAATAAGGCTTCTTTGTATAACAATTGCAATTAATATATATTTACTAAGTTGTTAAAAACGATTGTTGTACAAAGCGCAGTCTTGATTTTGTAGTTGTATTAGAGACATTAATTGGGAGAATAACTAATAAAATAACCCTATCAGTACCGAATGCATAGTTTTTATAGTTTAAAAAAGCAAAAACATATTATTTTTTTTATCTAAAAAGTCGTTTACATTTCATGGAGACCCAAACTATAGCAATATCATTTACGTGCCGGTGTTAGGAAATATTTGCTAATACCGTGCAGTTTATTGAAGTATGTAAAGAATTGCGTATATTGTAACAAATTTACTTTACCCTTGCATTTATTAATATAAAAGACACGAAACAATGTCCAATAGTATCAGTCAGTTTGCATATTTCTTAGAACCAAGAAGTATTATTTTGCATATTCACAAAAATGTATTTCAAGGTATTTTAATTATTACAATAATTATTTTAAAATATTTTTGTACGAAATAAAAAAAAAAAAAACAGTACTTATGAAGGGAAAGAATATATCTAATCCAATAATAAGATATAATATATTGATCAACCTTCATCCTCGTTAAGCCGATGATATGACCTAGTGCGGTAGCTTTTTGACTGCTGCGCTAGGTTCTATCACCGGCTATTTTTGAAATATAATAATTAAAATATAGAAGTACATTTTACTATTTTTTTTTGTAGGATTTGGATCTACAAATATCAAGTTATGTAGGGTTGGTTTAATAATTATTCTACTTACAGTTTCTTTTCACTTTTCAGGTATTATGTCTTGTCGCTGTAACCATCGTAGCGGTAGCTAACTGTCACGTGGCATATTCTTCACAACACTTTTCAAAACATGATGGTCATCCTCAGATTGTACACGTACATGGACATGGACATGGAGGTGGACATGATCATGGACATGGACATGGTCACCATATTGATTACCACGTAAGTTATAATAATATAAGTTACAATATTTTTTATTATTTATTTTAATTTAAATAAGAAAATATTTATTCAATAAATATTACCTACGTCTTTTAATTAAGCAATTTTCTAATATTCCACTTGTTATTTAACTACATACGGTTTGTCCATCATGCCAGTCTGTAGCCAATAAATAAAAAAGGCCTCATTTCTTTTTCACCAATTAGGTCGAGAAACAAATTTTTTAGACATCATTGAATATAGCGTAGTAGGAATCGGAAATAAAAATAGTTTTCCTTATTAAACATTAATTTATCATAGTTTCTTAAATATTTTTATTTTTACTCTACTCTACTCAGCTTCACGCTGTATCCCGCACGAGGCAGGGTAGGCAGAGGGAACCCGGGAACCTAGTGTAAAGACACTACGTTCCAGCTCCGTTCCCCACTTTCCGCCGAATTTGAGGCATTGCGTGTTGAGAGGCGGAACTCAACGCCGCGCTTAGCCTTATTACCAGAGCGAAGAAATGAAACATTAAATATTTAAATTGAAAATATTAAATATTTCATTTCCTCGACTGGGGATCGAACCCAGAACCTGTCGGTTACAGTCACACTCTTGTGCCGCTGCGCCACGACAGGCCTTTTATTTTTATTTTTTATTTTTATTTGATAAATATTGGCTTTTTATTTTTATTTGATAAATATTTTTAGACACATCCCAAGTACCATTTTGAGTACAAAGTAAATGATCACCATACTGGTGATATCAAATCCCAGCATGAGAGTCGAGATGGAGATCACGTCAAGGGATACTACTCTCTACACCAACCCGATGGCTCTGTAAGGACTGTACACTACCATGGTGACCATCATACTGGGTAAATTATATATATTTATGTTTTTTTTTTTCTTTTTTAAATAAATAAACTGAATGATAATTATTATCAATTTATAAGAAACTTAAATGAAAAACTTTAAACTCAGCATGTAAACTTAAATCTGAAAATTTGCGTTAATCTGTTATACTTCAAAGCTAGTTGAACAGTAGTTTATAATAAATTTGATTTCAAATTTATATCTTGATTGAACTTCACCTGTTAATCAAATAACCAGTCCATGTGTTTATCCATTATCATTGTCGTTGTTGTTATCGTTTTCCTTTATGTACCTATACAAAATGGTACTAAGTAGATCAAGACAATGAGAAAATACTTTTTTTCTGTTAGCTTTATCTTTTCCGCTTTGAATCCCACGCAATTATAGATTTGCAGTTCCTAAGATATGTTTTTTTTTCATTTATCATATTATAAAAAAATATATTTTATTGTTGCTTTTCTTTTCAGATTCCACGCTGATGTGAAATACGCAACACACCATATTATTCCTAAGAAACACCACTAGTACTTCATAAATTCATTTTATTTGTTACTTAGTGTATAGATATGAGGTTATTTAATATGATTTTTTTATTGTATAAATGATCGTATTAATAACTTCAAATATTAATTGATTGAATGTTATTGGCTTATTTGTCACGTTTTTTTTTAAATAAACGAATAAAAAAAATGTGATTTTTCTATAAAACTCTGCGTCTATCTCTTTATTACAATGACTAATGAAGCACGAAATAGGTATTTTAGAAACCGTTCAACCAATAATTATTTTAAAAATGTGAGTCATTTGAAAGTTTTAACAAAAACATGTTAATCAAATCAAACCAATCTTATAGCTTATATTTAAATGGAAATAAATCTCAGAGTATTATTACCTATAGGTAAACAAAGACAAATTTCTAAGCTTAACTCTCTACATTTGCCAGCTTTTATATTTGATGATACCAATATCCCCTATAATAATTTCATTAAGAATCTAGGATAACACATACGGCTTCTCAAAATTTCAAAAAATAAAAATGTTTAATCAATGGGATCTCTCTTAAGAGAGAATTTTTTTTTCCGTTTCCTAAAACGGAAAAAAAATCTTTCCGTTTCCTAAAACGGAAAAAAATCGTTCCTATCTAAATAAAACATTATTATCCACTTCCCTCCTTCTCCCTATTATTGACGCCGACATTTGTTATTTTGACTTATTAGACTAAGAGGTCGCGGGATTTTTCGTAACGATCAGGGAAACAATCATATCGACATGTATCGTTTGCGGGGCAGTCCCCTCATGTGAATGCACTCGGTCTGCCTGTTCTCAGTGGTTGCGAACTCGAGTTATAGAGCTTGAAAGAGGCTTTATAGTTGCGAAAAAAAACGATCACAGAAATGGTCAGTTTTAGTATCTATTTAAAGTATAGCATCTCCGCATGCGAAATAAGTTGGTCAGCCGAAACTCCGTGGTTTGCATTCCAGAGTTATGATGTTCTAAAATTACAATCATATTGTTGCAGAAAGAAAACGATAAAACAAATAATCAGTTGTGGCACCAAATTGATGATTTATATCCCTACAAGTGAAAAGAGTTGGTCTGTCGGCTCTGAGTGGTTTCGACATTTCACAACTATCCTGGTGTAAGTATAGCGTATATTTGTTAAGAAAATCTAACACAAGAAAAGAACAGGTAAACCGCGTGCATTAACATGAGAGGACTGCCCCACAATCCATAAATTTCGATATGATCGTTTCTCTGATCGTTACGAAAAATCTCGCGACCCCTTAGTCTATATCACAAGAACGACTAGGAAAGTTAGAACGTCTACAAAATCTCTGTATCAGATATATATTTAATTCCGCTCTAAAACTGACAACAAAGCAAAAATAACTTTTCGTAACACAGTTGGGTATAAATAATTTACAGTTTAAATCGTCATTTTGTGGAATGTGCCACTTTATATTCTTCTTCTTCTCTTATCAGCTTCACGCTGTATCCCGCACTAGGCAGGGTAGGCAGAGGGAACGGAAGTGGAACCTAGTGTTATGACACTCCGTTCCACTTCCTTTCCCCACTTTCCGCCGAATTTGAGGCATTGCGTGTTGAGGGGCGGAACTCAACGCCGCGATTTGCCTTATTACCAGAGCGAAGAAATGAAACATTAAATATTTTTTAAATTGAAAATATTAAATATTTCATTTCCTCGACTGGGGATCGAACCCAGAACCTGTCGGTTACAGTCACACTCTTGTGCCGCTGCGCCACGACAGGCCTCAACTTATATTCGGTGATCAAAATCTCTTAAAACGTTCAACATATCCCTTAACCGTTTCTATTTAGCACGATAAAATAACATATGTAAATACAGTACAAAATAATATATGGAATATGTATATATTAATAATTTATAAATATGATATGCATTGGATATATATTTTACTTATTTATTTGTTCACTTAGTATGTATTTTTATATATTTAGCATAAAGTGTATGTAACATATATATTTTGTCTGCTACTTTATATTTATGTAAAGGGTTACCTGTAAGAAATCACTAATAGTGATAAGTTCGCCTTTGCATACTACCTCCATGCCTAAAATATTTTTGATATATTTTTATTTTGTATTTGTTATTTATTTTTTATTTCTCTCTTTCATGACAATGCTGTATTTCTTTTATGTATGCAATAAAGAGTTTTATCTATGATATTAACATCTAAGAAGTATATCTAATATTAGCACAATTACAACTTCCATCAATATTATATTCCCATCAGCAATCAATTTAATTCATTATTTTATTTCTTTTTTAAATAATGTTTTTTTTAATTTAATCGAGTAATTATTGACTTAGGTGAATATTTTCAAGCGCTTAAGTATCTTACATAGTTCATTTTCTTCCTTACCCATCTACATGTGATAGTTACTATCTAAAATATTTATTATCTATATATAACTATAATCATAAATATTTAAAAACTAATTATAATAATTACCATGGCATTCAGTCTACTCTATATACAATTTGAATTTGTCAAATAGATAATGGAAAACGGAGTATCTTGTTACTATGTTATCTCTGATACCCTGCAATATGTAAAGGTTTTTTTTTTTCGTATTTACGCTATATTGCGCTTTAAATAGAAAAAATCGAATATTAAGACATATTACTCTTTGTATATTAAGTAAAATGCAAATAGCCTCAATATTATAGTTCCCTCGAGTTCAATCCAAATCCATCGCAATACATAAAGACGCTGTTCAACTATCCATAATACCTGGCTAGTAGAGGCCAGACAATAATTTATTGAATTATGGTAAAGTCCAGACAATAATATACAGAAACTATATTGCAGTAAGGACGTATCCCACCTTCTATGTGAATACAACTTCAGAATCCGCCAAACAATATAAAATGTTTCGGCGATGGGAGATTTTGTTTAGTACCTATTTGAGATAATTTGTATCTAAAATAATTATACTCTCGAGTTTGGTATTTCAATAAATATCTACTGTCATCTCTTGAACAAACATTAAAGTGACAATTAATAATTCAATACAAATAAATAGGTAATAAAAAAAACTTTACTTACCCATATACATAGCATTTATCAAACTAAACTATTTTTTCTACTAATTTAATTTCTTTCCTTCACTGTGTACCTTTCAATGGTTAATTAGAACAATTAATTGAAATTCATACAGGAACATTTATTAGTATTACGTGTGAAACGCTTGAAACTATTAAAGCATATTAGGTACTAATGATGCTGTCGGTCAGTTAAATTAGCAATTTAATTGAGTGAAATCAATAAATCTCCATTATTTACCCTTGAGGATAATATATAAGACGTGAGAATTAATTTTAACATTATCAGTTAAATTTGTGTATTAGTTACAAAAACAGTTAATAAGTATACCAACAAAATGGTTGCTAAGGTAAGTCTTTGAGATAATATTATTCTTTAATTTTATTTACTATATTAATACATAAAGCTCCATAGAGTTCATTAGAACTCTATTAAGATATCTAGCAGCGATATTAATCCCTTCTCATAATAGTATACAAGTTTAAAGCAGCTGACTAAATTTACCGATAAACGTGATGGTTGTGTACTTGGGGAAAGAAAATATATTCATTTCCTGATATATGTATATTATCCATTTGCAGGTACTGTGTTTTCTCGCATTTGTGACAGTTGTAGTTTGCCAACACGGCTACAAGTATGGCCCTGCCTTCTCCTCACAAGCTATCTCTCGTAACGACGGGCATCCAGAAATCATACGTGAACCGGGATACGCAGACCATAATGGCTATGGATACGGTTCTAAATATGGGCCCCGATACAGTCCGAAATACGGATACGTTGATTATTATGTACGTCATTGAAAAAAATATATTTTTATTACGCATTTATTTTATAAGATATAAATTGAGTCCTATATATATAAACGTCCTAATTTCATATTAACAGGCCTACCCTAAGTATAATTTTGAATACAAAGTAGTGGACTACCATACTGGAGACATTAAAGCACAGCAGGAGAGCCGAGATGGTGATGTAGTTAAAGGATTCTACACTTTAAATCAACCCGATGGCTCTGAGAGGGCAGTTCGCTATTATGCTGACGACCACGTTGGGTAAGACTTATTTTCTTAGGTTCAAGTTACGTTTATAATATAAAGAGTAGACAAAAGAAACTTATTCAGCTTCACGCTCTATCCCGCACATGGCAGGATAGGCAGAGGGAACCTAGTGTTAAGACACTCTGTCCCATTTCCGTTTCTCACTTTCCGCCGAATTTGAGGCATTGCGTTTTGAGTGGCGAAACTCAACGCCATCTGCCCTGTGCCAGAGCGAAGAAATGAAAACATTAAATATTTAAATTGACAACATAAAATATTTCCAGAAGAAACTTAATAAGAAAAATAATATTTTTTACACTTTTTGGCCATTGCGGTTAATCGTGGCGCAGGTATAGCGTTGTAAGCGCTACAGATTTATACATTATAAATTTTTCCTGTTCTTATTACAGTTTCCAAGGTGATGTTAAATACGGCATCCATCATTTGTATCCTAAACATGAACATTGATTTAAAATATTAATAAATTTGAAGGTATAAAGCGTACTGTGACTTAAGTTATTATAATTTTAAAATTAAATATTTTAGTTTAAATATAAAGCTCTCAGTTCTCTTAGCAATATTTTTTTTCTTTATTGTGTTTTATAATGAAATAAAGTTATATATCCATATACTGATTTTGTTTTTTATTCCATCCTTACTTACTTTAAGCTATATTGATAAAGATCAAGGAGAAATTACAAAAGACAATAATTTTGTATAAAATAATTATTTTATTACGATCAGAAGTGCAAACCCAGACATTTCCATTCCCGACTTCTTGCTTAATTCTAGAGACATAACGTGTTAAATGGCAGAATTAAACTAAATATTTCGTTCCTCGAACAAGAATATAAATACTAATAGACATATTTATCGTTTTAAGTATTCTTTATTTTATTCAAGTGTTCTAATAATCATTTTAAATGGATTATTTTGATCTTTATCTAAGAATTTAAGTTAGAACATACCTCAAGCGTTATGAAATTTTAGCGGGGTTTAAATTAGCCAAGAATTGCATTATCGTAGACGGTTCAAGATTAAAATGGAAATGAAATTTTTAATAGACATTTTCAAATGAATGAATGATTTTTAATTACTTTATAAAAAAACTAACTTTTTCAAATAGTTTAATTTTTTTGAGACAACAAGTGATGGTAATTTGTCTTCTTATTTAAAAATAGTAAAGTTGAGGACTGCCGTGGCGCAAAGGCACAAGCGTGTGACTGTAAAAGCGTGTGACAGTAACCGACAGGCTCTGGGTTCGATTGCCATTCGAGGAAATGAAATATTTAATATTTTAAATTTAAATATTTAATGTTTTCATTTCTTCGCTGTGGTAGAAGGTAAAACGCGGCGTTAATTTCCACCACTCAATACACCATGCCTCAAATTCGGCGGAAAGTGGGGAACGGGAGTGTAACTGAGTGTCTTAACAATAGGTTTCCAAGTTCCTTCTGCCTACCCTGCCATGTGCGGGATACCTCGTGAATCTGAGTAGTAAATTTATTATCATAATTTCTATAAAATTGAAGCCTGTCGTAGCGCAGAGGCACAAGAGTGTGACTGTAACCGACAGGTTCTGTGTTCGATTCGCAGTCGAGGAAATATATCAATTTAAATATTTAATGTGTCATTTCTTCGCTCTGGTAATAAGGCAATGCGCGGCGTTGAGTTTCGCCACTCAACTGGCAATGCCTCAAATTGGGCGGAAAGTGAGGAATGGAAGTGGAACAGAGTGTCTTAACACTAAGTTCCCGGGTTCCCTCTGCCTACCATGCCTCGTGCGGGATACAGCGTGAAGATAAAAAAAATCAAAATGTTTAATTTTTTCCTGAAATAATACAAATTTTATTGTAAAAGTTTATCCATAATAAAAAAATGTGTTATTTTATTTTTAACAAAAGTCACTAGTAATTGTTTAATAAGCTTTACATTATAGTTCTATATACTAGTATTATAACGTTACTTTACATTATATTTTTATATTTTTATTTAAAGATTCATTTATTCATCTTTCATCATTAGTAACGCTATAATATATAAGTGGGAAACGGATCGATGTATCTGAACACCATCCAGATATTTAAATATTAATAGATTTTGTTACTTTAAAACGATCATATCAAACTCATTAATCGTATTTCGTTTGAAACAAATACTGCCAGTTACAAAAACGTTTTAAATAGTAATTGTAACGCAAAATTTTTACAAAAAAGTTTCTTCATCATAAGAAAGCCTTTGATATCTTTTGTTGCATACTAGAGTAACCTTCAATGCTGAATGTTATTGTATGTGCAGAATAAAATAGTCATTTGTAAAATAATTAAAAGTCAATAGTAATAAAAAGAAACCATGGAACATTAAATAGCTTACTTTTAAGTTTACCCATAGAGTTTTATCATTTCCCTCTCATGAGGTCATTATTATTTATGGCTCATTAACACAGCGATTGACTACAAATATATTTCTAGATGTTATTTCCATACTCATTAGTAAATTAATAATCTTATATTAAAGTTTATTTTTCGCTGAGATAAGACAAAATGCAGCGTTGACTTCCACCACCTAGCAAAAAATGTCTAGAATACTGAGTATGTGAAAGCAAAGGTTCAAAGAATGGAGTGACTTCACTTTCTTGGTACGCTCTACCCGCTACGTGACACAGGGCGTGAAAGTAAAATTTAACTTTATGCCATCTTATACAAAGATAAGGTTTATTTAATATTTTCCAGTTTTGACATATTTAGAGACTAAATATACTTACTTGGTCATCAAAAATTGCATTGTATAAGACCAAAGCATAAAAGCATAATGTAGAATTTAAATCCAAATTTCAGAAAACAAGCAAGGCCAAAGTGAGCCACAATAACTGTGATATTACGCCGATTAGATTATATCTAATAACTTCGTTAGAACGTTGTCAGAATAAATAGTTGAAACCTATAATTTTATAATATCCGATAGCTCATGAAATTTCAAGAGCTATTGCCGTAGCTATCTCTTATTGAGCACTCATGCATAATATTAATCTTAAATATGCTCAACAGAGTATATTTTTTTATATACGTTTTAAAATAATACAAAAAAAATTGTAATTATGAATCATTAGATTGGATGACATTGTCTTCATAAGGGTCAAACATCAGTCACTTTCGTAAAAAATACCACTCTTCTAGCTTCTTTTTTTATAAAATAGAAAAGAGTATAAAAGGACAACCCACCGCTGAGTTCCAGCTATTAAAAGTGTAAATATGGGCCTGGCAGTTTTAGGACATCGCGAAGGCCTTTGATATAATCTGGAATGGGGTACTACTTGCAGAATCAGTCTTACGGGCTTCTTGATAATTTATGCAAGTGGATAGCCAGGCCTGTCGTAACCAACAGGTTCTGGGTTCAATCCCCAGGCGAGGAAATGAAATATTTAATATTTTCAATTTAAATATTTAATGTTTAATTTCTTTGCTCTGGTAATAAGGCAAAGCGTGGCGTTAAGTTTCGCCACTCAACACGCAATGCCAAATCAAATTCGGCAGAAAGTGGGGAACGGAAGTGGAGTGGAGTGTCTTAACACTAGGTTCCCGGGTTCCCTCTGCCTACCCTGCCTCGTAAGGGATACAGCGTGAAGCTAAGAAAGAAAGAAAGAAAGTTGACCAGTTCATTTAATGGGCGCAATATCAAAGATGCTGTCGACGGTTTCTGTTTCGCTTATGATTCCGACTATCCCAAAAAGTTCCCAATTTAAGCCCTATTTGACACTCTTCGGTTTGCCATCATAAAATAATTATAATAAATACATAAGAATAACAATAAGTATCTGTAAACAACAATACACAATATTTTCAAAAAACTTTCAAAAGTTTCATAAAAGATAATCATACGTCTCGCGGACGTACGACATAGCTAAAACTACTTTTTTAAGAGTACTTAACGTTGTGCCACTGTCACGTTGCGCTAGCCCCGGCTGCCCACTGAGTTGACAAAAGCAGCCAGCGCAATGTGTTTGATAATAAAGAAGTAAAAAACAAAATTTATTCACGACACGTCTCGCGAACGTAGATTATCCTTCTAGGGTTAAATTAACATCAGTTTTGAAGATGAATATTAATTATAATTTCTTTGTACAAAAATTGATATAGTATAAAAATATCAATTTAAGTAAATTTAATTTAATTAAAAAAAAATATAGCGGTACGCACTAACAAACGAACTTCTTTTGAAATATTCAAACCTATGTTAACCACTAGCCTTTAGCCGTGTGATTCCGGCTTAGAATAGAATCACCCTGGTACTGATGGTGCCGTAAGAGGCGACTAAAGTATGTGTGGGAGAGTCACGTTGTCAGCACCGGCAACACGCATGGGCAGACCCGACCGGATTGTTACCACCCCCGGCAATTGAAACCGGCGTTAAGTAGTGGCTTTGGTCACTGCGTTTCGCATTAGGTAATGCCGAGCCCCGGTGCCCATCCACTTCAAAAGACGGCAACGCTCCTGTAGCTCCTCTTGAGTTTCACGGGGTCATGGGCGACGGTGATCACTTACCATCAGGTGACCCGTACGCTCGTTTGCCGTCTTTCCCATAAAAAAAAAAAACTATCTGCCGAATTTTACAGATATTGCTTGTTGAGTGTCAAGTGGAAATCAACGCTGCATTTTTTTTCTCGTTAACAAAGCGAGGAAAATGAATGTATTAAATATTTAATTTCTTCAAGGGGGCTTTGAACCTATCGTATTTACTGTAACAAGTGTTTTGTGTATTTGATGTTATTACTATTTCTCATCTTTAGTCTACACTTTTACTTTTACACATAGGCCAAGAACTAGGTTACGTGTTACTACGAGTATCATTAAAGGTAAGTTTTAATGAAACTTTTGACCCCAAGAGCTAAACATTCACAATCTGGGACTTGCACGCACGTGAAAATATATGATTAATACATAACTATATAATCATGCACTATAAAGATATTTTTGATTTTTTTCGATGATATTTAAATTGGATAATAAACTCACCTTATCATAATAATAGACTGCAAAGCATTAACTTGTAAGCACATGCGATGGCGTCAATATTTCCAAATGTAGAATACAGTGAAATCAATAGACCTCGACTGTTGTTACCCCTGCGGTTATTATAAAAGACGTGAGTACTAGCAATATAGTATCAGTTAAATTTTGTACACCAAAATAATAACTATATTCTCATAATGTTTGCTAAGGTGTGTAAATTTGATTATAAAATTATATTTTTATATAAATATCAACAAATTAATTTTAGTTATAATATTAATATTTACTTTTAAATTTTCAAGATTTTTTTCAGCTGTATCCCGCATGGCAGAGTAGGTAGAAGGAATTTAAGAACCCAGTGTTAAGTTTGGAGTAGCTTAACACTGGGTTCTTAAATTCCTCCATAATCCATTATCACTGAGCATTTGTAGCATTGCGTGCTCAGTGGCGGACCTCGACGCCGCTTTATCTTGTTACTAGAGCGAGGACCTGCGCCGTTTTCCATATTTTTAATATTACATATATTTGTTGTATTTTGTCCATACATGTGTAGGTATTGTGCTTTGCCGCCCTTGTCGCGATCGCGGCTGCCCAATATGGGCATGGACATGGTCATGCTTACTCTTCGCAACATATTTCTCGTCATGACGGACATCCTCAAGTTGTTCACGTTCACGGAGGACATGGTCATGACCACGGCCATGTTGATTATTTCGTAAGTAAAAAATATATATATTTTTAAAATTAAAGGAGACGAAGATAGTGACCTAAAAATACTATACGTATAATATGCATGGTACTTGATATGAATATAATAATACAAAACATTATAGGAAAAATAAACTTGATATTTTTTTTACAGACTCATCCTAAATATGACTTTGCCTACAAAGTAGAGGACCACCACACTGGCGACATCAAGTCCCAGCACGAGAGCCGCGACGGTGACGTAGTGAAGGGATACTACTCTCTCCACCAGCCTGATGGCTCTGAGAGATCTGTACACTATCATGGTGATCATCACACCGGGTAAGTTTAAATAGTTAGTCACACAATCAATATTTATTTCATATTAGTTTTTAAGCTTATAAATATCTTAAATAGTAAGTAGGTCTATATTAATGGTTCATTTTAAAATTGAATATATGTATATACCATATTTTATTCTACATAATATTTCATGAGATTAGCTAAAAAAATCAAGCTACTAAATTATCCCAATCAATAAATACGAGCATTTTTGCATTGTTTTGTTAGAATGGCTTTTTGTTTGAAATTCACTTTGTAGTCATTACTTTCCGTGGAAAGAAAGAATGAAATGAAATTAGTTTATTAAATTTGGTACGTTATCACTTATATTATACGTAAAGGAATAAATAAGTGAATATTTATAGATATTTCAAGAAAGAAAAATAGACTTATAATTATAATTAAGGTCATATAAACCGATTTTTTTTAATTATATACTAATCTATGTTTATTGTTGCAGTTTCCATGCTGATGTGAAATTCAACACTCACCACCTTGTCCCCAAACATCATTACTAATTTAATATAATTAGGCTGCACTGAAAAAAAAATACTATAATCGTTTAATTTTTTATTCTTTTTAAATCACTGTAAATATATGTATTAAAATTGATTTAAAAAAGTTATTAAAAGTGTAAAATAATCCACAATTGGATACTTGTATATATGCTTACTTTTGATGTCTTAAGTACTGCAGCTGCAATAAAAATATTACTACAATAAAACATGTTTTTTTTTTTTCAATATTTTTTGTATTTTCTTTTGGCTTACTATTTATAACCGTACATTGAATCATTTATGTTTTTCGACTAGTACTTGAACTTACAAATTAAAAATAATATTTAATATACTTGCGAACTGAACACGATAACATCTCCTTAAGATTTATTAGATCAAATTATGCAAAATCTTTACGTATTCTTTGATCTTCTCGTGTTATTCTCATGATAAACGGAATAGTTTATCCCACCAAAAACAATTCAAGTAAAATTTTGCCAAGACGACCACATAAGGTTAGCCCTGTGAAAAAGATATCAGATCTAATGTAGAGCCAAGCTTCTGAATCTACAATAAAAAAATAAGTAAAACGGTATCAATATGTATAGGTACATTGTTCGATTTTCAAAATAAAGAAAATAAAGTTAGGAAATATCTATGTTCATTTCCTAAAAATGTACCTATTTATAGATTATTGTAAATACCTATATATATATATATATATATATATATATATCTATATATATATATATATATATATATATATATATATATATATATATATATATATATATATATATATATATATATATATATATATATATATATATATATATATATATATATATATATATATATATATATATATATATATATATATATATTTATGTGAACATAAATCGTTCTATCCCTATTTTACCTATTTCTTAATTTGTAATACATTTAAATGCAAAACTTTAGTATAATAAAACCGTTTAACCTAATTTTTTTACTTTTATATTTTAAGTTTTTTGTTCTTATTTATACCATTCTGTTTGGATATCATTACGATGTACCACAGAGGTCCAAGGTCCACGAGGCTTTGTACAACAAGATATGTCTGAATCTTGAGGGAAAAAGGCTAACGACATATAATTTTTAGCCACCCTAACGCCGCACTGTCCTCGATAGGATACAAGAACTTGACTTGAGTGTCATATTGTGATTTTGTATAATTCACTGTAATACACTTACTAAGCCCTTTAATTTGATACTCATATTGATGAGATTGAAAAAGATTAAATTATCTGATATTTTGTAGCAGCGGCCATCTTGAGTTTTTTTTTGTAAAGGCACTGTATTCTATTTAACAAGCCCTTTTATTTGATATCCATATTGATGGGATTAAACGAAAGTTTTCCGCCATCTTGGAGCGCTGGCTATCTTAGATTCACAATAATATTAAATATACACAGTTGTATTGACACCAGAATCAAAAGCATACACCAAATTTCAGATTAATCGGTTTAGAAGAAAAGGGTGAAATTTTAATGACTAAATTGTGTGGATTGAGTTGAAGCATTACGCCATTAATCGTATAAGTATTACGTAAGCAATATAGGGCGGTGGGGTGTTCTCTGCTTTGCTTATGGATGACATGGGGGGTAGGGGAGACTAGTTGATGATTACGTCATCGGTAGTTATATACTTTTTGTCTTTGCTTGAAAACAAAACGGGGATTCCCGCAAATAATGCATACGTTTAGGCACTCGCGTTAGAACCGAGTAGGAGAATAACCGTGCTATGTTTACTTGTCTAAACTTCCTTTATCAGCGTATTGTTTCTTTTGTATACTATATCACGTAGCTCGAAACAATCCAACGTCATCGAAAACTTAGAATCATGGATTCCATTTTCATGGACTGAAAACTGTTCATTTAAATTTAATATGTATACTAAAAAATTAAAATATATTTGCTATGTTAGTAAGTTATAATATTTTTGTACTTTATTCTATATTGAATATTCTAACAGTAAAATATAATCCTAAATCTTTTTTCTTAGTTTTCAAATTCTTAGTTTGCTAACAAGGGGTATGGGGGTTAGGGTTAATAATTCTAATAAATCTGCTTACGTAATACTTGAACGGCCCTTGCTTATATTATTTATGTAAAAGATTGACCACTGTAGAACATTAAATAAAAGTAAAATTCCAATATATATTACACTTATTACTTCTCAACACCAAAAAATATAAAAAATATGATATGCTTATATTGATATCTACATAAGGTATTAGAACAGCACTTTTCAAAGAAAATTTCATATTATTCGTAACGTAGATATGGCGTTGTGTTTTTATCATTTAAAATCAAATTATTCAGGCGAATCATAAATGTCCTTAATAAAAATAAGTATTAGATAGCTAAATATAATTCTTTATAAAGATTTTGCCAGTATTTTATTATGTATATGAAGCTAATCGCTCAAAAAGATAAGCGATTTTAACGGAAAATTCTGTTTCTTTTTAATCTCGAGAATGACTTTTTATCTGATGAGTAGTTAGTTAATTTTAGTAGCATCACAACGATAAATTTTGAACCATATCACATTTCATAAATATTATTTAATAATACTTAGGACACAGCAGGTACAATATCAAATGAAATATATTTTAAGATTGTAAATAGGTTAAAAGAAAAACATAACATATTTTATAAGTTACTATATTTTGAAATAAATAACAAATATATCTTTTACATTATTAACATTAAACAAGAGATAGCCGTTACAAAGATTACAGATACCTTTTTTCAGTCAAATATTAGTAGTGATGTTTAGGGACAACGTGATGAGTGTCAAATTTAACATCCGCATGAAATCTGCAATAAATAATATATTCATATTATTAATAATATGCTTATTTGTAATTTTATAAATTCACACAATTTCTTTGTAAGCAAAACTATGCCAGAAGGGGCAGCTTTTATGTAACCTTACCCAGTATGATGGTCGCCGTGATAGTGTACAGATCTCTCAGAGCCATCAGGCTGGTGGAGAGAGTAGTATCCCTTCACTACGTCACCGTCGCGGCTCTCGTGTTGGGACTTAATATCGCCAGTGTGGTGGTCCTCTACTTTGTAGTCAAACTCATACTTAGGATGAGCCTACAATCGTTATAAGAAGTTTAATTAAGTTCAATAATTTTCTAATACAAATAAAAATAGCATGGTATGATATATGACTTACATGGTAGTCGACGTGACCGTGACCATGACCATGGTCATATCCGTGACCGCCATGTACGTGTACAACTTCAGGATGTCCGTCGTGACGGGAGATGTGTTGAGAGGAGTAAGCATGCCCATGTCCATGTCCATATTGGGCAGCCGCGAGGGCGATAAGAGAAGCAAAACACAACACCTATTAAAAAATAAAATGTTTCCCAATTAAATTAAATATATAACTTTCTTAGCAAACATATATATTATTCATATTAAATATAACTTTAGGTTTTTAAATATAAATAATACCTTGAAGAACATTTTTAAAAGCAGCTATTATTTTGGTTTTCCAAACTAAACTGATGTAGAAGTAGTAGTATTCACGCTTTTTATATTAACCGCAAGGGTAACTAGCCGAGGTCCACTGAGTTCGCTCTATTTAATATTTGGTAATATTGTAGTCATCGCGTGAGCTTATTAATTTTTAAACGATACATGAAAAAAATTAAGTCCATTAAATTTTATTACCTGATTAGTCTTTTCTACAATTACGGATTTTGATGTAGGTAAATAAATAGAATTGTTTAATTACAGAAGAATTCATAATATGCTTTTTTTGAAATTATATTTTTTGTATGATGAATAATGAAAATTATCTTTTATTTGAATTACAAAATATATAATAATGAAAATATAATTTGGAATTAGGTTTCTTAAAGCGGTTTACGGGTAGTGTAATTTAGTAAAAATCATCAATTAACGAAATAGCGCATGTTATACATAATATATGTGTGTGCGCATATCGAGTATATTACAATATAAATAAGCACGAGTTAGTAGGCTTGTTGAAAAGGTATCGATATATATCGATATTTTTAGCCAATATATTAATATATTGAAGCCCTGTCGTGGCGTAGCAGATTCCCACTCGAGGAAAAAAGCCGGTGGTGTTTTTAGTAGTCTATTGTCGATATTTCCGCTATCCGCTGTGCACTTCGATATTTATTTTTACTTTATTTCTTTTTTATCATTTTATTTATTTGTCAGCGATTCTCGATAAGTATACGTAGTTTCAGTTTTTGATAAGTTTCTAATTAATCTGATATTTTAAAGCCGGTTAAAATCACGTTCAAATTTTCCTTTTCATCGATACAATTGAAATTAAAATATATATATATATATATATATATATATATATATATATATATATATATATATATATATATATATATATATATATATATATATATATATATATATATATATATATATATATATATATATATATATATATATATATATATATATATATATATATATATATATATATATATATATATATATATATATATATATATATATATATATATATCACCATTTTTTTTGACAAAAAACTCTTTAGTATTCAAAAAATACTATAATTAATGTAAAAAATTGAAAATTTATCTGAGCCGTGTACCGTTGTTTCCAAACTGAATTGAGAAACATTTGCAATTTTTTTAGTATACATTAAACTTGCAATTATGGAGAATGAAACTAATAAGCCTCGCATGGCTACCGATATCGTTGTAGTAATATAAAAGACGTGAGTGGTCGCGACATTGAATCAGTATAGTTTTTATCATAGAAACCAAAACATAATTTACAATCAAAATGTTAGCCAAGGTAATTTTAAAATTAAAAAAATCAAAAATATTAAATTAACGGGATACTGTTATGACATGAAACACTGACTGTTATGTCCATCAAATAATATAATATTTTGTTAATATTAATCAGTTAATAATAGACCTATATGATATTTAAGATCGCTCTCAATATACATATATTCTTTTGAATGACAAAGTTCTTCAATCTAGTTAAGAATTTGTACTAAGTATCTATTTAAGAACTTTGTCATTTAACAGAATGTGATCTAAATAAGATAAACATATTGTAAATACAAAAGATAAAAATAATTATAAGATATTTCAGGTAATCGGTTTCTTCACCATCGTCGCATTTGCCGCTGCTCAGTATGGACACGGACATGGATCGGCTTACTCCTCACAACATATATCCCGTCACGATGGTCATCATCAAGCAGCTCATTCACATGGCGGTCACGGTCACGGTCACGTAGATTATTATGTAGGTACAATAATTTATAAGTGAATTCATAATTAAAAATAATGTTTACTTGATAGTTTACTGTATCACAGTGTTTCTAGTTAGTCTTTTTTAAACAGCTTCTCGCCTTCCGCTTGACTGAGGTAACTCTTAGTTTCGTTTTGCCACTTTCCGCCAAATTTCAGGTATTGCGTATGGAGTAGCGAAACTCAACGCCGCGGTTTGACTTGTTACTAGAGCGAAGAAATTAAAATATTAACTTAATTTAAAAATATTAAATATTTCATTTTCTCGAGTAGGGATCGAACTCACAACCTGTCATGCTTACAGTTACTCGTTTGTGCCCCTGCGCCAGGACTGGCCTTAAGTTCTCTAATTAGTTAAGAATACATATCTTTATTTTAAAGCACTTGGAGGGAATTTATTTTTTTATTTGAACATTTTTTTCTAGAGTCATCCTAAATATGACTTCTCATACAAAGTAGAAGATCACCACACTGGTGACATCAAGTCCCAGCACGAGAGTCGGGATGGTGACGTAGTGAAAGGATTCTATTCTTTGCATCAGCCTGATGGATCTGTACGATCAGTGCACTATCACGGTGACCACCACACTGGGTAAGAACACTCTTTTTAAAATATTTAAAAACATCAACAAACTTTTTAAATACTAAAGTTTTAAAAATCTAGAGATAGAACATGTAATATACAAAAAAAATCTTATAATAATTTATATATATTTTGTTTATTTACAGCTTTCACGCTGACGTGAAGTATGATATTCATCACATTGTACCCAAACATTATTATTAGGTGTACCAAAAATATTGTGAACTCTTCATTCTGTTAATTATGTTTTCTAAAAATACATTTTGTGTTGTTATATATTTTTTAATATAAAATAATAAATGTTAGTTTCTTTTTTATATAACCTTACCTCGTAACGTAATTTGTATTTTAACATATATAAGACTTTTCGGATTTCGTACTTCAAGAAAAAAATGGGAGCAGCATATCAACTCTTCCTGATAGCATTTTGTCATCCGTCCATTTCTATTTTTGTCCAGACGTATGTCATGACCATTTATAATATTATAACATTTCATGAAGTGGACGTATCAAACTGTGAAATAATTATCAAATACATAAATTCACTCTAAAACTATAATCACAACTGGACACGTAAAAGTAAAAATAAAAGAAAAATAAAAAAAAAATCTCATTATCTGTAGTTCTTTTTATATAAAATAAGAATATTCTTTGAAAGCGCAGGTTTGATAAATTTGCCTCATAACTAAAATCTATTTCTCGTAGAAATGTAATTATTATAATTATTTATTCGGACTGAAATAACATACCACGCAATTTGTAGGACAATGATGATAGTAAGCTATGTAAATTTTAGCTGAACAATAAAAAAAGCTGGTTTGAACAGCTGGTTAGTAATTATTTTTCATGATTTTATTTATACTCTCTAGTAAAACTTTATATTTTGTAGGACAAATATTTTTTCATGTTAATTAGATAACTATCTGTATAATTAGCCAAAAAAATCCATTAGTAATATATTTTTTTTAAATTCGTGAATTCAATATATTTTATCTCTATTATCTCAGTTATAAACCACAATCGAGAATTTTTGTACAAGATTTTTTTAGGCGTCTCATTGAACATTCAGCTTGATAGTAATTACTTTTACATTAAGTATTAGTACTACAACTTTTGAGCCTAGGACCAAAAAAGGCATACCGTGCAATTTGTAGGACAATGTGAGTGGCAAACTATGTAAAAGCTAGCCAGCCAATAAACAAAAAAATAGCTGGTTAGTAATTATTCTTCTTGACTTCCTTTATGATACATCTTCGAGAGGGGGGACTCCCTAACGAAACCATATATTTTGTAGTACAAATATTTTATCACGTTATTTAGATCTTGATATTTAACAAATAAAAATTGGCTAGTAATAAATTTTTAAAATTTGTCCAATACATATACTTCACCCTCTCCACCTCTATTAAGCTACCATTTACCAACATTACTGTAAAGAAAAATTTAGGGATTCTTTTCAAAAGGAAGCTACTCACCAAAAATGAGCTTGTAAGTAATAAATTATGATTACATTTTGCAACAAGCCAATTTCTAATACAAATTAAAAAAAGATATAATGATGAAGAAAAATGCATCATATTCCGTCAATAGTTATAAGTTGTACTATTAAAATAAAATTCTAAAATTGATACAGTTCCTATGGGAAGCGAGTCTAACTAGCATTTAACTAATTTTTAAAATAAGAATTTGATGTTTAAGCAGCACAGTTTGATTCTTTTTCCGCATTGTTAAAAGGAAACATCTTGAGAGGCCTGCCGTGGCCCAGGGGCACATGATGTGTGACAGCAAGAGAGACAGAAAAACAAAGTTTTATAGAATATTTACTTTTAATATCTATTACTCATTAAAGCCTAGATTGTGAACATCACAAAAATCTTGGTAATTACAAATATTCTTTTAATTTTTTTTTTTAAATATTGAAATAAAATAAACACTCAAGTACACGAACAAGTATAGTACTAAGAAACGAAACAGTTTAAATCGGTTCAGATAGAAAGAAAATGTGAAACTTGGTGAGATGCTCCATTCACAAACATTATATACCAAACTAAATTGATGTAGGAACTGTAGTACAAACGCATTTTATAATAGCCGTAAGGGTAAGTAAACGAGGTCCATTAATTTCACTCTATTTTCCATTTGGTAATATATGGACATTGCATGTAGATATTTTATGAATTGTATTATATAAAATACAAATGATTAATGTTGATCTTTTTTTTAGTTACGGTTTTTACGTACATTAGTAGTCACCTAGTACCAAGTTATTCCGTTTTTCGGTTTCAGAATCCGTTTTAGATATACCCGAATCCGTGATAATGCATAGTGTCTATAATTTATTAGACGATAGATGTAATATTTGTAATATATTTTTTAAATATCTATAATTGATTTAGGGGCTTTTCGTTGATTTTTATATAAACGTTATAAATCTTACAAATTTAGAAGGCATTTGTAAATTAAAAAATAATGCCACAAAAATATCTACACTTATCATATTTTTCTAGAAAAAATTTTGCAAAGTTGCAATGAAATTAAATTCCAAATAATTACGAGCACATTTCACGTATTATTAATTTATATTACGTATAATACAATTATTAATTAATCTATGTACAATGAAAATATTATAACGATTCTCAAATTAAACTTACAATTTAAAATTTACAATAGTCGTGATGCATATTTTATTAATTATTTCGTAAAAAGAAGAAATATAGCAATAACTTCACATATTTACAAATAGCTAAAAAAACCGGTATTTTTTAAAATCAGTGAATGAACGAAATGCTCCATTTTTACTTACAGTACATGATAATGCAAATGCAAAACTCCGATGCATATTTTGGGGGCACGTTTTAGATAAGCCTTTGTAGGCCAACAGCGTATAAGTGGAAGGATAATATTTTTCATTATATATATTTCAAATGTAGTATACATTGTCGTTAATATATTAAAAATGACAAATTTAAATTAAAAGTCCTGTTAAGTCTAAAATTATCACGTTATGCCTCAAAATCAGATTTGGACACGTGATAATAATTTAAAAAAAGCTATTAGTGGCAGTTATTCAAACCTCACATAGTTTCATTAATATAAAATTCATAAAGTGGTAGTCAAAGAGTATCAGTTTAGTTTTTACTATAGAAAAATAAACTTTACTTGAAAAATATTAACAGTTATGCATGAATTTTTGAAGTAGTTATATAAATTTTTTTTAGTATACTTATACCTTTTAATATAAAGCAAATTAAAAATGTCAATGTCATAAAATAAACATACCATTATAAATGTATTTATGTTAAATTGACTGACGATAACTTTAAAATTATAGGTGATTCGGTATTTTCATTACTGTTTATATTTGAGCAAATATTATCGTTGTTTGTTTATTCATTATAAAATTGTTAGTTATATACATATACTTTGTTTTTTTTTTAGTATTCTTTATGGTGTGCATTAAATAATTCATCTACTATCCGAGGTACGTAATTCTTTCATGTTTTTAAGGATCGTACTTAAGTTAAATTAAAAAAGAAAAATAAACAAAAACCCTGCATGAAATTCAAAAGAAAAAAAGCCGACTATTTCTTTAGGATTAACAGTTTGGATCTACTTAAATTTTCCAAGTCTCTCGATGAAGATTTAATTGATTGAAGAGTAAGTCCCGTTATGCAGTGGAGTTTTTTGCTTTTTATTTAAATATCTTTTTATTTCCCACATTTTCATTATGATTTATTAACTTATTTCACTTCGAGTTTCGCACTAATGAAATATTAATATTTGCCCGAATGTTTGATATTGGAAACATAATAAAAAAATCGTATTTTGCAATAATTTCTCTAAATAATGATAATGGTTAACTAGAAGTTTTGTTCCATTCTGAAGAGGGAAAACAACATGCACGTACATTTGCATTGTTGTTTATACTTTGGCTGACGGTCATGCAAATATTCGGTCCCTCACTCACTTTCCCCATTGTGACACCACAATAGTACCCCACTGTCTTTTTTTTTTTTTTAATATAGTGATGATAATCATATGTTACTTTGAAAACATTTTATTGAGTCCTTTAAAAGAATGAGAAAAAATTTGATAATGAGCAATTATCAAAATTGTTATTAAATTATGTCTTGCTATATGGAACTGCTTAATACAACTAATTGTTCATATAAAATCTGTAAAGGTAAATAAAAGTATATACCTATATCTGAAAAGTAATTATTTATTGGGACTATTTACAGAAGTATATATATTATTTTTTAAAACAATCATATTTAAATAATTAATAATGATGTTTCGGGGCTACGTGATGAGTGTTGAATTTCACATCGGCGTGGAAGCTGTAACAAATATAATATGGATATTTTTATAAGTAGTACATAAGCTTAATAATATAATTCAGGTTCACGTTGTATTCCACATGTACATGACAGGGTAGGCGGAGGGAACTTGGGGCCCTAGTGTTAAGACACTCCGTTCCACTTCTGTTCTCCCACTTTCCAATGAATTTGAGGCATTGCGTGTTGAGTGATGGAACTCAACGCCGCGTTTTGCCTTGTACCAGAGCAAAGAAATGAAAAAAATAAATATTTAGATTGAAAATATTAAATACTTCATTTTCTCGAGCGGGGAGCGAACCCACAACCTGTCGGTTACAGTCACACGCTTCTACCACTTCGCCACGACAGGCCTTCATAATATAATTAATATATTATAACATAAATATACGTAAAATGTAATTTTACTTAAACTTACCCAGTGTGATGATCACCATGGTAGTGTACAGATCTCTCAGAGCCATCAGGCTGGTGGAGAGAGTAGTATCCCTTCACTACGTCACCGTCGCGGCTCTCGTGCTGGGACTTGATGTCGCCAGTGTGGTGGTCCTCTACTTTGTAGTCGAACTCATACTTAGGATGGGTCTAAAGTTAACATTAAATATTGAGCTTAATTTTAACAATATCTGCAAAAACTTAAAATGTATATAAAATAATAAAATATATAGCTTACATGGTAGTCAACGTGACCATGACCATGGTCGTATCCGTGACCGCCATGTACGTGTACAACTTCAGGATGTCCGTCGTGACGGGAGATGTGTTGAGAGGAGTAAGCGTGTCCATGTCCATACTGGGCAGCCGCGAGGGCGACGAGGGCGAAGAAACAAAGTACCTAAAATATGAAAAATATTTTTTTTGTTATTTCATGAAAAGTAGCTTTAAACTTTTAAATAGAGAAATATAAAAATTTTGAATAATGATATATGTATAATTAAATTTGTAGTCAAAAATGTTACCTTAGCATACATTTTGATTTTAGATAATGTTTATGTTACTACGATAAAAAGTTAACTGATAGTATTTGGCTACCATTCACGTCTTTTATATTACTACAACGGCAACCATGCGAGGTTTATTAGTTTCACTCTTTATAATTGCTTGTTTAAATTATCAGTCGGAATGTATATTAAATATTTTGCAAATTTATCTCAACTATTTTCGCATGATTAACGTTTACAATAATGATATATATACTCGTAAAACAATGTAATGGTAGAAAAAAATATTTAAATTGATTATCTATTACAAGTATTTGCCGTGTGATTCTGGCTTAGAATAGGATCACCCTGGTACTGATGGTGTCGTAAGAGGCGACTAAAGTGCATGTGGTAGAGTCACTTAGCCAGTAATGGCAACACGCATGGGCAGACTCGACCGGATTGTTACCACCCCCGGCATTTAAGACCGGCGTTAAGTTGTGGCTTTGGCCCTTCTACCTTAAAGGACGGCAACGCTCCTGTAGCTTCTCTGGAGTTGCTCGGGGCCGTGGGTGACGGTGATCACTTACCACCAGGTGACCCGTACGCTCGTTTGCCGTCTTTTCCATAAAAAAAATGTATTGGTTTTAGTTGCTTTTCTTTCAATATTCCACACATAGCGAGATAGCCAGAGAGACCTTATAGTAAAGATACTTCTTTCTTCTATTTACTGCCTGTAAGAAACATTACAGGTTGAGTGGCGGAACTAATTACCGCACTTTGTTTCGGTAGAGCTTAGAAATTAAAATAGTTTATTACACTGAGTGGAAATAGAACTTTTAACAAATGCACAGACCTGAGTCCTTCGCATTTTAATCTATGCCCCGCCTCTAGCTTGCCTTTATTAACCAGCAAACTGGAGCTCAAAAGTAGAAAAAGAATGATATTCTAAATAGATTAATATTACTTTCTTACAAAATGTTCAAATTACTGAAATCTTTTTTGTTGGGCAGAATTAAATAAAGGCTTAGAACAACCTTAATCAAAAATAATGTAGATTTTAAAAAGTACATTTTTTTTATATGGATGTAATAATATAAATGCAAAGCGAACGTTTATAATATACAACGCATCAATTAATATAATAATATAAAATGTTCTCAATATTACCAAATACAAAATACAGTGAAATCATTCGACCTCGGCTAGTTACGTTTGCGGTTAATATAAATAGCGTGTGTATGGACACTTCGAAATCAGTTTTCTTTTGACAATCAAAATAATAACTGTTTTTAAAAATGTTTTTTAAGGTATTATAAATATATTTTTATATCTAATATAAATAATATGCAGCGTTGAGTTTCGCTACACAGCACACAATCAATAGAAGAAAGAAGATATTTCCGCAGAAAATGGGGAAAGGGACACTTCCTTTCCCCATTTTCTGCGGAACTTAATGGGAACACAGTGTATTAAAACTAGGTTCAATTTGCCTACTTTGGATAAAACGTGAAACTAAAAATAAATAATTTTATTTAGAAATATATATCTGTTATATAATATTCTGTCTATATCAAGGTATTGTGTTTCGCTGCTCTCGTCGCCCTCGCGGCTGCCCAGTACGGACATGGACACGCTTACTCCTCTCAGCACATCTCCCGTCACGATGGACATCCTGAGGTTGTACACGTACATGGCGGTCATGGATATGACCACGGCCATGGTCATGTTGACTACCATGTAAGTTATACACCACATCGTGTATATGTTTATCTTTTTGAGTTATTAAATGTTCCTTAACTTCTTATAATGTTTATAGGCACATCCCAAATATGAGTTTGACTATAAAGTAGAGGACCATCACACTGGGGACATCAAATCCCAGCACGAGAGCCGCGATGGGGACGTAGTGAAGGGCTACTACTCTCTCCACCAGCCTGATGGCTCAGAGAGATCTGTACACTATCATGGTGATCATCACACTGGGTAAGTTTACATTAATTCGTATTCGTAGATTTTTGACCAACATTATTATTAAAATAGAACATATTTTGCTATTATATTCATTTTTAAATATAAAAACAAATTTTATAACAACTATCATAATTGTTACAGCTTCCACGCCGATGTTAAATTCGACACTCATCATGTGGCACCTAAACATCACTACTAATCACATATTATTACATAATTGACTATAATTATCCATAAGTTATTGTTTATTATTTTAAAACATCTTGGTTTAAATTGAATAAACAAGATTCATATTAATTATATTTTTTTTTCTTATTACCATATCCTATGTAGCTATGAGCTCCTAGCTATTATTTATTTAAAAATTAATTTTAGTCGACATGAAAACAATAGATTAAATCTATAATAGTCAATGAGACCTGTCGTGGTGCAGCGGTACAAGCGTATGGCTACAAACAATTGAGTGTCTTAACATTAAGTTCCCAAGATTCCCTTGTCTACCCTGCCATGTGCGGGATACAGCGTCAAGCTGAATTGAGGTTAATAGTCAATTTAATACTATTATAAACTAAATCTATGTATTATCATTTTATTGTAATTATTACTATTCTTACCTATATCAATTTAGGAAAAACCACAATAAGTTAAGGCATATCGCGGCGCAGGGGCACAAACGTGTGACTGTAAGCGTGGCACATAGTGGGTTCGATCTCCACTCGATAAAATGAAATATTAAATATTTTAAAATAGATATTTAATGTTTACATTTATTCGCTCTGGTAACAAGGCAAAGCGCGGCGTTAAATTCCGCTACTCAACACGTAATGCTTCAATGTTCCCAAATTCCATATAATTTTTTTTTTATATATTTATCATGTACAGACAGTGGGGTACAGATTTATTATAAGTATAGAAAATCATTACGAACATATGTTTTTATACCACTTTCTATATATATATAGAAATTCGTATAAAAACATATGTTCGTAATGATTTTTAAGATACATACTTTAAAAGAAAAAGACAGAGTTCATATAAGAACACTTTCAGTAATGTACATAATATTAATAAGGGCAGCGCCGCCGATATAAATTCAATATTTATAAATACAAAAAAGAGCCGTAAGATCTTTTTATAATCTTAAAGCTCAACATTCTTCGCGAGATGTCTTTAAAGATACAGGTATTCTTACGGTAGCTTCTCAATATATATTTTACAATATCTCATTTGTCCGACAATATATTCAAAGCTATAGCAAAAACAGTGACAGGCACAGGATAGGGAAGAGAAACAAGGACAAACTTGTGACGCCTAGTTATCCTCTCCAAAAAGTAAATAAATCATTTACGGGTCTAAGTATACGTTTCTATAATATTCCGCAATGTATTTTTAATTTGCCACTGGAAAAAATTAAAGCAAATGATAAAACAATGGTAACCAAGAACGCTTACATATAATGCTTACTGTTCTGTTGCTGTTCAAGAATATTTGAACGATAAAATATATTTCATAAAGATTATTCGGATTTCATGCAGGATAGTCACTATTGAATTAAACAATGAAAATGTAACATTCAATATTGAAAAGAGCAACTGTTGAGTTTCTTGCCGGCTCTTCTCAGCAGAACCACATTCCGAGTCGGTGGTAATTTTTATGTTCATTTAACGATTCAAAAGTGCTTGCAAAAGTCTATTTAAATAAAGAATTATTTGAATTTGAATTTGAATTATACTAGAAATAGGCTTAAACTTAGTGCGCCTGTAACTCGATTGCATTGAGTCCGTAATTTTTTTGTTGTGGGACAGGGTGTGCGCTTTTACAATAGAATCCCAGAAAACGAACGAGAATTTTCGATTTACATTATAAAAAAAAATGTGGATAAACGTTTGTGTGTTTAAAGTTATTACCACATTAACGATTTTATAAATGATAACACGCCTTGGGAATAAAAAACTCGCTCCAGACTATTTCAAATGTATAATTGTCACGTAATTATATGATGTAAAATTTTGATTAAAAAAAAATTGTTTGACGTTCAAAAAACAAAGCTTGTAACTTCTTATATTGAATAAAATATTTGAATTGAATTTACTGTCCATCTTTCCCTCAGAGAAGACAATTTATATCAAGACGAGATATAGGTGTCGAACTGAAAATAATATTAAATAAGCCGCTCAAGTTCCTTAGTCAATGCAATCAAGAGATAAGCAACCGAAACTACGAAATTTGCTCCGTTATCAAAACCTCTGATGTATAAACTTATATAGTATAGATAATTCGAAAATCGAAATTTACATTTACGTTAGAGATAAAAATTAAAAACTATAACTATAACTATCAACGCCCCTAAATTTAACTGGTTATCTTTTATAACACACTCACTCACTTACGTCTCACTCTATTTTCTTTTACAGTAGAATCCGAGAAAACGTCCGAGAATTTTCGATTTCACATTTTAAAAAATTGTGGAAAATTATTTTTTTAAAATATTGGCTAAACGTTTCTGAAAGGTGAAATTCAGCTGAAAGTGATAAACAGAGGTGTCTTAATAAGAATGGAGGGTCAACACTAACACTAGAAAATAAAAAAAAACAATCTATACTTATAATAAATCTGTAACTGATCACTGTATGTACATCGAAGATATATTTAAAAAAAATCTGATAGGGTATAAAGAAATGAAAACCTTAAATATTTAAATTGAAAATATTAAATATTTCATTTCTTCGAGTGGGGATTGAACCCACAACCTGTCGTTTACAGTTCCATGCTTGTGCCGCTGCGATACAACAGGCCTCTTTGCTAAAGGGTATTTATTATCTATTTTCACAGCTTAAGCACTTTATTCTAAAATTGTGGTATTATTAATATGAAATATTTTATTTTTATTTATTTCTTTCATATTACAGGATATATTCTTACCGAATAATAAATAAAATTAAGAGGTATGTGGCTACTAGACACATACAATAAAAATAAAAAAAATATCAAACAATGCCCTTGTGGTCACAAATTTACAAACTACAGATTTTAAATAGTAAATACCGGTATGATAGGTGACACAAGTATCTATAGTTATATTGAAATTTTTTTTAGCTTCACGTAGTAAACCTAGTAATAAAACACTATTACCATTAATACATTTTAGTTGTTGTTTTGTTATGTATATTAATTAAAATTTTGAAATCGCTTTTGGGGCATTTCACGTGAAGCGGACAGGAAAAAAAAAGTGAGGTTCTGAAAAGCTACTATATTTAGCCTATTTGTACTTCCAGCAGGTATGAACGGATACACAAAATATTTTTTTTATATAGTGTATATTTACCAAGTTATAAGTTTGTAAAGAATTGTCGGGTTTGTAATTACAATTTTTTGAAAGTATTTTTTTTAATATAAAAAAAATATTATAAAATATTTTACATAGCGATACATATTGAAAATAAACTGTTCTTTTTGAGGATAAAATTGAATTATTTAAAAAACATTTTTTTCCTGTTCAAAACCGGATGTGAACTATTTAAACCCGAATTACAGTCACTTCGACCAGTTTTATTTTCTTTTTTTTCTTTCAAATTATAGCTTAAAGGATATTAAAAGTGCATTAGAAAATTTAAAATGGGATCTCTGAGAGTTTAGGAGCTAGTTTGATTAATGTACACACGTGTCACAACGGGCGTGATTTCTGGCGCCGGCATAAGTCGAGTAGTTAACGCGATATTGCATTAAAACTTGTACCTTATTAATAATTTATATAATTTTAGCATATTTAATTCCGGTGAACGATATAGATTAAGTTTTATTAATATAATATAAATAAAAACACAAAGACCCATATTGTACCCTCATAGGCGACTACCGACCGAACCCATATGGTATGTGTTTGTACTAACCATCAAAGTAATGTAAAGTTGACGTTGAATGGAGGAGAGCTGATCTCACAGCTGGAACTGCTATGCTTCTTTCATAAGGATTGCATTCGCATGCTGATCTGTCCAAAGCCAAAACTGTCGTGTCATTTAACGACTACTAAGACACCGCCAAATGAACGCTGTAATTCTTGTCCGGGCCGACTTTTATAAATTACTGTGATAAAATAAATTAAACATAATACACAACATTTAAACAACGCAAAAACTAGTTTATTTTCACAATTTTACTTTCATATTGTCGTTTAGGTGTTACAATTGCTTTACTTAAAGATAAATGTACATTAAAATCTTCTGTGTAATAAAAGAAACGCTAACTACTCGACTTATGCCGGCGCCAGAAATCACGCCCGTTGTGACACGTGTGTACATTAATCAAACTAGCTCCTAAACTATCAGAGATCCCATTTTAAATTTTCTAGTGCACTTTTAATATCCTTTAAGCTATAATTTGAAAGAAAAAAAAAGAAAATAAAACTGGTCGAAGTGACTGTAATTCGGGTTTAAATAGTTCACTTCCGGTTTTGAACAGGAAAAAAATGTTTTTTAAATAATTTAATTTTATCCTCAAAAAGAACAGTTTATTTTCAATATGTATCGCTATGTAAAATATTTTATAATATTTTTTTTATATTAAAAAAATACTTTCAAAAAATTGTAATTACAAACCCGACAATTCTTTACAAACTTATAACTTGGTAAATATACACTATACAAAAAAAATATTTTGTGTATCCGTTCATACCTGCTGGAAGTACAAATAGGCTAAATATAGTCGCTTTTCAGAACCTCACTTTTTTTTCCTGTCCGCTTCACGTGAAATGCCCCTTTTAATATTTTCTATTTAACACAATTAAATATGCTTAATTTTTTTATATTAGTTAGGTATATAAGGTCAATTTTGTAAATAAAATTATAAAATATATGAAAGGTAACTATTTATTTTAACTATTTACAACGGTTACATATACTTTTTTATTGATGAACATAATCATATTAATATTTAGTAGTGATGTTTAGGGGCCACGTGATGGGTGTTGAATTTCACATCTGCATGGAAGCTGTAATAATGAAATAAATTTATCGTAAGATCAACTAACATAAAATATAGTGAAATTCATTTTGACAAAAATGTATTAAAATGAAAGCTCACCCGGTGTGATGGTCACCATGGTAGTGCACAGATCTCTCAGAGCCATCAGGCTGGTGAAGAGAGTAGTATCCCTTCACTACGTCACCGTCGCGGCTCTCGTGCTGGGACTTGATGTCGCCAGTGTGGTGGTCCTCTACTTTGTAGTCGAACTCATATTTAGGATGAGCCTGAAAATGCATATAAATTACCAAGCAAAATTTTAATAATCATTACTAAATTGTATTAATTATAACATTTAATATATATATATATACAAAATAGCTTACGTGGTAGTCAACGTGACCATGACCGTGGTCGTATCCGTGACCGCCATGTACGTGTACAACTTCAGGATGTCCGTCGTGACGGGAGATGTGCTGAGAGGAGTAAGCGTGTCCATGTCCGTACTGGGCAGCCGCGAGGGCCACGAGCGCGAAGAAACAAAGTACCTAAAATGAAAAAAAAAAATAAATAAATAAGTAAAATTTATGTAAAGATTTTCCATTGATTGAAATATTTAATAGAAAAACAAAGTTATGACGGTTACTGTTTAAAGTAAAACATTTTTATCTTTGGCTTTGTATAGAATTTATTTTATTGATAGCCATAAATCTCACCTTGGCAAACATTTTGGTTTTAGATAATGTTTATGTTACTATGATAAAAAGTTAACTGATACAATTTGGCTACAATTCACGTCTTTTATATTATTACAACGGTAACCATGCGAGGTTTATTAGTTTCACTCTTAGTAATTGCTTGTTTAAATTGTCAGTTGGAATGTATATTCAAAATTTGGCAATATGTCGCAATATATTTATAAATGCTCAACGTATTTAATTATATTTCTTCAATTATATAAAGCGAATCAACATTTTTATATGTTTTTTTTTACTAGATAGTAACAGGTGCTTCAAAATCGTTTTCACGCACATAGTAGGGAGAGACAGAGAGAACTAGGCATAATGTAAGGGCAGTCCGCTTCCTGTTTGCTTTGCCTGGATTTTAAACATAATAATTTAAGTGGCGCAACTCAGCGCCATGCTTTGTCTTGCTAGAGCTTAGAAATAAAAAAAAAATATTATAACTACTATTGTAAATCATTATACTTTGATTAAATAACTTATTTTTAACACTCTTGTAGTAATGTGACGTACTATTCATTATAGTATTCATTATATGCGTATAATTTTGCAGTTTGCATACGAGTATCTAAAGAATTTACAGAGATCCATGATGCAAATTCTTTAAATGTTACTAATTAACCACTGAACTTAAGGTCTTAATTATAACTGCAGGCACATTTTATAGACTTCAGATAACTTGGTGTAGGAAAACATTTTTTTCATTTATTTAACTATGCAATTATTTTTAGTCTTAGCCTTTTTCAAAAAAAAAAATCTACATGCTGTAATTTTTCGTAAATTTATTTTGCTAATATTGAAATAAAATACAATATTTAAATAACAATATTTTAAGATTGAATGAATGAATGAAATAAAGAGATTTCAAAAAAGACTTTACTGACAAATAAATTTTATGAATAATTCAGTTTAGTATTCGCCTTAGTATAGTAATAACATGTTTTATGAATAGATGTTGAAAAAATAAGAAAATATTTAATTTATTTAAATTTTATTTTTATTACTTTTGGATTATTTTTTTTAAAATTAACAGTATTGTTCAAATTGAAAAAAATATATATCTGTACTTCTACATATTACTTCTACTTCTTACTATGTAGGAAAAAGCGTAAATCTAAAAATGTATACCTAGAGTAATTATTTAAATATTATAAGCTAGTATTTCTAAGTATATGTTCAACGAATATTTCATTATAATGTATGTACATAATTAAATCCCTAGTGTACAATTTTTTTCATGTAATTATAGTAGTTATTTAATAGATTTTATATATTAATCTGATTTATATATGTTAATCTGATTTTCGAAATTATCTCAATATATCCCGATTTGTCAGATATATTATTTTAATTTAATATTCAGTTCAAAACAATATCTGCACTACTTTTATTCAGGTAAGTTTTTTACACTTTCTAAATATCTCTCTTTCCATATAGATTAACATTATTTTCATACAAAACATTTAAATTACTGAAATCTTTTTTGTTGGGCACATGAAAAATCATTAAAATAAAGCCTAAGAACCATCTTTGTCTTGTAAACTCAAAAGTCATCAAAAGAGATTTTTTTTCCTATATGTGTATAATACAGGAAAACAAAATCTTCTTTTACGTATTTTAACAATATAATACAAAGCGAACGTTTATAATATATAATGTATAAATTCAGTAACTTTTCTTAATATTGCCAAATACAAAATACAGTGAAATCATTGGACCTCGGCTAGTTAACTTTGCGGTTAATATAAATAGCGTGTGTATTGACACTTCGATATCAGTTTACTTTTGAATACCAAAATAATAACTGTTTTTAAAAATGTTTTTTAAGGTATTATAAATGTATTTTAATATAAATAATATTTAGCGTAGAGTTTCGCCACACAACACGCAATCAATGCATTCAGTTCCAAAGAAAGTGTTTCAATGAGAATACAATGTCTTAAAACTAGGTTCCCAGGTTCACTTTGCCTATTTTACAATATGCGGGAAAAACGTGAAGCTAAAATAAAAATATTATTTACAAATTTGTATTTGTTATATAATGTTCTGTCAATATTAAGGTGTTGTGTTTCGCTGCCCTCGTCACCCTCGCGGTTGCCCAGTACGGCCATGGACACGCTTACTCCTCTCAGCACATCTCCCGTCACGATGGACATCCTGAAGTTGTACACGTACATGGCGGACATGGATATGACCATGGCCATGGTCACGTTGACTACCATGTAAGTAATATACCGGATCATATATTTTTACAATGTCTAACTTTTAAATGTTTTGAGGCCTGTCGAGGCGCAGGCGCACAAACGTTTGACTTTGAATGGCAGGTTGTGGGTTTGATCACTACTTGAAGAAATGAAATATTTAATATTGTCTTATTAAATATTCAATATTTTCATTTCTTTTCTCTACTAACAAGGCAAAGCGCGACGTTCAGTTCCGCCACTCAACACGCAATGCCTTAAATTTGGCGGAAGTGGGAAACTGAACGAAATTCCTTAACACTAGGTTCCTAAGTTTACCGTGTCTACCCTGTCATGTGCCGGATATAGCTCTGAAAAAAAAAAACTTCCTCAATTTCTTATGATGTTTATAGGCACATCCCAAGTATGAGTTCGACTACAAAGTAGAGGACCACCACACTGGCGACATCAAGTCCCAGCACGAGAGCCGCGACGGTGACGTAGTGAAGGGATACTACTCTCTCCACCAGCCTGATGGCTCTCAGAGATCTGTCCACTATCATGGTGACCACCACACCGGGTGAGTTTACAGAAATTTAAATTTATAGACATTTTTAAATCCAGCTTCATTATTACATATGATACATACATAACATTTTGGATTACATAAGATAATTATCTATACCAAAATAATTATAATAATATTTGTTGCAATTGTTACAGCTTCCACGCCGATGTCAAATTCGACACACATCACGTTGCCCCGAAACATCATTACTAGTCAAATATTGTTAAATGATTGACTGTGACCACCTGTGATATGTTGTATGTTACTTATTAATATTAGTTTTTTGAATTTAATAAATGGATTATTATTATTACATACTTTACTATAAAACTACCCTGTCCTCTTATATGCTTTAAATTTATTTATTTCGAATATTATTTTACTCGGCTTGAAAAAAGTTATATCTACGTATTACTACGGATTACATGATCATTTTTTGTAACATTTTTAAGCATCTTTATTTATCATATATAATAAGATAATTAAGAATAAAGGCTTTATTATTTTATAAGTAAAATATATATTTATAGTAATATTAAAGGTATATAAATGGCAAAGTGAGGTCATCGGACTTAACAGGAGGACATACTGAGAGATGCTTTAACGATTCCATTTTAATTTTTTTTTTGAGGTACTGACCCCAATAAGCTTAGCTATAATTTCATAAAATTCTAATCTAAAGTATTTTTTTAAATATTATAATTTAAATAATTCGCTAAATTTAACATCTACTAACACCGCATGTTTCGTTTATCTCTCTCATATTATGAGATAAATACCAGCTATATATGTGCATACAAAACTAAAAACAATGAAATTTAAATTTAAAAAGCGTATAAAAATTTTAAACGTAGCAGGATTTGAACCTGCGCCTCTTGAAAAACGTCCAAGCCGGCTTAGTTGGTCAGAGCGCTTGTACGGTTTCCAAGAGGCGCGGGTTCAATTCATGTTACGTTCAAAATTTTTATAAGCTTTTTAAATTTAAGTTTAGTATTTTTTGTCCTAAGTGTGGAATAACACTTTAAAAAATTGTAAAAACAATTAGTTATCAATGTTACCACCGACTCCGTGTATTACTTATATACTCTGCATCAATAATTTAATTTGATGTTTTTCTATTTTGTTATTTTGAAGCAATTATATAGTATTTTTTTCTTTAATCTTGTGTATAGTAAATATATTGGTAAAAACAGTATAGAAATAATGAGTGCTACTTTAATTTATACGACAGCCATATCTTACCATATATGTAAGTACCTTCGAGATACTTATAATTTTGTCAAAACTTTTGTTTATTTTGTCCCAAATTGTCTTTATTAGGAGTGAAACGAGAAGTAAATATTTCAATAAAAAAAAGTGTGTGTTCGGTAACTTATTTTTTTAAACTGCGAAAGTAATTCGAAAGCAAGTCTGTAATTTTCTATGTTTATTTTATATATTTTATATAGACAAAGTTAATATAACATTTTAAATTATTATTACTTATTTTCATATAACGGAAAATCACCAAGGATAAATATCAAATTGATAAAATAGGTTCTTAAATTTAGTTACTAAATATTATATTATTTTTTATACAATATGTACAAAACAATAAACAAACCTAAACAATAATTATAACAAAAATATTAAAAAAAAAATAAAAATACAAATATTTTTGTTCAAGGTAATGTTTTGTTTCTATGATAACAAAGTTGACTAATATAATTTGGCTACAATTCACGTCTATTATATTACTACAACAGTAACCATGCTATATTTATTAATTTTACTCTTTACAATAGCTTGTTTATGTTACTAATTGGAATTTCTATTGTGTAATATCTAAATATGTCTCAATCTAATTCTAAATTCTCGGCGTTTTAATTGCATATAAAAGTAAATTTAGTTACTTATTACCTACTTACAATTTTTCTCAATTAAACGTTCTTTTAAATCATTATCTCTCACAATCGAGGTAGACAGGCAACGTAGTGTCTAGACATTCTCCGCTTTTTGTCTCAATTCGAAACATCATGGTTTGACTTGACTAGCGAAAGTTAGCGCCACGCTTTGTCTTGCTAGAGATAAAAGAAATATGTGAAGAATAACATTGAATAGCGTGTTTATTATTATTATTTTGAACCTTATTATTAACGGGTAAAGTATTTAAATATATCGGGGTAAATTGTTAGATCCTATTATTTTGAATAAAAATATTTGAATTTATATTATAAAAGAAATTAAAATATCTCTACAGAGTTGCTAAAAACACAAATAAGTTATATCAAGTGTATAAGAATTTTGATGTAGCTTGATGAGAACATATGGCTTAATTGATAAGAGCGCGAAACTAAAATATACAAGTATTTTATTCTTTTCTAGTCTACTTTTCTTTAATAAATATTTAAGATTATTAGATTGAAATCTGTTGTTATAGAGAAAAGAATGTTAAAATAACTATAATTACCCGTTTAGAAATATTTGAATTAAAATGATTGGTTGTTGTTAATCTGATGGATAGGCATAAACGTTAACCTTGACTAACATTTCGATAAAAGTAATGTTGTGGTTTCTACGCTAAAACTTATACATTTTAACTCACATTCATTCCTTTTTATTACTCCAATGTTAAGCACGCGAGGTTTATCAGTTTCACCCTTCATAATACTTGTTGAAAATATGAATTGGAATGTACCTACATATATAAAAAAATAATATAGATAATGTGTCTCAACTCGCATCTTAAAACATTTAAACGCTCAAATGAAAAAAACAGTGATATTGTAATGTATGTAAACTTTATGAATACATTATTTAAAGATTATTAGGACAAAGTGAAATGAAAAAGAAAATAAAATACCAAAGGGGTACTTTTTGGAGTCTACTATCCACTTACAGTCATAAGCGCTATACTACAAAAATATAATAGAGCGCTTATGGCTGATAATGAGCGAAATAATCTTTGCAAATGAAAAGCGTATTTACTCGTATGTATATCTATACGCTTGGCGTTTGATGCTTAAATCTAACTTGGCGGAACATTCAAATTACAGATAATTATTAATGAAGTACGTATATCGTACTTCATTAATAATTAATCAAAGATATCAAATGAATGGCTTTGGGGTAAATAACTGGAAAAGTTAAATAAATGATTTTTACAAATAATATGCTGCCTTTGAAATGAGCAGACTGAGATTTTTGTGCTTTTTTACAATACGAGTACCGAATAAATGGACTTGGTGAATATAGCTAATAGAAAACAAATGTGTGCTTAACAAATATAGAATTTAGTGCATTGAGGTTTCTAAACATTTTCAAAACATTAAATTTATATCGCAAACGACCTTGAAACAATGATCCATCAAGCTTATCGTGAGATGTATTAGATTAGATAAACAAATCAAATAACTTGGACATATAGATTTTAACTTAAAAATGGTTAAACTCAGTATACTTAAGTGGAGCTTGCGACCTGAAGCTGAGCTTTCGATTATTACACAATTATTTAATAAATTATTTGTAAGATCATTTTCAGTTCTACGTTGTATCCCACATATTGTGGCGCAGGGGACAAGCGTGTAATATGACTATAATGGGTTGAATTCCCACTCGAAGAAGTTAAATATTTAATAATTTGAAATTTTTTTTTTATATTTAATTCGCTCTCTTGAAAGCGCAGAAAGGAACGAAATAAAAAACAGACCAACAGACAAAGCTTTTAAAACTATTATTTTGATTACTATTACATAAATAAATGTCCTAATTAACAGTTTTTTCACAAAACTTTCAAGTACACACAGCGGTCAGTTAAAATTTAATTATATGCATAAATATAGATTACAATATAAATAATAAGTTCATAACGATATGCAATGTTGTCAATATTACCAAATACAAAATAGAGTGAAATCAGTAGACCTCGGCTAGTTACCCTCGCGGTTAATATAAAAAGCGTGTGTACTATCTCTTCTATATCAGTTTAATTTTGACAACCAAAATAATAACTTCTTTTAAAAATGTTCTTCAAGGTATTTCAAAAATAGTTATAAATATAATAAAAAAATATATAAAAATATAATATAAATTGTAATATTTTTTTTTGTCTCAATTTAGGTACTGTGTTTCGCTGCCCTTGTCGCTCTCGCGGCTGCCCAGTACGAACATGGACACGCCTACTCTTCTCAACACATCTCTCGTCACGACGCACATCCTGAAGTTGTTCACGTACATGGCGGTCACGGACACGACCACGGTCATGGTCACGCTGACTACTATGTAAGATATATAATCATATTTTGCCATATTATACATGTTTTATAAAAATGTTAAATTAAATTTGATTTCTTATAATGTTTATAGGCCTATCCTAAGTATGAGTTCGACTACAAAGTAGAGGACCACCACACTGGCGACATCAAGTCCCAGCACGAGAGCCGCGACGGTGACGTAGTGAAGGGATACTACTCTCTCCACCAGCCTGATGGCTCTGAGAGATCTGTACACTATCATGGTGATCATCACACCGGGTAAGCTATATAGTTAATCACACATCTTATTTGTTTCGTAATATGGTAGTTTATTTTTAAGATTATAAAGATTTTTTCATAATACATAAATATGTTTTAATTGTTACAGCTTCCACGCCGATGTTAAATTCGACACTCATCATGTGGCTCCTAAACATCACTACTAGTTAAATATAATTTGTAATTGACTAAAGCTATCTGTGATCTTTTAATCGATTATTTCGATGTTCTTGTTATTTAACGCAATAAATTTATATGTAATATATATTAGTTATATTTTGTACCACAATACAAAACTACCCTGCCCTATTATTTACTCGTCTCTTAAACAATATTTTTAATGTTATTTTGCCTTAAAACTTGGGAACCTAGTGTTAAAACACTCCGTTCCACTACCGTTCCCCACTTTGCGCCGAATTTGAGGCATTGCGAGTTGAGCGCCGGAAATCAACGCCGTGCTTTGCCTTATTACCAGAGGGAAGAAATGAAACATCAAATATTAAAATTGAAAATATTAAATATTTCATTTCCTCGACCGGGTATCGAACCCAGAATCTGTCGGTTATAGTCACACGCTTGTGCCACTGCACCACAGGCCTCGCTTATAATAATAAACATAATAAAAGCTTTATTTAATTCCATACAGCATGCACAATGATAACTTTTAAAACAATAAATTACAATAAATAAATTAAATAAACACATAAATTAGCAACAAAATGATGAATTGAAGTTAATGTATTTTGTTTTAAATTAGGTAACAAAATTATCAATTAATATAATTTTAATTTATTCATTTGTCGTGGTATGTATGAGGGTGCATACATACCACGTCGAAGCTTTCCCCAAGGACTTCCATCGTTCTTTGTTTATAGTCAATGTCAGCCAATTATCTCTTGCTGCTTATGTCAATTCGTCGCTTTATCTGACACGGACTCTACCTCTTCGGTCTGTAGGTCCTTGCCATTTTATTGCCCTGATGTCATCGGCCACATATCGAGCCACGTGACCTACCTATCTATCTTCGTCCATCCATATTCGTCTATTCATATGCAGTGAAAAAGATAATGCTGCTAAATAATTTAAATTTTGAATAAAGCTAGATTTGAACCCGCGCCTCTTGAAAACCGTTCAAGCGCTCTAACCAACTAAGCCATTCGTTCTCTCCAAGCGCCGTCGAAATTCTTATACGCTTATATCTTATAATCTATTTATATTGTTAGCATCGGTTTTCAAGAGGCGCAAGTTCAAATCCTGCTTCGTTAAAAATATAACAGTTTAAAAATAGTAAAAATAATTAAGATTCTCTGTGAATGTGTTCGTTTTTAATCTTGCGATTTAATGTTATACCCAATAATAATAGATACTTACTATATTTTTACTCAAATTATATATTATAATTAAAATGTTTAATTGAATGGGAAAAAAGTGGGAAACTTAAATATTATATAATTAACAAATGTTTCGCTTTCTTACAGTTATCTGTTGTTAAGATATTATATATTTATATATATATATATATATGTATAAGATTAAGTTTTACTGTTATAGAAAATAATATAATCGTTGTATGAAAAACAAATTAAATAAGAAAATAATACAATTAATACAACAATATAGTTATAAGACAATACAGAGTGCATATTTAATTTATTACTTTGGAATATTATATTTCAAAAGATATTGGCGTTTGACATTTGTCCATGTTAAATGAAGCTATTTTTTTTTTCTTCCGCATATCAACCATAAATATATAAATATATTCATAACTGACTGCCAAAAATGTCTATAAAAGAATTAATAATGTATTTGTTATGATATACCCGTAGGTACATTAAAAAAGAAATGGACATTCTATTTTATCCCATCAAATGTTTATTTTAAGGTCAAGTATCTCAACAAAAAACAGAACACTTATAGTATTACTTTGTTATGTGTCTGTTTATTAAGACCATTTATCAAGAAATTGTGCAGAACTATCAGGCTGAAATTAATATTAAATACAGGTCCCCTGGAGCACAGAAGACAAAAAATAATAACTTAGACACCGTTTTTGCTGCATATTGTATGAAATTTAGTGCGCAATCAAAATAAATAGTGAACTTTTCACAGGCTTACATAGGGTTGCCAGGTCGCCATTCCTAATAGCCGGACAGACCAACCAGTTTGGCCGGACATTTGGCTAAAAAAGCCGGACACCCCATTATTGCAGATTTTGTCTTAGTATTAATAGGTACGACGAAAAAATTGTATGTAAAATCAAGTCTTTTTGATTATTATCATAAATCTTGTTGATTTGTAGTGAAATAAATAAAACGAATCAGTCTTTGTACTTTATTATTAATCAGTCAAATCATCAGTTAAACATAAAATTCTAGATACTTAAACATTTATCAACATATTTGAATTTTTCTTAAATAATAAGAAAGGCACAAATAAGACATTTTTAACTAAAAAAAAAATAACTTCTTAAGTTAAACAATAAAACAAAAAAATATATTTTCTCTATGAGTTACACAATAAAAATAATTATTCATATTTTTGGTTTGTCGAAACCTGCTTTAAGAGTTCAGTTTCTTTTAAAATGTATTTGTAAAAATCCTTACATGTTAAATTTTTTAAATTAAATTCTACAATCAACATTTTGGCAACAGTATCAACATGTAATCTGTTGCGTCCTTTCGTCCATTGCTGACCTATCAAGGAAAAAACTCTTTCAACGTTTGCGTTGTGTCCTGGGATAGCAAAGTAATACTGACAAATAGTTAGGAATTCTGAGATCGTCTATTTTGACGTTGTTTTGTAATAGGATACTTATAGTATCGAAAACTTGATTCCAATTAGGAACATCTTTTAAAGTCATCCATGTAAAATGTTTTGTGTCTTTGTATAAGTTTTCAGTCCAAGATCGTAAATATTGTACTGCAATAATGTACATATTTTTAATATCCCCTTTGAACGCAGTCACCTGTTCAGAAATTTCGTTGTTTTCTTTGAATTTACCCAAAATGGAAGTCACATTCAGTGGGTAAAAGTCTTGTTCAATTCTTGCATTTATGCTATTGATTATCTCAGAACAGTTTTCCAACACCTCATTTACAGAAACATCAGCCATCTCTGTATCTTTGACGCGATTTTGATAAATGGCCATGAAAGAATCAACAGCCCACAAATAGCTTTCGTTAAGGTCGTTTTCGAAAAATTCTCTCAAAGTTCTGGATGTATTATTTTTTTCCTTTTTTAGGAAATATGACTTAAGAGGTTCAAACATTTGTAAAATCCTTTCTATCGCTGGAAAAAGACTAAGCCATCGTGTCTTTGAATGATAAGGTATTTGTTTAAAATGAATGTCTAATTCTGAGCTAATACTTTTGAGCTAATACGTACGGTAAATGTCGCAAAATGATTGTGAATCTGCATGACAATACTTTCAAAACACAGCGGCAAGGAATCAAGCGCACTGTGGACAGAATTATTGAAAATATGTAGAAGACAGCCGACTCCAATTATATTCTGACTATTCGTTAGAGATTTTAATGTAAAAAAAACATTATTTTGTCCTCCTCTGTCTTTGCCGCCAAAATTTGTAGCAGTATTATCAGCCGAAAATGCCACTAGTTTGTCTGAGAGGTTTTTGTCACGCAGTGAATCGTAGACGTAATTAGATATCGTTTCGCTCGGCGCGGCGGTGACAGTGCTCGCTTGTTTGCGAAATGTAAAAAGCCTAACAAAAGCCGGACAAGACGGACACCGTTTATTTTGGCCGGACATGCAATCAAAAAGCCTAACTATGTCCGGCTTTATCCGGACGCCTGGCAACGCTAGGCTTACAGAATTAAGAATGGACCAAAGAAAAAATGAAAAATTGTATACCTATTCATTCCAGGACACATTAAAAAAGTGTACTTTATAAAGTGTAAGAGAATCGTTACCAACTTAATTTTTTTAGGTAATTTTATAAAAAAATTGTGCTAAACCCGCAATATTTCCTTAGTCAAAAAAAAAACCCTCGATTAACAAATCTTATTCACACTTGACTTTTTTTAAGGTAATGATTTGATTTGTGCCATAAGAACAAAAATGATATAGTTTAACAATTGCTCATATCTTATATGATTACAAATTTTTACGATATTGCACGTTATGGTGTAACCCACGTGGCCGTTTTTTGCCGCCAGAGCAAACGGGACAGCGAAAATTTTCAAAAAAGAATAATTCCCAAATGGAATTTAAAACTACAGCACTGTATCATAATTACCGTGAAGATATCTATTAAAAACAATAAAAGTGAATTAATAGCATTGCATTATTTAATAATATATTATAATTTAAATCATGTTACCAAATACTACATATTTCAAAATCATTGGACCTCGTCAAGTTACCCTTGCGTTTAATATAAAAAGCGTGTGTACTAACACTTCTATATCAGTTTTGTTCAGAAAACGAAAATAAAATCTGCGTTTTAAAATGTTCTTCAAGGTGTTATAAATATATTTCTATTTCTTTTTTTATTTACAGTCGATATACCGAACTGAGCAGGGTAGATAGGGGAAATTTGGAAAGCTAATGTTAGGATTTCTAGTAATATACTTTGTCGTCACTTTTCGATAGCCGATCGCCATTACATATTAAGTGTCGGAATTCAACGCCGCGCTTACTCCTCGTGGTTGTACCAGAGCGTGGAAGTGATAAAATAACTCAATCGTCACGTTAATAGTAAATCTCTTGTACTTCTTGTCCGCTATAGCCTCATATTTCTAATTTATATAAAAAAAGAATCAAAACTTTTTAATGAATATTTTGTGACACTACAATGTGTTGTCTATGTTATAGGTGTTGTGTTTCGCTGCCCTCGTCGCCCTCGCGGCTGCCCAGTATGGGCATGGACACGCTTACTCCTCTCAACACATCTCCCGTCACGACGGACATCCTGAAGTTGTACACGTACACGGTGGTCACGGCTACGAACACGGTCATGATCACGTTGACTACCATGTAAGCTCTCATGTTATTTCAAGCTTTCATATTATAAGATATTTTTTTTTATACCTTATATGTAATTTGAAAATTTTATATCTTAATATTTTCTTTACTCCTTCAGGCTCATCCTAAGTATGAGTTCGACTACAAAGTAGAGGACCACCACACTGGCGACATCAAGTCCCAGCACGAGAGTCGCGACGGTGATGTAGTGAAGGGATACTACTCTCTCCACCAGCCTGATGGCTCTGTGAGATCTGTACACTATCATGGTGATCATCACACCGGGTAAGTCTATATAGTTAATCAAACATCAAACCATATTTATTTATTAATATTACTATATTGTTTACTCTAAAGCTTATAGATATTTTTTATAACATATATATTTATTTATATATGTATGTAATTGTTACAGCTTCCACGCCGATGTTAAATTCGACACTCATCATGTGGCTCCTAAACATCACTATTAGTTAAATATAATTTATAATTGACTAAAGTTATCTGTGATCTTTAATTGTATATTTCAATATTTTTGGTACTTTACTGAAATAAATGATTCCATAATACATATAAATTATATTCAAAGAAAATATTGTGATATTTTATTTTATCCACTTATGTTAAGAAGTTATGTGTGATATAATAGAACACGAACTGTTCCTTATTTCGCCAAGATATGACATGTCCATTCAGAACAGGTCACACTCAATAAAACTGTATAAAAAATACAAAAACTATTGAATTAAATTTTGGGAACTAAAAGCGAAATTTTAATAAATACATTAAAAAATTAAAGGAAAAAATGTAAATAAAAAAATATCTTATAAATATATTACCATATACTGGTACGATATTTTTACTTATCAACATAATATCTAAAACATCATGTACGACTATAATACCAAACAAACCCAAGTTTATTATTTTATCACTAACCTCGATTAAAGCTAGCGGGAGTAGATGAGGAAACCGAGCAGGATTTAGGTCTCTTTTTAACAGATTTTTTTTAAAAATATGGCCCTCTAACACATTCACACATAAAAATGGAAATAACTTATATGTTTTTTTGTTCACGTTGTATTAAATTAAACTTTCGAAATATCAAAATGTATTTTTGCAAAAATGTTATTAAAAAATTGAATAGTAAAATTGTGTTCTACTGGAACGTCTAGACTTCTTATATATAAGGATGACAATATAAAAAAACTGAATAAATAGAAGTGACTAGTTTTGTTTCGTAACTTCATTTATATGAATCCTATGCTTACTATTTTTTATTAATTTTTTTGCTATATTTTTTTCGTGCTAAATGTAACTATAAAATAAAAAAAAACCTTTTGTAATGTTTTTGTAGCAATTTCGTTTAATGGTTTTATAGCATTTTCTAAAGCCTACGAAGAAATAAATAGAATATAATACACATAAAATTAAGTTGTGGTGCGTGCCGGCCACTGGATTTCTTAATAAAAAATATATTTAAGGTTATTTGCATTATTTCAACTAGTGATTATACAACTAGACTGATACAAGTACACATTCACATGAAAATATTCGTAATATCTAACTCCCATTTTGTACACGACGTAAACGACTTCGTGAGTGAAAAAATAAAAAATATAAACTTTTCTCACTGTATTGCCTATAGCATTAACTAGAAACAGAACTAACTATAGAAGGAAAAATCAACACTCTTAGCAGCCTACTGGATAAGCCACTTTATCGAATAGGCTTCTAGAAATGACTACAAAAAAAATCAGAACATACCTATACGTTTATGATGTTTCTATACATTAAGGTTTATACATTAAAAAGAATTAGTTGGAACATAGGCAATCAATTTACCCTAATCAATGATTTGTTTTTATTTGATTTGATGAATGAATGTTTTCATTAATAAAAATGATTCAATATGTATAAATTAAAAATGATAAATTAATTAAATATTCTGTTTTTGCTTTTTCTTTTTTTAGTAAAGTTTATTTCTCACACTACAGACTCATGGCTCGCACCTTTTATTACAAAATTAATTAAACCAGACTTATGTGACTATATGGATTCCAAGTAAGTCTAGTTTTAGGATTTTTTTCATATTTACTTAGATTCTTAAGAATCGAGTTATTTAACTTAAATGTAAAACTTCGAAGCTTTCGAAGCTTGTTTTACGCTATAGTATTAATCTGTCGGTGTGGCGTGTCATTGTTGCAACATCGTGTGATATACTGTCAAGCTGCTGTAATTTGATATTCGGCTTTATGTTCACTACTTGTGGTCTGACGGGTTGTACTGTCGCGATGGATTGTCAGTACTGTTAAACCCTCATTCCTCCCATATCCCTGGTTGATTAAGAATTCTTTCTTCTCTTGAATAAACGTGAGGTAGAGGGTTTCTCTCAAGTTATGAGATTTATTTATTATTCGTGACTCATCACGAATAATATATAGAAAAGATACTTTCGGTTAATATATGGAAGTTGGTATTTATCTTTTACTATAGACACTTTACAGCCGTCACCACTGTATCAAAATGATTCATCAGGGCTTCATCTACAATCAGATTATTTCTCATGTTTGTCTCATGCACGTTTCTCATTTTGTCACCCCATTTTCTAGCATTGGTGGCATAATTTGCACTTTATTTGCACTAGATTCCCTATACGTCCCGACAACTTCTTCCCAAGTTCATTATTGCTTATGTGATGTTAGTGGTTATAAAGTCCCAATCAATGTAAAAGTGTTTTATGATCCAGAATGTCTTACCGCTTCCGAGAACCCCGTTGACCCACTGTATTCTAGGCATTTCAGCCCATTCGGCCCATCCCATGCCCCCAATAACGTGGTTTCTTGAGTGCTATTGAAACTTTCTAACTTCTCAAGCATTCCATTTTTCAGCATCAACGTGTGTACTTATGTACTATGACTTAGGTTGCCTGTTCACCTGATTTCCTTTTCATTTAATTATGGAAAGCCAACCGTAGCATTACAATGTTGTTGTTATATAACTCTATTTTATGTTGCATCTGATGGTTTGGGCGGTATCATTGTTATATACGGTCGCTTTTGCCTCTTTAAGCTTTATATCTAGAATCGACTACTCACAACACGATGAATAGTAGCCCGATATTAGTTTTAGGTCGGATGGTTTCACCTAGCTCCTTGCAGCTCTTGTCATTGGCCGATTTCTAGAGGGGGATCTTTTGTAGGATTTGTTAATCGCTGTATCGTCTCCGCCTTCCTGTCGTGTTTTGCTCTTACGTAAAAGTACAACCACGACCTATATTAAGGTACAGCATGCGATTGTTACGATTAGATGTCTTTGTCTTGGCTTTTGTTTTTGCCGTCTTACATTACAGGTAGTTTGAGCCATTTTCACGGGTTGTAATAATTGTGAGTGATACTATCCTTACTAAGATCAACTCTTTTTTTTTTTTTTTTCTTTTTTTTTTTTCAGCTTCACGCTGTATCCCGCACTAGGCAGGGTAGGCAGAGGGAACGGAAGTGAAAACGAGTGTTATGACACTCCGTTCCACTTCCGTTCCCCACTTTCCGCCGAATTTGAGGCATTGCGTGTTGAGTGGCGGAACTCAACGCCGCGCTTTTGCCTTATTACCAGAGCGAAGAAATGAAACATTAAATATTTAAATTGAAAATATTAAATATTTCATTTCCTCGACTGGGGATCGAACCCAGAACCTGTCGGTTACAGTCACACTCTTGTGCCGCTGCGCCACGACAGGCCTCTAAGATCAACTCATAAGGAAAATTATCGTGCCGTTTGACAGTACAGTACATTGATCTTTCTGCTTGACAGGAATAGACGCACGTCATTCAAGCAAGCTCGGGAAATTTTTACAACAATAGGCGTGTTGTAAAAATTTTCCGAGCTTCCTTGAATGACGTGCGTCTATTCCTGTCAAGCAGAAAGATCAATGTACTGTTTGTGCTCACTATTCAGCAGGAGTCTCCTATTATTGTAGCGGGAAGCGCTTCATTTTCGTAGCCCGCAGTTCTTTTCATACACTCGTTGAATACCTGGCAAGACATTCTGCTCCCTACTTTTTGTAGAACTTTCAATACTCTTCGAATTGAGTCCCTGAATTTAAAGCGTAACCTTGTTGTAACGTAAAATATAATTGTATGTGGAGATTTCAATATTAATTTACTAGATAATTCCACCACTTGTACTAGATTCAGGTCTTTAATGAATTCATATAACCTTAAGAATCTATTTCAAGAGCCTACAAGAATCACTAATTGTACCGCTACTTGTATTGATAATATCTTTACTAATTCTGTCGGAAAACCGAGAGAAAAATCAATAATTAATATGTTAAGTTCAGACCATAGCGGTCAATTGGCTTCTTTTTACTTTGGCAAAAAGAAAATTAAAGAACTAAATAAAATTGAATGTATTCCGATGACAATTGGTCGTATAGAAAGATTTAGAAGTAAAACGATAGCAAAATTTCAACATTTAGAATATAAAAGAGATCCCAACCAATTATATAAGAAGTTTTTCAATGTTATTAAAAATGAATTTAATGCTGTGTTTACTTCTAAAACAATTAATTTCAGGAGTTTCTTGTCATTTAATGATTGGACGACTGTGGGAATTCATAAGACTAGACAAAGGTTATATGAACTTTATAGTGAGAAAACATATAAAGAACTATTCTAAATTGTTTAAAAAAGTATGTTCCATGGCAAAATCTTTACATATTAGAAACAAAATTAAAAATTCTAGTGATAAAATAAAAATGACATGGAACATAATAAATTGTGTAACTGGAAAAGGTAAGAATTATAATCACGATTTTAAATGAAAAGTTGACAAAAGTGTTACCAGCTCGGTTCAAGAAGTTGCATGTGAATTTGAAAAAATATTTGCAGATATTCCAGTTTCCACAACCAAAACTCTTATAGCTTCCACAACCGTCGCTGAATCATTACTTAAGGAGAGCGTTCACAAATTTAATGTAAATTTCAAATTTAATCTAGTCAACTCAAGAGACATTGTTAAGACATTTAAGACCCTGGATATAAAGAAAGCCAATATATTTAATAATTGTATAGAGTATGGTGTGTTTCCTGACCTAATGAAATTTAGTAAAATCATACCTATATTTAAATCTGGTGGTACAATTTTCGACCAGTGTCTGTGCTACCATCATTCAGTAAAATCTTTGAAAAGATAATCTTAAACCAAATATTAATGCATTTTAATTCAAATAAGCTAATGCATGATTAACAGTATGGTTTTACTAAGGGTCGCTCTACTACCGACGCCGGCGTAGGTCTCTTAAAGAGTATTTATGAGGCGTGGGAAGGATCGCAGGATGCTCTTGGCATGTTCTGTGACTTATCCAAGACGTTTGATTGCGTCCAGCACTCGACATTGGTCATGAAGCTACATCATTATGGCATAAGAGGACGTGCACTCGATCTTCTGACCTCTTATTTAACTAACAGGGTTCAGAAGGTTGATGTGAATGGCAAGTTGCTAATTTGCTGATGATACTTCGTTGATTTTTAAAATGCGAAGAAGACAAAAAGTATATGACGAAGTAAACAATGCTCTCTCTAAAATAGTACATTGGTTTAGCGCTAATAACTTACTGTTAAATAGTAAAAAAACAAAATGTATAATATTCAGAACACCCCAAACGAAAATTGTGAAAGCCAATGTACTTTTGAATGGTGAAGCCGTAGAGCCTGTTGATTCTACGGTATTTCTCGGTATCACCATTGAATCCAGATTACAGTGGGAACCTCATATTGATAGATTGGCGAATAGACTGAGCTCTGCAGCTTTAGCTGTAAAAAATTAGACTATTGACTGATGAGGAAACGGCTCGCCTTGTTTACTTTAGCTACTTCCACAGTATTATGTCTTACGGCATCTTACTTTGGGGTAATGCAGCCGGTATTAGGTCAATCTTTGTCTTGCAGAAGCGAGCTATTCGCACAGTCTATAACTTAAGCCCTAAGGATGCATCTCAATACATTTTTGACAATGTTATGTATGTCAAGAAAAATATTAATAAGTTTACTAAAATCAGTGATGTACATAATATTAATACTAGAAATAGGCTTAAACTTAGTGCGTCTGTAACTCGATTGCATCGAGTCCGTAATTCGTTTATGGGACAGGGTGTACGCTTTTACAATAGGATCCCAGAAAACGTCAGAGGATTTTCTGTTTCACAAATTAAAAAAGTTGTGAAAAGACGTTTGTGTGTTAAAGGTTATTACCATATTGACGATTTTGTAAATGATAACACGCCTTGGGAATAAAATGCTCGCTCCAGTGTCGCTCCAGTCGCTGTTTCAAGTGTATCATTGTCACTTAATTATATAATGTAAAGGTTTTGATAAAAAAAAAAGAATGGACATGTCCCGCTGAGTTTCTTTCGCCGGTTCTTCTCAGGCCTGAGGCAGTAACTTTTGTGAACTGGTGGTAAATTGTTTGACGTTCAAAAAACAAAGTTGTAACTTCTTATTTTGAATAAAAATATTTGAATTTGAATTTGAATTTGTCTTTAGGAAATGAAAATTTTAAATAATCAATTTCTGCCAGTGGGAATCGAATTCACTAACGCTGTGTCACTGCACCATAACGACTGTTATTGCATTTGACCATAAAAGTCAAGTAATTACATTTAAATATCATAACGATAAAAATATTTAATATTTTTATATTATAATTCAAATCATATTGCTAAATATCAAATAGTGTGAAATCGTCAGACCTCGTCAGTTACCCTTGCGGTTCATATAAAAAGCGTGTGCACTAATACTTCTATATCAGTTTAGTTTGGAAAACCAAAATAATAACTGCTTTTTAAAATGTTCTCCAAGGTATTCAAAATATATTAATTGCAAAATCTGAAAATATATTGAATTATTTTTTTTTTGACATCCTCAACTACTTTATCTATTTTATAGGTGTTGTGTTTCGCTGCCCTCGTCGCCCTCGTGGCTGCCCAGTACGGACATGGACACGCTTACTCTTCTCAACACATCTCCCGTCACGACGGACATCCTGAAGTTGTACACGTACACGGTGGTCACGGCTACGAACACGGTCATGATCACGTTGACTACCATGTAAGCTATATGCTAGCTATATCATATTATGTCATACATTTTATGTTTCGGCTGATATTGTTACAAGTAAGCTTAATGATTTTCATATGTCTCAGGCCCATCCTAAGTATGAGTTCGACTACAAAGTAGAGGACCACCACACTGGCGACATCAAGTCCCAGCACGAGAGCCGCGACGGTGACGTAGTGAAGGGATACTACTCTCTCCACCAGCCTGATGGGTCTGTGAGATCTGTGCACTATCATGGTGATCATCACACTGGGTAAGTCTATATTAAATTACCTTATATTATATTCTATTTGTAAACACTTTTCGTAAGCTATTAACATTCTTTAATTGTTACAGCTTCCACGCGGACGTAAAATTCGACACTCATCATGTGGCTCCTAAACATCACTACTAGTTAAATTTAAATTTAAATTAACTAAAGCTGTCTGTGATTATTTATTGATTATTTCAATATGTTTGTTATTTGCCATTAATAAATGAATACATAATACATTATACATATTAATTATATTTAAATTCAAAGAAAACATTACTTTCAAAATATTTCATACCTCTCCCATGTTTCGATTCATAATTCAAATATCACTCCTCAGATAAAAAAATACGTTATATCGTTACGACTACTTTAATTACAAACTACTTTTCTTTAATTAGGAGTTCCAATTTAAATTTGTACAGTTACCTAAACAAATGTTTTTTCGGTAACTGTCATTCATTTGTTTTTTCTTGTTTGTTTTCAATTTGCATTCACGAGATTAAAAATTTGACAAATCGTGCTATTAGTATGAGTTCTATGACACCAGTGCTGCGGAAACGGCTCAAAGGGCTAATGATGTGTATAGCAGTCGTGTCGACAAAGAAAACACAGTGTGTTTCTCATTCCAACGTTTTCGTTTTTGAAATTGACCTGCAGAATAAGCCCCGGAAAATATAAAAGAAAATATCTAATGATAAAATGTAATGAAATAATATAGTGATTTAGTGGAACAAAGATTTTTCCACATTCTGTCAAAATTAAACATATCCGTGTAGAGTACTTAAAAAATTGTGTCAAAGATACGAAACAAAACATGTACAATTAAAATTGAGAATCTTTGAGATGCCATGAAAAATCTAAAACATCATGTGAGGAAGCATTCTCTTGAGCACTACGAAATACGAAGAAGAATTTGAAAATAATTAGTTAATTTTTTACCATGCCATACCACACGACAATCGAAAAAAAATAATGTAGGTGAGGGAACGAGAAAGATGGTGAAGTATTAAATATGTATTTTATTAAATGAGACATACTCGTATATAACTTGTCCTTGTTATAGTAAAATTTGTTCGTATTTTAATTAATGAGAGCATTAATTGCCCTTATAATAATGTAAAATGTGAAGTTTGGAAACGTTAATGTTTAATTATTTAGTGTTATGGTGTAATATATTAAAAATCTACATTAAAATTAATATCATAAAATATATTATTAACCTATGTGTTATTAATATATTTTATCATATTATTTTTTGTTTACCTTAAAGCGGTTAGCCTTACTATAAATATATATATTTTTTATAAATAGCGTAGGGGCATACGTGAGCGACTGTAAACGCTACAGGTTGTGTGATCGATTTCTACTAAAAGAAGTGAAATATTTAACACATTAAAAATAAATATTTAATATTTTCATTTCTTCACAGTGGTAAGAAGCCTTACTTTATTTAGGGCATTACGACGCCACTAAACACGAAATGCAATAAATTTAGCAAAAAATGGAGAATGGAAAATGGGCACTCCATGTTCCATTCTCCTATTTTCGCCGCTAACATTAGGTTCACAAGTTTCTTCTGCCTACACTGCCCCATGCGGAATCTGGCATAAAGCTGAAAAAGCTCAGCTTCACGCTGTATCCCGCTCATGGCAAGGTAGGCAGAGGGAACATAAAGACACTGTGTTTCACTTCCACTTCAATTTGAGGCATTGCATGGTGAAATTCAACGCTGCGTTTTGATTTGTACCAGAGCGAAGAAATGTAAACATTAAATATTAAAATTGAAAATATTAAATATTTCATTACCTCGAGTGGGGATGGAACCCACAATCTATTGGTTACAGCTAAGGGTTACGCTTGTGCCCTTGCGCAACGATAGGCCTCAACTGAAAAAAATAATAATTAATAACATATTTTTTATCTGGCTAAAAAAAAAAATATATTTTGCTGACTTCGATAAGGCATAATTTATATTTCTATAGGAATGTGACGAAAATTTTAAGAAAATGTTTTTATTAGGTAGTGAAAATGATCAACATGTACCTACTCTATTTTTCCATTTAATACCAATACTCCTTATGGAGCACGTAAATGAACATGTTAGACAGTTCCTTATCTTTTGTAGAAATATCAATAATTATTTCATAAAATATAAAATATTGAAAGAGTTTATTTATTACACAAAAAAAATGTTCACTCTCATTATTTACATAGGAGGAAGATATAATACAATACACTAATATTACATTAATATCGACAAAGTTTGCGGCAAAAGTAAAAGTCCATCGTCCATATATATTCTTGGGACGCTTCTCTTAAAAGTTCGACGATAGTGGTCCTATTCTGATATTTTAAGTCACTACTATTTTGAGCGAGCGTGTATATTTGATCGAGATTGTTGTTTCGATGCTTATTCGAGGAAATGAAGTATTCAGTATTTTCAAACGAAATATTATATAATTTTATAACTTCACTCTGGTAACAAGGCAAAGTGTGAATTCCGGTTCCTAAGTCCCCCTCCCATATACGGGATACAATTGAGTTTATTTTATATATATATATATATATATATATATATATATATATATATATATATATATATATATATATATATATATATATATTATATATATATATATATATATATATATATATATATATAAAAATTTTACTGTAATAAATATTCTTTCATAAGCGTAATTTTTTGGTTGAAGTAATAAAAACTAAATTAATATACTTTAAGAATTGCTCATATCTTATATTATTACAGTATCGCAAGCAAGATTTAATGGTTTCACTCTTTATAATTGCTTGTTTAAATTAGCGGTCGTATTGTAACAATCGCATGACTTAATACATATATTTTTGAAATGCGTAACGTGGTTGGTACCTATAGGCTTATTCGAAAGTTCATTATTACACAACTAAATGTTTTATTTCTAAAAAAAACAGCTTTATGCTATTTTCCTCGCAGGATAAACAGAGAAAATGAACTATTGAAACAGTCGCTATTCCGTTACGCCACGATGGTTTATTTTTATAACTTACAGCTGTGTCCCGTATATAGTAAGACGAACGAAGAACTCCACTTGAAACATTCCGTTCCTAATTTATCGGGTATTTTCAACACATTGCATATTGAGTGACAGAACTCAACGCCGCGCTTTATTTTGGTTTTAAATTGATATCAGAAGAAGAAATTAAGATTTTTAAATAATTCATCAATTTTCACAAGTAGGAGTTGAACCCACAACTATCGCGTACCTTTGCTGTGCCTTTGCGCGGCGACGGCCGCAATAGAGAAATAATAAACACAATATTTTTTAAAATAATTTATTTAATTTTATATTTACTCAAATTATATTATCAAATATCAAATAGTGTGAAATCATTGGACCTCGTCAGTTACCCTTGCGGTTAGTATAAATAGCGTGTGCGCTAACACTTCTATATCAGTTTACTTTGGAAAACTAAAATAATAACTGCTTTTTAAAATGTTCTTCAAGGTATTATAATATATGAATTGCTAAATCTAAAAATATTTTGATTATATTTTATTGACATGCTATACAACTTTATCTATTTTATAGTTGTTGTGTTTCGCTGCCCTCGTCGCTCTCGCGGCTGCCCAGTACGGACATGGACACGCTTACTCCTCTCAACACATCTCCCGTCACGACGGACATCCTGAAGTTGTACACGTACACGGTGGTCACGGCTACGAACACGGTCATGATCACGTTGACTACCATGTAAGCTATATATCTTATTATGTTATACATTTCATGTTTTGGCTGCGATTATTATAAGTAAGCTTAATGATTTTTATTTGTTTCAGGCCCATCCTAAGTATGATTTCGATTACAAAGTAGAGGACCACCACACTGGCGACATCAAGTCCCAGCACGAGAGCCGCGACGGAGACGTAGTGAAGGGATACTACTCTCTCCACCAGCCTGATGGCTCTGTGAGATCTGTGCACTATCATGGTGATCATCACACTGGGTAAGTCTATATTCAATTAATTTATATTATATTCTATTTGTAAACACTTTTCTTAAGCTATTAACATTCTTAAATTGTTACAGCTTCCACGCGGACGTAAAATTCGACACTCATCATGTGGCTCCTAAACATCACTACTAGTTAAATTTTAATTTAAATTAACTAAAGACGCCTGTAATTATTTATTGATTATTTCGATATGTTTGTTATTTGTCGGTAATAAATGAATATATAATACATATTAATTCTATTTCAATTCAAAGAACATATTATTTTCAAAATATATACCTCTTCCATCTTCCGATTCATAATTTTAATATTTAGATCTTAAAAAAAACGTATATCGTACGTTATATCGTCATGACTAATTTATTTACAAATTTCTCCTCTTTAATTAGGAGTTTCAAATTGCCACCAGTGTCGCGGAAACGGCTCAAAGGGCTACTGTTGTGTATGGCGGTCGTGTCACAAAAGTTGGTTCCAACATTTTCGTTTTTGTAATTTCGACTTGCAGAACGAACCCCGTAAATGTAAATGAAAATATGTAATGATACAATATAAATGAAATATTAAAGTGATTTGGCGGAACGCAGATTATTCCACATTATGTCAAGATTAAACATATCGTGGTATATAGAGCCATGAAAAATCTAAAACATCATGTAAAGAAGCACTATCTTGAGCACTTTTATACGAAAAATATGTAACTGGTCAAGAATTAGTTATTTTTTTACAGTATCATATACGACAGTAGAAGAAAATGGAAGTAGGTGAGGGAACGAAGGGGGTGTAGCATTAAATATACATATATTTTATTAAAATGAAAAAATATAATTTGTCGTTGTTCAAATTATAATATATAATAGTTTGTGCTCTATTTAATGAGAATATTTGCCCTTATAAAAATAATAAGATATTTTATTATTTTGAATTATTTTGTAAATATGTTAACAATCTACATTAAAATTAATATCATAAAATATACTATTAACCTACGTATTTAATATTTTCATTTCTTCATAGTGACAGGTAAAGCAAAGCGCGACGTTGATTTCCGCCACTCAACATGTAATATCTCCAATTCGACGAAAAGTGGAGAGTGGAACATGGACATTCCATGTTCCATTTTCCTCTTTTCACCGCTAATATTAAGTTCCCAAGTACCCTGCCTACACTGCCATGTGCGGAATTTAGCATAAAACGAAAAACTATTATTTATTAATAACATATTTTATATCTGAGTTAACAGACTTAGAAAATAATAGCTGGATAAGGCATCATTCATATCTCGATTGAAATATAACCTAATTTTAAATAAGATATTTTTTTAAAGTTATTTAAATATTAAATAAGTGCATACTCGATTTTTTAATTTAATACCAATAATTCTAATGGAGCGCGTACATAAACATGTATGACAGTTCCTTATATTTTGTAAAAGTATCAATAATCTTTTCGAAAATTAGAAAATATCAAAAGATTTTATTTATGACACAAAAATAACGTTAAATCTCATTACATACAGGAGGAGGATATAAAACAATACACTAATATTACATTTGTATCGACATTGTACGTGGTAAAAGTAGAAGTCCATCGATAGTAATTAAAAATATTTTTGTGTAGTTACTTTGGTTAAAGCTCTCCTTTTTTGAAGCAATAAAATCATATTCTTAAGAAGAAAAGCTTCTTAATAATATAATTTCATTGCTTCATTAAAAGTTTGACGATCGTGGTTATGTTCTGATATATTAAGCAAGTCTTAATATCTTTAATTTTCGCGATTGTTACACATTCTAAATTAAACATTTTTAACCGGATTAATCGCGTAGTTGTTAAAAATGTTTTTTGTAAACCCGACGGTTCGAACACTTTACAGTAATTCATGGTCACGGGTAGACTGAGGTGGCATTTGTCTGTCAATTGATATAATTATTATATCAAACTACCGCCAACGTTTTCTTTATTGCCTCACGTACTACCCTGGATTCTTGCAGAATGAGCTAACTGTATCTGGTCCTCTAGTGTGGTGTGCTTGATACTTTAATTTTTTTAAGAGTGGGTAGACTAAAGAATTCTAATGGCACAATAGGCCACACAGTCTATAAGAAACCCACACATACCAATAGATATCTCAATGGTGATATCTCATCACACAGTTATCTACCGTTGGCAAATCTTTGTTTCAGAGAGCCCACCACCTCTGCGATGCTGAACACCTAGGGGACGAGCTTCGACAGGTGGAAAGTGCCCTTCCCCAGAACATGCTGCCAGTTCCCCGCCAGCGTTGTCAGAAGAACAAACCACCAACAGTTAGGAGGCAACCGGCACTTTTACCATATGAGAACTATGTTCAAGCCTAACAAGAAAGTGAGCCAATTCTTGAGACCAGTGAAGAGTAATATTCCTTTGCAATGTGCACGTGTATAAAAACTTGATTGTGACTGTAGTTTATCATATATAGGTCAAACAAAGAGAAGCATCGGTGTTAGGGTGAAGGAACACATCTCCTATGTCAAGAATGGGCATGTGTGTGTCAGCTGTGCGTGAACATACATCTAACAAATCCAACCACTACATCAGGTTTGATAAACCCCACATACTCGCTAGGGAGAATAGATATATCCCTAGAATGATCCGCGAGGCTATTGAAATACATAAACACCTTAATTTCAATAGAGAAGATGGTTGGAAACTTTCTACCACCTGGAACCCACTCTTAAAAAATTTAAGGTCTCAAGTACACCACACTAGAGGACCAGATACAGTTAGCTCATTCTGCAAGAATCCAGGACAGTACACGGAATAATTAAGGAATCGTTGGTGGTAGTTTGATATAATAATTATATCAACTGACAGACAAATACCACCTCAGTCTAGGACCACGGACTACTGTAAAGTGTTCGGAACGTCGGGTTTCCAAAAACATGTATAAAAATCAATATATGCGATTAATCCGGTTAAGTGTTTCATTTATAGAGGGAACTTGGGAACCTAGTGTGATAATTTATATCATAAACGTTAATATTTATCCTTAGTCAAATTCACACTCACGACAAAGTGCGAACATTATCCGCAAAATACAATAAAAATTGTATACAATAGATATCAAAATGTGTATTTTATATACACATTGTTACATGACAACATACATATTTTATTTTTAGAGGCCTATCGGAGCAACAAGCGTGTGATTGTTAACGTTAAAGGTACACAACCTTTAACGTTCGGCCCTTACTCGAGGAAATGAAATATTTAATAATATAATTTTCAAATGAAATATTTAATTCATTCGCTCTGGTACCAAGGCAAAGTGCAACTCTAAAACGGAATAGAGTGACTTAACACTTGGTTAGTAAGTTCCTTCTGCACTACCTTACCATATGCGGGATACAGTGTGAAGCTGAATAAAAATGTTATGTTTATATTTTAAAAGGATAGCGTCAATAATTCTAAAATTTAACCCTTTAAATATTCTTTTATAAGTGTAACATTTTGATTTAAATAATAAAAATTAAAATTATACTTTAAGAATTGCTCATATCTTATATTATTACAGTATCACAAGCAAGATTTAATGGTTTCGCTCTTTATAATTGCTTGTTTAAATTAGAAGTCGTAAAGTAACAATCGCATGACTGGATACATATATTTTAAAAGTGCGTAACGTGGTTAGTACCTATAAGCTTATTCGAAAGTTCATTATTACACAATTTACTATTTTATTTTAAAAAAAAGCAGCTTCGTCCTATTTTCCACTTTGCAGGATGAACAGAGGAAGTGTATTCATACTTTCCACCTACATTCGACATACTGCTTTTTGAGTGACCGAGCTTAACGCTACACCGTATCCAGCTTGAATTATAAAGACTTATGCTATTCTGTTACGCCACGGTGGCTTCTTTTTATAGCTATATCTGCCTATCCTGCATATATCAGGACAGAGAGAACGAACCAATAACTTCACTTAAGATATTTCATTTCTCATTTATTGAATATTTTTAACACATTACATGTTGAGTGGTGGAACTCAACGCCGCGCTTTATTTTGGCTTTATGTTGATATCAGATAAAGGACTTATATTAGTAAATAATGTATTTTCACAGATGGGAGTTGAACCCACAACTGTCGCGTATCTTTGCTGTGCCTTTACGACGGCTGCAATTGTATTTAATAAAATTAATGGAAAAGTAATGTAGAAACATAGATTTTTTTTTATTGTTTTTTAAGTTTTAAATTATAATTTAAATCATATTGCCAAATATCAAATAGTGTGAAATCATTGGACCTCGTCAAGTTACCCTTGCGGCTGATATAAAAAGCGTTTGTACTAACACTTACGTATCAGTTTAGTTTGGAAAACCAGAATAATAACTGCTCTTTAAAATGTTCTTCAAGGTATTATATATATAATAATAATAACTTCAGAATATGTTTTAATGGTACATTTTTGGACATGCTAAACTATTTTATCTATTTAATAGGTATTGTGTTTCGCTGCCCTCGTCGCTCTCGCGGCTGCCCAGTACGGACATGGACACGCTTACTCCTCTCAGCACATCTCCCGTCACGATGGACATCCTGAAGTTGTACACGTACACGGTGGTCACGGCTACGAACACGGTCATGATCACGTTGACTACCATGTAAGTTATATATCTTATTATGCTATATATTTAATGTTTTGGTTGTGAGTATTATAAGTAACCTTAATGATTTTTATTTGTTTCAGGCCCATCCTAAGTATGAGTTCGACTACAAAGTAGAAGACCACCACACTGGTGACATCAAGTCTCAGCACGAGAGTCGCGACGGTGACGTAGTGAAGGGATACTACTCTCTCCACCAGCCCGATGGCTCTGAGAGATCTGTACACTATCATGGTGATCATCACACTGGGTAAGTCTTTATTAAATCATCTTCTGTAACAGAAATTTACCTTATATTTTATTCTATCTGTATATACTTGATTTAAAATTTTAATATGATATTATTCTTACAGCTTCCACGCGGACGTCAAATTCAACACTCACCACGTAGCTCCTAAGCATCACTACTAATTTAATATAATTATTCAATTGATTAACGTTGTCTTTGATCCTTAAAACATTTTTTTATTTATTTAAAAAATACTATCGTTATATTAATTTAATAAATTTATAAAATCGAAATACTGTATCACTATTTAATGCCCTAACCTATTATTTTATTCATCTTTTATAAAATCTTATAGCCGTAACAGACGATCGAACCGAACTTCGACCTTGGTTCGCCATCGGACCATGTTTTGTAGGCGAACCATGCTCCACGCGACTGAACATGGTTTTGTGGCGAACCCCAAATCGAGTTTCGGTTCGGTCATCTGTCACGGCTATTACAGTAAAGCTATATATTATATTTTTTATTGTAAAATACACGCTATGTTATAAACATATAACGTTGATTGCAACAATTCAAAAATAAATAGCATCAAAAATAATCATTATATAAAAATATCAAAAATCTACTTAACATTTTTTGCGGGTAGGTGCAAAAGTAGCAACAGCTGTTTAGAGAGCTCTTAGTTTATTTATTTAAAAAATTACTTTATTTGTAGTTGTTTATTACATAAAAGTAATGAACTAAAACATCTAACCTGCCAGCAGTATATTTCCTTTAAAAAACTGCCACCCTGTAAGAAGTACACAATACCAAGTGACCTTGCATACCCTTGAAGCTACTGTTGTCTTCAAAATATTTCTAACAAATCAAACACTGCAATGGAGTCTATCAAGCACTCAATAGATGAATTAACACAGCATTTCAATGAACAAATGACAGAATTTCAGAAAAACTTGAACTCAGTAAACAATACAGCAAGTCCAACGGCAAGCCTTGTAGCACAGTTCAATAGTTTTCGAAACTTTGTTTTGACCGCACTTGAGGGGCTCCAGCTTCAGGTCCAACTTCTTACTAGGCAGTATGATAACATAGAAATGCGAAGTCGAAGAAAAATCTTGTTAGTGCACGGTATTAGTGAAGACAAAAAGAAAGAAGACACTGCTTCACAAGTGATCCAAGTTTTGGCAGAGCATCTCAAAGTCCCTGATCTCTGTACTGATAACATTAGTAGATGTCAGCGGCTGGGTAAAATATCACCAGGGAAGTCTAGACCTATTTTACTTAAGTTCAGAAATCAATTGCTTAGAAATCAAATCTGGTATTCAAAGTCTTGTCTCAAGAACACAGGAATCACACTCTCTGAATTTTTAACCAAAGCCCGACATGAAACTTTTATGGCTGCAAGACAACGCTTTGGTATTTCAAAATGCTGGATCAAAGATGGTTTTATTATTGTTGTGGGTCCGGATGGTAAACATACAAGTATAGTTTCCTCCACTGAACTTGACAATATATACAGCAAATTAGAAGCTCAAAGCCAAGGAATGCCTGCTCCAGCGACAGTCAAATCATCTGCTACAGCCAAGCAAGTTGTCCGTACGACGAGGAGAATCGTAAAAAAGTAACACATATATTTTCTTTTTATATATCTTACTTATTTCTTTTTCCTTTTTTTTAAAGTTTTTTTTTTTTTTTTTTTCTTTCCTGTATTTATTTCTTGTTCCATTGATAACAAAGTCAGTAGTCATTGATTATTTGATTAGGTTTTTCTTGTTGTTAACTTATATTTATTATATATAGTTTTTATATTCCTTATATATTTGATTATATATATTATATTAACAATATTTACTTATAGACATTTATTACCCACAATTATTATTCGTTAATAACTTATATAAACAAACTCTGTAATGACAGATGACAGCTTGACAGCTATGTTATGTTTCAATAGTTAATATTAAACAAATGTCGCTAATACCGTCTCGTTATACGGTAACTATTTGCTAAGTTTTTAATTTATTTCTTTTTTTTCTCTTGTTTTAATTATTATTATTATTTCACTTACTGCTGACTGGTAAAAATGCTTGATTATATTTAACTTATTTTATATTCATTATTAATAAAACATAATCTTATATATAAATATATATATAGGTATAAACATATATATATATATTTTATTGCTATTTTTATTTATTATTATTTTTTATTTATCATTATTACTATTGTTATACACATACATATTTATATTTATAGAGATTAGTATATATTACCCGTGTTAAAATTTTGCTGATATGTATGACAATGATAGTTTTAGTAGTGGTGATGGTATAAATGATAATTCATTTCATCAGTGCGATTCTATGACGACTGACGATAGTTTTCATAGCACTTCCTCCTTCCTCCCTCCCTCTCTTAACTCCCTGTTGGACAGCAAACTTCATATCTTTCCCAAAAATTTTAATATTGTCCACATTAATGCGCAAAGCATACCAGCTCACTATCCAGATTTGCTCATTTAATGTAAAACATGTACATGCTATACTAGTATCTGAAACGTTTCTTAAACCTAACTTACCATCAACTGCTTATGCCATACCAGGCTTTCATTTAATACGGAATGATAGGACAGGGAAAGGCGGAGGAGGAGTGGCGATCTATCTTAGAAGTCATATTCCCTTCAACATACTGGATAAATCGCCATCAGCTTACTCAAACTCATCGGAACATATTTTAGTAGAAGTTCTTTTTGGAACTCTCAAAATCTTACTGGGTGTGGTTTACAGCCCTACCCTGCATATTAATTATTTCGACTCATTTGAGCTTCTATTAGAAAAGTATGTTCCGGGAGCTGACCACTCTATAATAATGGGCGATTTTAACACATGTCTCATTAAGAAAGACTCGCGCGCAAATCGGCTTAAAGCCATAATTAATAGCTCTAACCTTAACATTCTTCCAACAAATGCGACTCACCTTTTCCCTGGCTGTGCGCCGTCTCTACTGGACCTCATGATTGTCTCGTCAACTGAGCGTGTGGCTACCTTCGGACAAATTTCGGCGGACGCGTTTTCATATCACGATCTTCTTTACCTTTCATATAAAATACGTCCACCCAAAATAAAGCCGTCTGTAGTTATGCGCAGATGTTTTAATAACATCGACAATGATATGTTCATGAGCGATCTTAGCCGAATTGACTGGGATGGCATATTTAGTGCAGGAAATATTGACGATAAATTAAATATTTTTAATTCCTTGTTGATCGAGCTCTTTGATACACATGCACCTCTTCGGCCAATAAAAATAAAACATCTCCCTGCTCCGTGGTTAACTAAAGATATTAAATTACTTATGACAAAGCGTAACTCTGCAAAGTCCAAATATAAGAAAAATCCTACGGATGCTAACTTGCAAAGGTACAAAACACTACGGAACAGATGTAATAAGGCTTGTAGAGATGCGCGACGTAATCATATCTATTCATCGATTGATTACAAAAATCCTGGAAAAACTTGGAAATTTTTGAACACGATGGGAATAGGTGGCAGGCGCACCCAACCTAAAACAATCTTAAACGACTGGACGGATTTAGATTCACTGAACAATTATTTTACTACTGTTAACATTATGGATAATAATGCCAAAATAAAGACACTTCATTCTCTGTCGCGTTTTACCAATCCTTCTGATATCCCTTTCTGTTTTACGCCTATCACAACGGCAAATGTACGAAAGCATGTAATAGCCATTAAATCAGATGCCACTGGCCATGATAATATAAGTCGCCGTATGATTATGTTATCTCTTAATACTGTCCTTCCTATCTTATGCCATATATTTAACTTCTCACTATCCTCTAGCAAATTTCCTGACGTCTGGCGTTATGCCCTTGTGATCCCTACATCAAAAACATCCAATCCAATATCTTTTTCCAACTATCGACCAATTTCTATACTCCCTTTTCTGTCTAAAGTCTTAGAACGCATTGTCCATGATCAATTATACCATTTTTTACAAACCAATAACATCTTATCCCCGTTTCAATCAGGTTACCGCCCTGGCCATAGCACAGTTACGGCACTTAATAAAGTCTGCGATGACATACGAGCTGGTATTGATAATCAACAAGTCACTCTGCTTGTTTTATTAGATTTCTCAAATGCCTTTAACACAGTAGACTTTGATATTCTATTAGCAATACTAAAGTCCATAAATATTTCCCGAATTGCTACTGAATAGTTTTCATCTTACATTCGTGGCCGCAGACAGGGCATTAAACTAGATAATAGAATATCTTCACTTAGCCACATTAACGCTGGAGTCCCGCAGGGTGGTGTGCTGTCACCATTACTCTTTTCCATTTTCATTAATACTCTCACTCAACACATATCTTCTTCTTATCACCTTTACGCTGATGATTTACAAATTTATACAACAGTTGCCGTGAATGATATTGCTAATGCAACTACCAAAATTAATGCCGATTTACAATTGATAAGTATCTGGTGTAAATCATTTGGGCTCACTATAAACCCAAGTAAATCTCAGGTTTGTTTGTTTGGCACTCCTAAACAACTATTTAAAATACATTCGTTTCCACTATCGGTATCATTTGATAATGTTAGTTTAGAGCCTAGTGTGAGTGTTGTGAACTTGGGAATTGGGATGGATAGCACATTTTCCTGGGCACCTCACGTTTCTGAGCTCAGTCGTAAGATTTTCTCTGCTATAGGTAGACTAAGAAAATGGAATAATCTCCTACCATTAAAAACCAAAATATCCTTGGCCCATACCCTTCTTCTGCCTATCCTAGACTACGCAGATTCTTGCTATCTAGATTTATCCCAGCAGCTGCTTAATAAACTCGAACGTCTGCAAAATCTTATAATAAGATTCATATTTGGACTAAGAAAGTACGACCATGTGTCTCAGTTTCGGAATCAACTGAAATGGCTGACGATAAAAAAACGACGTAATTTACATTCCCTCACTCTCCTTTATACCATTCTTTTCCACCCTATTACTCCTATGTACCTTAAAGAACGGTTTAAGTTCTTAGGGTCAACCTCCCTTTACACTCAATCCCTCCGTTCCCGCGCTAACTACCTTCTTGAAATTCCGTTGTGCCGTACGAAATGCTATGCTGAATCTTTCACGATCAAGACTGCTAAGTTATGGAATGAGCTGCCACTTATAATTAAACAATCACAGTCAGTTGGTATATTTAAACGCCGTCTTAAACTGCACTATCTGGAGCAAAATCTATAATATTTATTTGGTTTATGTATAAGTGTGTATATGTATGTATGTATTATGTATATATATATGTATGTATGTATGTATGTATGTATGTGTGTGTATGTGTATGTATGTGTGTGTATGTGTTTGTATGTGTGTATGTATATGTATGTATTTATGTATGTGTATGTGTATATATATGTATATGTATGTGTATATATAATTCAGCTAGATCAAAACAGTCGAGTATATTATTTTATTTATTTATTTTTTTTTTTTTTCCAAACAAATAACTTATAATGTACAAATATAAATATAATGTGATACTTTTTGCGCCATTCTGCTTTCTATAATATTAGTTCTATAGTACCGGTTGCCTGTAAGAGATCACTTTTAGTGATAAGGCCGCCGTTGCACATTTACCGTAAATATAACAATATATTAAATATGTGAAATGTTATTCCGTACAAAATGTAAAGTGCAATAAAGTATTATTATTATTATTATTAACATTATTTACCTCGACCAAACCTTGACCTTGGTTCGCCATCAAACTATGTTTTCTAGGTGAACAACGCTCCACACGATCGACCATGGTTCGATGGCGAAACTAAATCGAAGTTCGGTTTGGTCGTCTGTTACGACTAATATACATGACAGTGAAGTGATTTATATAATTTAGTATAATAGCCGTAACAGACGACCGAACCGAACCTCGATCGAACCTCGACCTTGGTTCGCCATCAAACCATGTTTTCTAGGAGAACCAAGCTCCACACAATCGAACTTGGTTCGATGGCGAATCAAAATCGAGGTTCGGTTCGGTCGTCAATTACGGCTATTATGTTTCAGTTTTCACGGGTTTTGCTATTTACACTTAAATTCTCAAAAAATAAGTTGGGAATTACATTTTTTTGTATTAGCATGTAGTTAATACTATATAGTAACTTATATAATACGTATATATAACATAATATCACTAGATTCCCCAGAATCCTCCCCTTAATAAATGCTGTGCAGTAAGAAGACATCTCTCTCTATGATATACTGTCATATGTTTCAAACTAATCGTTATTTTGATTTAAAATAAATTTTCTCTTCTCTTTTTAAAGAAATGTTCTTCGAATGAATTACTCTTACAATCTGTTCTATAAGAGACTATGATGCATGGAAGTAGTCAAAAATGAAGAAATATGAGCAAATTTTAGTTTCTTATGGAAGTAAGTAATTTGTTATATATTGTAGAGTAAATTTTTACAACTCGGGTGATACAAGGATGCGATAGGCTAGTAAAACAAGCCAATTATCAATATTAGTTCTATAAATTGTATTATATTCATATTAGAATAAAGTAACAGGAGATATACAAATGTAAATATTTCAATATTTCAATGTTAAAATATTAAATATTTCATCTCCTTGAACCCACAACCTGTCGGTTACAGTCAAACGCTTGTGCCGCTGCGCCACGACAGACCTCAAAATGCCTTAAATATTCATAATAATTTTATATATTTTAATTATTGATACATAACAATATTAGGTATAAATTTAGGATCGACACGTCACTAACAACTTTATTAAAACATAGCGAAATATTCTTAAAAAGTGTAAGATAACGCACTTCAAATTTTCAAATCTTCTAGATTGATTTTTGTTCACAAAGGGGCTATTGATCTGCATATTTAATTTTACCATATCAACTTGATACCTTCACGTGATCTTGAAATAGCAATATTGATAGACCAAACGACGAACAACATAATCTTATGAGGGTTCCATTTTCAGCTTTTGAGATGCGGGATTGTAAAAATTTCATCAATATCTTTTAGCTACAAAATAAATAATCAAACTTGTTTGTACTAGATTGTCCAAAAATGATTTCAGTGGCATATTGGTTTAAAATCGTTAACATAATAATTCTTAGATTTGTACTCAAATAAAGGCAATCCATAGAATATATAAATATTCTATGGATTGCCTTTATTTGAGTACAAATCTAAGAATTAAGAAGTAGGTAGTTCTCACTTCTTGTGTAAAGTCACTTAAGTTAAAATTGCATTTTAACCAAATTAGAAAAGAAGAAGTTTCTTTATTCTTTTTTTATGGAAAAGACCGAGGCAAAAGGGAAAGACACAGGATTATCGTAGCGCAGGGGCGCAAGCATCTACTGTAAGCGCGTGAGCGATTTCCATTCGAGGAAATGCAATATTTTACATTTTCATTTCTCTCTCTAGTAACAAGGCAATGCGCAGCGATGAGTTCCAACAACTCAACATCTAATGCCTTAAAATTGAATGGAGTGGAATGTCTTAACATAAGGTTCCCATGTTCCCTCTGCCTACCCTAATGTGTACGGGATATAGTGAAACTGAAATGAAAAGAAAAGACAAGATTAACGATCATATGAATTAATGGGCCCCGTAGGCGCGGGTTCAATTTATCACAATATGCAGCAGTTCATTTAATACCAGAGGAACTATATGTGTGTCACGTTTCAAGACGTTCACTTCTCCATTATCAGCCGAATTTCCGACCTTTTGCAAGGCTATTTGCGGATCTCACCTCTACGCCTTGTCTAGTTAACAGGAATAAAGAGGAAATGAAAATATTAAATTGTTTAATTGTCAGAGTGAAAATCGGCACTACCACCGTCGCATTTATAGTCAAGCATTGTGCTACTGCGACACGTTGTTGTATAGAAATAATTAAATAATTTTTTAAAACACATAGATGTTTATTGAGAAATAATTAAGTTTTTAGATTAATTAACTTGTAAATATATACATACATATTTAATACAAAATATTTTTCAAATATTTCATATTATGAAATGTCTTTATTACCGCAAAAATATATTTTAGTAAGTATGACTCTAATCGCATATTGTGAAGTTATGTGTAATTATTTGAAATTCGTATATTATTTTATGATTATACTTACATAAGTAAGAATTGAGTATTATCAGGCAATGTTTTAATTTTTTTTTCACAAAGAAAGATGAGATAGGCCATCCCATTATTTTTATTATTATAAAAACCAAACCAAACTGTTTACAGTATAAAACTTTTTTGTACATAGTAATTAATCCGTACGCTGTGTATTATATCTTAACTGATCTAAATTCCAAATAATCTAACCATGGGTTATCTTTGGGTACCCTAAGGTAAAAAAACATAAGGGTGAAGTAAAAATGTAACATTTTACAGCACTTTTTACAAATATACAGATATACAAATTATAGATCAAAGATCAATACTAAGAAGGAACCAAATAAAATTAGCAATGCTACGTCAAAAGTCCCCAGTCATAAATTTTAATATCTTAAAATATAGATAATTGTGTACATATATATTATTAGCAATCCAAACACAGCTTCTTCCATCTAAAGTATATTATATTTTATAATCAAATTATACAAAATCTTTATCAATATATAAGATTTACGTACCACAAAAACAACCGAACGGATAAACCGTTTTTGCGAGAAAGTGAAACAAACATCCATCCTTACAATCTTTTATATTTATATTATTTTTATATTGTAGTAGGAAAATAATTATATTTGGGTCATTGTCGTGCACTGGCATACTGGCTGGAAAAAAGTAAAAGTGCAGCAATGAGGACCGCTAATCAACACACGGACCACCATAGTCCACAACACAATATATATTCCCTGCAATATGATACAGGAACTTAAAGAAAGTAGTTAAGTAATATCAATAATAGTTAAGAAGTAAATAATTGAAAAGATTTATACATTTATTCATTTCAATTAAAAAAATATGTGAGTTTAATTGTTTTTGACTTTTTATTCTTTATAGAAAGAAGTAATAAATACAAAATCGCACGCGATGTCGTTAATATTGCCAAATGTAAAATAGAGTTAAATTAATGGACCTCGTCTAGTTACCCTTGCGATTAATATATAAAGCGTGTGTACGAGCATTTCTACATCAGTTTAGTTTGGAAACTCAATAACTGCTTTTAAAAATGTTTTTCAAGGTATTTTCAATGCACTTATATTTTATACTAAAAAATAATTTTGCTATTTGATAATATAAATGTAAATGTTAATTTTTTTTCAGCTTCACGCTATATGCGACAGGATAGGTAAATTGTGGGTCGTAACTCAACGCTGCGTTTTATTTTGTTATCGATGCAAAAATATTAAATATATTTTAAAAATAAAATAGATAAATCGAATATATTAAATATTTCATTATGAAGCCACATCGAGTCTCATTAACAGTCGCACCCTTGCACCACGCAAATTTCCATTTTTTTAAATTCAATTATAAAATATTTTTGATATACTAGAATTGATTTTATTATAGGTACTGTGCTTTGCTTCTCTCGTCGCCCTCGCGGCTGCTCAGTATGGACATGGACATGCTTACTCCTCTCAACACATCTCCCGTCACGACGGACATCCAGAAATTGTCCACGTACATGGCGGTCACGGACATGATCACGTTGATTATTTTGTAAGTCATATGCCATAATATATTATGTTTTATTATAATACTTACTATGTTATATAGAGACAAATTCTTAAAATGAACTATTTTACAAATTTCAGGCTCATCCTAAGTATGAGTTCGACTACAAAGTAGAAGACCATCACACTGGCGACATCAAGTCCCAACACGAGAGCCGCGACGGTGACGTAGTAAAGGGATACTACTCTCTCCATCAGCCTGATGGGTCTGAGAGATCTGTACACTATCATGGTGACCATCACACTGGGTAAGTTGACATTTAATAATATTTCTAACCGAATGTAATAAATATAAAATATTTAAAAGCTTAACAGGAAAAAAAATCAAATTCAACAATTTTCATATAATTTATATTATCTAAATAATTATAGCTCTATTAAAATGAAATAAGTATAATATAAGTGTGTTATTATATATTTATTATAATTATTACAGATTCCACGCGGATGTGAAATTCGACACTCACCACGTTGCCCCTAAGCATTACTACTGACTTTAAATTTATTTTTTTAACTATTAATAACTATCTGTGATCCATGTAATGATAGATAATTATTTTATTTTTTACAATTAAGCAGACACTTCGCTATTTTTCAATAAAAAGAAACATTTAAAATATTTTATCTATTTATTTAATCCGATATTCGTTTTTCTGTAATAATATTATATTATTCGATTGATTTAAGTATATTGTGATTTATGTTATGAACCTTGATAAATGAATATTAGAATATAATTATTTTTTTACCTTTAACTTTGAGGGTTATAGAAATTCGTGTATTATATGGTTTAACAATATGACCATGACCGAGGGTTTCTGTGTGTATTTTTAACGGTAAATCGTCTTTTTTGATATCATATTAAGGTACAAAATACATTAAAAAAGGGGAAAAATAATAATTTAACAGCGGTCCTCTACCTGCCTAGCTGCCTACCTAAAGTCCTAACTTTGTAAATAGCGGCGAAATTTTCTTTCATTTTCTAATGTCATTTATACCAATTTTTCAATGCCTGAAAAAATGTATGTAATGATATTTTCTAAAAATGATACCTATATCGATTAATCATCAAAATCAAAATCAAAATATTCTTTATTCAAATAGGCCATATAAGTGTCTGTAGTGTCAGTCCTTACATGAAGCTACCACCGGCTCGGAAGGCGGATCTGCTGAGAAGAGCCGGACAGAAACTCAGTTGCTCTTTTTAAAATATCAATTAAAGTAAATATATAACATAGCCTCCTGAATGAGTACCAACAGCATTTAATCTCGCACACTCTTGTATTGTAGTATTCTTGAATTGAATAATATGCTTTGCCAAAAAATATATTTTTAACATTCACTTTAAATTTTTGAAGTGGCAAATTTGAAATTACTTGTGGAATTTTAGTATAAATACGTATATCATGTTCCATAAAAGATTTACTAACTTTTTGGAGACGAAAACTAGGAGTGATCAACTTGTTTTGACTTCTTGTATTCATATCATGTCGGTCACAGTTTTTTAATAAATTGTGGCTATTTTTCCGAACAAGTATTATATTATCATATATGTACTGTGATGCCACCGTAAGAATACCCGTTTCTTTAAAAAAATCTCTCAAGGATTCCCGAGCTCCCATGCCGTAAATGGCTCGAACTGCTCTTTTTTGAATTATTTTTTCTTTGATGAATATAGATTCGATATCTGCAGCATTGCCCCATAGAAATATTCCGTAGGACAATATGCTATGAAAATAGCTAAAGTAGACTAGGGGTGCAGTATCAACATCCTTAAGCTGCCTCACTTTTCTGACAGCATATGCAGCGGAGCTCAGTCTGCCCGCAAGATAAGACAGATGGGGGCCTTATTGTACTTTCGAATTCTAGGGTTACTCCCAAGAATACAGCGGTATCACAAAAATGGAGAATTTTACTATCCACGCTTAAATTAAGCTACTCTTTCCTAACATTCGGCATAGTAAATTTTATATATTTTGTTTTCTGTGCGTTTAATACTAAATTATTATTATTAAACCAGTGAAGTATTTGCGACATTTCACTTCGCCTTAGATTTTTTTATTACGATCTACTTTAAGAATTAATGAAGTATCATCGGTAAATAGTACCACATCGCATAAATTTTATTATTAATGCAAAAGGGGAGGTCATTCACAAAAATCAAAATATGAAATTTCATTAAAATGTTGATTTAAATAATAAGTAAATGTTGATTTATGAAAATATGTTATATTACTGGTGGTAAATTGTTTGACGTTCAAAAAATTAAGCTTATAATTTGTTACTTTGTATAAGATATATGAATTTGAATAATTCAAGACAATGAAAACAAAATCGGTCCAGCCAGCTGATCCATCGAGTCAGACTCGCCCACCGAGGGTTCCGTATTAATTACATACAATTAGTAAAAAAAAAATCATGGCATTATATGACAAAATTAAACTCACAACCATGTATTATGGATATTCATGCATTAAATTTTGTTTAATTTTGTCATATATATATATATATATATATATATATATATATATATATATATATATATATATATATATATATATAATATATATTTTATATTATATGTTATATATATATATATATATATATATATATATATATATATATATATATATATATATATATATATATATATATATATATATAATATATATTTATATTATATGTTATATATATATATATATATATATATATATATATATATATATATATATATATATATATATATATATATATATATAACAAAATTTAATGCATATCCATAATACATGGATGTGAGTTTAATTTTGTCATATAATGCCATGATTTTTTTTACTTATTTTTACTGAACCATAAAAATACTTACTATTTCCATTTATTTGGATAATGGATAAAGATAAAACATGTATACAACATGAAAATATATAACTAGTAACAATGATGAATTAGTTAAATAAAAGTAATTCCTCGAATCAAATATCTCGTTAATACAACAAACCTTTCTAACTTATGACAAACATTTTTCACAAGGTTATTGGACAGTTTTTACAAACCATATAAAAGGAGTTCCAAAAAACATGAATATTTAGATCAGTTACGGTTAAATAAGTTTTATATAAAAGCCGTGTGTTTTCCTTAACAGTAACTATTATTGGTGAGATTTATTTAAGACTAAAGCACTTCACAGCATTAAAATGTATTCAAAGGTAATAATATTTGTGATATTTTTTTAAATACATTAGTATTAAGTTTTTTTTTTTTTAATAATTTCCTGGACCAATCGTGGTGAAGGGGCGGGCATAAGCGTGTGATTGTTTCCGCGGTAGGTTATGGGTTCGATCTTCACACGCCTTTAATTCGGAAATTACCCTAATTTCCGAATTGAAACGGAGTGTCTTACTTACTTCGATTAGATTCCTAAGTTATCTCTGCCTACCTTGCCATATGTGAGATATAACGTGAAGCTAAATATCATTTAAAAAATTATAAATACCTAAGAGGTATTCTTGTTTAATTTCACATTTTTTCCCACATAGCAAGATCAGGAGCCTCAGCCTAACAGCTCGACGGAATAGAGTATTTCGCTGAAATATGACATATAAGAATATTTGTATGATCAGATATCGAATCTACGTTCCCTTAATAGTTTATTAAAATCTGATATATGTTTTTACATTATTAGGTGCTGTGTTTCACTGTTCTTCTAGCTACTGTTGCAGCCCACGAGCATGCATTTGCGCATTCTTCACAACATATTTCTCGTCATGATGGGCACCCTGAAATCGTGCATATTCATGGCGGACACGGGGATCATGGCGGTCATGGTCACGGTCACGGTCATGTGGATTATCATGTAAGAATATTTTTTTTAGCTTTACGCTGTATCCTATTTGCTAAATGATGAATAATTTTTAAGCCATAATTTATTATTTAGACACATCCTAAATATGAATTCGAATACAAAGTGGAAGATCCTCATACTGGTGATAAAAAGTTTCAACATGAGAGCCGTGACGGTGATGTGGTAAAAGGAGTTTACTCACTTGTGCAGCCCGACGGCTCAGATAGAACCGTGCACTACCATGGAGACCATCATACAGGGTAAAAATAATAAGTTCTTAAGGCGGGGGCGGGCCTATCTACTTTTTCATACATTTAAAATAGTTTAAGCTTTTCTTCTGAAAATTGTTAAAGTGGCATAATGGTTAGTTTAACCTCCTTTCGAAAGGAGCAATGTTATTTTGTTGCCTCCCATTACAGACACATTCAAAATTTAACAATGGTTATTTATTTATTTATTTACACTTTATCGTACACCTCAAATCATAAAAAAAACTAATATTAACAGTAAAAATGATTTTACATTTGTAAAACACAAAAGGCGGTCTTATCGCTAATTAGCGATTTCTTCCAGACAACCTTAGGTAGGTTAGGAAATATAAAAACCAAAATATTTAGTGAGTGGCGCAAAAATAAATAAATTAAAATGTTAAATTTGTGTTAAATTTTAAGTGTGGCTTGAAGGCACCTTCTTAAGTCCTTATGTCACACACATATTCCATTAGGGCAAGATTTAACTAACGAATACTAGTAATTAGAAAACCAAAGATTATTGAAAAGAGTTTGAAAAATAATTTGCATTTATTGTCTAGATTTCACGCTGATGTGAAATACAGCACCTACCACATCGCACCTGAATACCATCAACATCATTAGACGATAACACGAAGAGAATATATACGAGTAAATGTAATATAATATGACTATAAGAATTAAAATTTATTATCAAAATAAATTTTGAATAAAATTATTTGTTTTTTTTTATTTACCCCTACTTAGTAAGCAATAATAAAATAATTATCGTTTGAATCTGGTAAGGCAATTGATAACCTTAAGTATTTCGAACAAAAATTTCTTAATCGATGAACCACCCACATTTTCTTGGTAGAATATTAAGTTTTATATGTGTCTTTATGTTGATCTATTTAAGTAACAAATTCAAATATAGAGGCCATCGTTGAAAAGTGGGACTGCGTCTGGCTGTAAACTCGATGGTTATAGGTTTCATTTTCACTGAGAGGAATAAGTATTTTAATTTCTAACTGCTCTGGTAGACAAAGTATGGCATTAATATTCAGCGTATACTTAATATTTTAAAATGAACATTGGGCGGAAAGTCGGCGACCGAGTGTCTTAAGCTCTTGAATGTGTTCTACAATACATACTATTTTGACTAGAAACACAAAACAATATGATACAAAAAAAAATACGGTTACTTCGTTGCTGTTGAGCCTGGCCTGTAGACATAACGTATAGTATTATATATTACATTTTTGTAATAATTATTATTGAATATTTTATACTGCTAAATTGATGTCATTATTTTTACACATATATATTTTTTGTTTAAAAACGCTATATATATATATAAATGAGAAGCGCCTGATATTTTATAATAGCATTACATAATGGTAAAATTAAAAAGTAAAAGTATACAAAATATATACGATATTTGACAGAACCTGTAAACAAATATAGGTTATGACTTCATAAGTACCTATTTGTTTTATTGCTTAATAAACTTGGCCCAGCGTTTCCCAAAAAATGTTTTTTTCTAGTCTCTCTACCAGAATCGTTCTTATTTTTAAAATCTACACACCTTTATATAATTCTTTATTATATTTATTATAAAATATTTCTCATCTTTATTTCTGATTAGATTACTTTGTTTAACGAAATATTTTGTTTGATAATTATAAGACTCACAATTTGATTCAAATATGTGTTTATTACGCGTTATTAAGAAACAAGCAATTACTCTCTACGTAAATGTACTAGATTTGTATCCACCATAGTAATACGATCCGAACGGAAAGATTTATTAGTAAATCGCAGATGTAACACATGTGGTATATTTGATAGTAAAGGGAGTCTAAAAATGCCCCATTTTTTTTGTCCTTCATTCTGTATCCCGCTCATGGCGGAGTAGAAAAAGGGAACTTGGGAACCTAGTGGTTCGACAGTGCATTCAATATGCGTTATATGTTACATTATATGTTACATTGCCTGCGAATTGGATTGTTTTTGTACGAGTTCAACGCATACGCGAACAAAACTACGAGCTTCGTGACAACAAGATCATGTCATACGCTAGTGCACCAGCGCCATGATAAACACTGCAACCTAATCTTATATATTACCAAATCCTACATTTAAAGGTTTCTGGTACAGATTCTCTTAGAGATAAATTATTCGTTGTATACATTTTTCTGGTATTATTAAATATTTAAGTACATAAGACTGTTTTTGCTGGTACAATATGGTAGTTTTCATATATATACTTAAAGTTTAAAAGCGTTATCATATATATACTTAGAGTTTAGAAGAATATTAAATTCTACATTAGCAATTAAAATCCAGGACTCAATTTAATTCCGACGAGCACCATACTTTTCCTTCCAATGATATAAAGTAACACTAGGGCTACCCAGAAGTTATCCATGCTCGTGGTCACCATGTTGACCATCTGGTATAAATTTGTACATACTTTATATTGGTATATCATCCATATGCTTGTCTTATTTGTACAAATTTAAATAATATTTAAATACATTTTTTGTAGGGAGATAGATTAACAATGTCACATTTTATTACAAAAAAATAAATCATATTTATTATTAATCATTATTTATTGAAGGTATATAATGCACCTTCAATTAGTTAAAGTCACATTTAATACCTTCAGTAAATGCTATTACAATAAGTATTTTAGTAATAAATTGTATCAAAATATAAAAAAATTGCATATTAAATATCATGTTCAAATTGAATAAATTTTCTAATTATATTGGTTTGAGAAGTCAAATTTATATGTTTCTGCAATATAAGCTGTTAAGGACAACGCCATATATGTCCAGTTATGTAAAGTCACAACGTTAATGCCACGATTTAGAGAAAAAAACTCACTGTAGTACCCAAATAACTTCACAGGACCGTACGTAATATATTAAGATAATACTGACAATGAAATTTATTTCGTAGTACTGATGTACAATTTTCTTTATGCCATTACATTGTTCATTTGTTTCAAAATGTCTCGATAACGATAAATAAATGTTTAATTATTAATTTCTTAATAGAGGTAAAAAAACAATGTTTGGTAAATTTGTAAAATTACTTTTTTAATCACAATTTTCATGGAAGGACAGTATAATAAATAATAAAAGCTAAAATTGTGCTAAATCAATGATGAGCGAGAATGTGGGCTGGAGCATGAGCGGCGTGTACTGAAGGTGCTGAGTTACTGACAACAGCGTTGAATCCACTGTGAGCATCAGCGCTGTACTGGACAGTACGTACGGAACCATCAGCTTCAAGTAAAGAGTACTCGCCATGAACTACATCACCATCGCGGCTTTCGTGTTGGGATTTGTTGTCACCGGAGTGACCGTCGGCTACTGAGTAAGAGAAGTCGTATTTGGGGTGAGAGTATTCATCTACATGGCCGGCTGCAATGCTATGCACGGGAGCGGCGTATTGAGCAACGGGAGCGGCGGCGTAATGGGCGACGGGAGCTGCAGCGTAGTGAGCAACAGGAGCAGCAGCATAGTGAGCCACAGGAGCTACGGCGAGTGCTGCACGAGGTTGGTCATGACGTTGAATTGATTGAGATGATACAGCTGCGGCTGATGAATAGTGAGCAGGTGCCGCTTGATATGCTACAGGTGCAGCGTGGTAAGCAACTGGAGCAGCAATAAGGCCGTGAGGTTGGTCATGACGCACAATGCTTTGAGAGGAGACAGCAGCAGCTGAAGAATAGTGAGGGTCTGACAGAAGACCTGCAGCAGCCACTGCCAATAAGGCGCTTACTCCAAAAACCTGTAGAAATGAGTAAATAATTATAAAAAATTGCTTACATTCTAATAAGTAATAAACATAGTGCCTTCTGTGATCTGTTATCTAAAAATTTGGAACCCACAATTGACATATGTACATTTTGAAATGACGACACTGACGCTAGGTCAGTGTCGTCATTTCAATGCTGTGCCATATTTATCCAGAAATATTAATTTTAACTTACTTTAGAGAACATGTTGTTACGTAAATTAATTGTTGGTAACTGATGCATGAGATATATTAAGTGCCGCTTATATAGTTGTTCTTGTTTAACGTAAGACAAGGTCAATAATGTAAAAGTGGACTTTTTGACATACATAATGTGAAACATTACTTTCCATTTTGATTAAATATTTGTTTAAAACTGTAAAATAGTATTATTTAATTATAATTACATAATCATTTAATATGTGCCCTAGCAGTTTAGTATAACGAATCTTTGTTGGGGTTCACACTACTGCCACTAGATACCGAAACATGTAGGACCACAAAATTTAAACTTACTTTAATGTTAGGCATAAGTAAGAAAGAAATAAAAAAGAGCATACATGGAACTGCCACAATTTCTATCTTATTAACTATTAGAACATGAAGAGTGAATGATGAAAATTTACAGTACTTACTACTCAATATAATATTATGTGGCTAATACTTATATATAAATAACTAGCTTTTAATAATAACTAACATTTGTGCATATGCATGAGATAAGCTATCACAACAATACATATATCTTTATAATATTAATTTAAATTATCTATATATTTTGAATACTAAATATATGTATCCTTATTCTTAGGCTCCTGGTAAAAATATTTGGCTAATGATATTAAAATAAAGTTTTAATTATAAGTCCCTACAAATATTTCAGTCAGAAAAATGTCATCAGAGGGAGAACAAATACTACCAACATTGTTAGAAGAATTGGTTACATAAATAGCAATGGGAAAACACATAGCAAAGAGAACTGATGGCTGTTAAGGTGGAAAGGTTCTCAAATGACAGCTACAAACCAGACTTTCAAAATATTTTATTTACCAATCACTATTGCTTTTTTTAAATCTAAGCAATATTTTAAATTGCCGTAATAATTACCGATTTAAATATAATAAAGACCAAATGCTAAAGTGAGGTTGCCAAAATATAACTAAGTAAATAGTCATTCATATGCATCATATGTATCATTTCATATGACCCGCGAGACTATTGAAATACAAAAACGCCCAAATTTCAATAGAGAGATGGTTGGAAAGTTTCCACCCACTTTTTAAAAATTTAAAGTTCAAACACACCACACCAGAGGATAAGGTATAGTAAGCTCATTCTGTAAGAATCCAGGGCAGGTCGGATTTCCAAAATTGTATAAAAAACAATACACGCGATTATTGCGGTTAAAATTTTTTCATTTAAAATATTAAACAAATACTCATATTTATATAATACAAGGGGATAGCCGCGTGGGTCTGCTAGTTTAAAAATTTAAATTAATAAACAAATAATTTATTATTATGTATAACACTTTCTTAAAGAGTATTGCGTTGTTTTGGGGTACTACGATGGAAGACTTGCTCGCACCGACCCCTGCCAGCTCTCTAGAGGGCTGCAACGTTCCATCCGCCACAATGTACACGTAAAAATGGTTAATGTATTTTGTCCTTTTTTTAGTACTTTTAAAGGTGAACAAATCTGTCGTACATGATTTTTGTGCAGCTTCAGCGATTGACTCAGCAGGCATGAAAGTTTTTGAGTTCACGTGATTTTTTGACATTCTTTTATTTATTTATCCAGTCTCATAGATCTTATCGTCATGTAACATAGCTTATACCCTTCCTCGATAAATGGGTTTTGCAATTCAAAAATATGTTTTACGTCGCGCCAGTAGATCCTGACATTAGCGTGTTCAACCAAAAAAATAAACAGAAAATCTCTTCAGTTTTATAAGATGTGTTGAATAGGGCTGAATGAACTAAACAAAAAAAAAACATATTTGAATAGAAAGTTGTAAAGAAAGAAGTACAAAGTAAAAACTGATGACTTTTATAGATAAAAAAATGGTCCTATGTCAAAAAAATATCATTAATCACTATAGTAGCCTAACATTAACGTCACAATAGGGAATTAGAAATATTAAAAAAATGTGACCCGCACGAACGTGGTGGCAAAGATTATATTCAAATTAAAAAAATATATATTTCCTTTTCAAGAGAATACAATAACTGTAAAAAAATTATAAAATATATTCAATTAAAAAGCAAAAGAAAAGTATGAAAAATAATTGAAGTATAAAAAAAAACTAAAAGAGTAAATAGAGTGAGGCTCAGTGAATACTGACACCTATTCGTTTACAGCGCTGCTTCTCAGCCTCATCCTAACTCACATATTTAATCAAATATTAATTAAATACAAGGTAAGTTATAAAGAAACAAAGATATTAGGCTGTTACTATATTGTATGTAATCATAAAATTAAAACAAATTTAGGGAAACTACACTATATTAAATAATAATTAAAAAAAAAATATTAAAAAGAGGGCATTGCTTGCCTGAATGGTAGATGGATTTGTGAAAATAATACTAATAATAAATACTGTTGTTGTTGTTGTTGTTGTAGCTTAACCCTGTATCCCACACGAAGCAGGGTAGGCAGAGGGAACGGAAGTGAAAACTAGTGTTATGACACTCCGTTCCACTTCCGTTCCCCACTTTCCGCCGAATTTGAGGCATTGCGGGTTGAGTGGCGGAACCCAACGCCGCGCTTTGCCTTATTACCAGAGCGAAGAAAGGAGACATTAAATATTTAAAATGAAAAAATGAAATATTTCATTTCGTCGACTGGGGATCGAACCCAGAGCCTGTCGGTAAGTCACACCCTCGTGCCGCTGCGCCACGACAGGTCTCTAATAAATAAGAATAAAAATTTTAAAATAAAGTAATGCAAATTAAGATCTTTGTTATGTTAGTCGGCCTAATTTTATAATGCGTTTAAGCTTAGAAAATGTGTTGTAAGTTGACGCTTAAAAGTCAGGATTGAACAGCAAATTGTTCCACACCTTCGATGCAGCGAATTTAAGTCTTCTTTTAAAGTTGTAATAAATTTGTACTTCTATTGTTTTTTCCATGTATATGGAAAAGACGGCAAACGAGCGTACGGGTCACCTGGTGGTAAATGATCACCGTCGCCCACAGCCCCGAGTAACTAGTAACAGTACCAGGGTGATCCTATTCTAAGCCGGAATCACACGGCTAAACGTTCTTTTTTCCTAAGTAATAAGTGAGGAGAGACATGACTATACTACAGGATATCGAAACAAAAACAAGCACATGTGTTCTGTACTCGCCGGACGGCGCGTTCAGTTTTCTTACACAAGCGTAGTCTATAATCAGTATCACAAAACGCTAAGTTACTTAATACCAAATTTTCCAACAAAGTGACTCTTATCTTTTCTGATAACCAGTCCCGAAGTCCATACAATACTTTTAATGGATAGAAAAAAATCTAATGGCAGCGATCATATGTCCAGTCTATCTTCATTCACTATCGATCATAAGTCCTAATATTTGCGCGACTTCAACTTTTTAATATCTTGACCATAGATTTGAAGTATTGGATGCATGGTATTGACCTTATTACATTGATATTTTGTACCAAGTACAATATATTTAGACTTCGTAGTTTTTAAAATAAGCTCGTTGTCGGTAACCCATGTTTGGATAGTCTCAAGATCTTTGTTCATTACAGCGTGGCGAACACTAATTTTGTGTATCGAGCGCCCTAGGCAAGGAAAATCAACATTCATATCTATCGTCAGAATCGCGATATCGTCTACTGGTATTGTACTGTTGTAGCTCAGAGTATACCTCGAGTATACTCTAAGTTTTCTAGTATGTATCTAGACACATATTTTACGTTATCATTCTTGAAATATGTTTATTTTTTTCTTGTAAATATTGTATTGGAATGTTATTTTCAGTTTATTTTGGGTATAAGATGTAATCGACATAATATATGCTAAAAATGACCTTTCGCTCACTTTTCTATTTCGGCTCAGGATCTGTTGTCCTGTGCATTAACTCATCTGGATATATTTTCCTTATAAGTTGTTCTTCGCCACAAAATTCCCCGTCCCCTTAATGTTCAATGTTTTTTTAATGTTTGTGTTTAGACCTCTATCTAAATATATTAAACAGTTTTAAATTGCATACAATCATTCTTATTACTAGCCCTTTGTGCAATATATAAGATGTATTTAATATAATGTAGAAAATATTGATTTAATATAATGTAGAAAATTCGTTAAAAGAATGAAAGTATAAATAAAAGAGTGAAAGTTGTAGGAAATTGTGTTCAATCAATGATGTGCGATAACGTATTATATATATTTTTTTAATTGTTATAGATGAATGCAATTTCAGCCTTTTAACTAGATCTTTTTTAACATGCATTCTCCTGTACTTGTGTACTTATATTATATATTCTCTCAATATACTTTGATTATTTGTCTTAAAAAAATATACGTATATCAAAATACAAATTTTCCTTCGAATTAGAAAAAAAAACTTAAAAAACTTTATTTCTGTCGGGGTTCACCCCTGTTGTTGTTCACTGTAAATTTTTTTAATAGTCTTATTTGAGTAGTTTATTAAATCATCAATAGGATCAGACTAGTCTGAGGTATAATGTATATCAACTAAACACTTCATATTTGTCATACGCTTTAGAATCAGTTATGATCTGTATTATTACTTTATATTTTAAACATATTTGTTATTCCATGAAATTAAAGAAAACAGTTTTGTAAATATGTAAACATATTTTTTAAATCTCAATTTTTGTGATAAGCCTAATTATAATAAATAATAAAAGCTAAAATTGTGCTAAATCAATGATGAGCGAGAACATGGGCTGGAGCATGAGCGGCGTGTACTGAAGGTGCTGAGTTACTGACGACAGCGTTGAATCCACTGTGAGCATCAGCACTGTATTGAACAGTACGTACGGAACCGTCAGCTTCAAGCAAAGAGTACTCGCCATGTACTACATCACCATCGCGGCTTTCGTGCTGGGATTTGTTGTCACCGGAGTGACCGTCGGCTACAGAGTAAGAGAAGTCGTACTTGGGGTGAGAGTATTCATCTACTTGGCCGGCAATAACGCTGTGCACGGGTGCGGCGTAATGAGCCACGGGAGCGGCAGCATAATGAGCAACGGGTGCAGCAGCGTAATGAGCCACTGGAGCAGCAGCGTAGTGAGCAACGGGAGCGGCAGCATAGTGAGCCACAGGAGCCACGGCGAGTGCTGCACGAGGCTGGTCATGACGTTGGATTGATTGAGATGATACAGCTGCGGCTGATGAATAGTGAGCAGGTGCCGCGTGATATGCTACAGGTGCAGCGTGGTAAGCCACTGGAGCAGCGAGGCCGTGAGGTTGATCATGACGCACAATGCTTTGAGAGGAGACAGCAGCAGCTGGAGAGTAGTGAGGGTCTGACAGAAGACCTGCAGTAGCAACTGCCAACAAGGCGCTTACTCCAAAGATCTGTCAAAATAAGTTAGTAAGTTATTTTTATGCTGCTTACATTCTAATGAATAAACACAGGGTCATATTTTAAATAATTAAATACTCTTGTACCAAATTCGAACCCACAATGACATATGCATTTTGATATGATGAGGCTGCTCTACCGCTGTGCCATATTTATCCAGTAATATAAAAGAAACTTACTTTAGAGAACATGTTGTTATGTAAATTGATTGGTGACTGTTAAATAAGATATATTAAGTGCCGCTTATATAGTTGCTCTTGTTTTACTTTAGACGAGGTCAAGACTGTAAAAGTGTACCTTTTGAAGTACAAAATGTCAAAAAATCTTTCTCCTTAAAAACTTTGGCTTAATTACTTTTTATTGTGATAAATATTTGCAATCATTGAAACGTCTAGTTAAATATCTAGAGCATTTTGAATAACTTTATTAAATTATTAGGTTTATGTTTCATACTACAGCCGCTGTATTCTGAACAACTACGACCCAACAATTTAAACTTTGTTAGATTTTTTACATATATAAAAAAAACTAAAGGGAACACATGATACATGGAACTGACACTGTTTTTTATCAGTACAGGCACCCCTGCAGTTTCGACCCCGCTTTTAGTTTATTTAAAAAAAAATCAATTTTAATATAGCCGCAATATTGCAATTTTTTCCTCAATTAAATACTTTCCTCACCGCGGAGTTTTAGTCGAAGTCGAAAAGTCAAATATTAAAAAAAATATAAATATGTTTATTGCAAAAATACAATTGTAATATTTTTATAATTAGAAAAGACACCCACTGATTTCACATTTTAAATTACTAATTAGTTTTTTTTGAATTTGCTTATAATATATGTATATATATATATATATATATATATATATATATATATATATATATATATATATATATATATATATGTATATATATATATATATATATATATATATATATATATATATATATATATATATATATATATATATATGTATATATATATATATATATATATATATATATATATATATATATATATATATATATATATATATATATATATATATATATATATTTATAAATAAAAGTAAAAAAATCACATTTCACAGTTGAAAGGTATCGGTGGTGGTGAAAAATCCATTAAAGGTACAGTCGATATAACAATTCATTCTCGTTTTGATGATAACATTTGTTTTAACATTTCAACGCTTATTGTTGACCGCATAACAGACACTTTGCCTTCTGTTCAAGTTGACGTGTCTTCGTTAGATTACCTCGAAAATCTGAAGCTCGCTGACAGAACGTTCGCGCATCCCGGGCCACTAGATGCTCTGATAGGAGCTTCTGTCTTCCCTCACTTAGTATTACCAAACACAGTACGTAGCCACGGAGATAATGTACCTTCCGCTATTGAAACTCTATTTGGGTTCGTTATTATGGGTTCCGTACCCACTTTATACGATTCTAACCAACATACTTTCTGTTGTTTGTCAACTCTCGATCCCGTTTCGTCGCTGCTTAAACGATTTTGGGAACTCGAAGAGGTTACCGCGCCGCCCGCTCAGAACCCACATGATCTTGAATGTGAAGATTATTTCCGCGCCACCACTGTTCGGGAAGATAGTGGTAGGTATATTGTGTCACTTCCTTTCTGTGACGATCCCTATTCGCTGGGCGAGTCGTATGACATAGCCCTTAAACGTTTTCTTTGTTTAGAGAGAAAATTTACATTATCATCGGATACTCGCGCCGCTTATAACGAAATAATAAGTAGCTATATCAAACAAGGCTACTTACATCCTATTATTATTAGATGCGATGATAAATTAAGCCCCAAATACTTTATCCCGCATCACGGTGTGCTTCGGGAGGACAAGTCTACGACACGGCTCCGCGTGGTTCTAGATGGAAGTTGCCGAACTACGTCGGGTAAATCCCTCAATGATATTTTGCACGCAGGACCTAATTTACAGGGAAATCTATTTACCATTATAATTAATTTTCGCTTTTTTCAAATAGCGCTTTCAGCCGACTGTAAACAAATGTTTATGCAGATAGGTATGAAGGAAAATGATCGCAAGTTCCAGCGTATTTTATATCGATTCGATAACAATACTGCGGTTGGGGTGTATGAGTTCAGCCGCGTATGCTTTGGACTTAAATCAAGCCCTTACCACGCTTTGCGTGTAGTTCATCAACTTATACAGGATGAAGGCAGTAATTTTCCCGCCGCAACAGCTATCTTGTCTTCCGCTTTATATATGGACGATATCGCCTTCAGTGTGATGTCTGAGCCACAAGCTGTTGCAGTCTCACAGGAGCTTATTGCATTGTTTAAATGTGGTCAATTTGATTTAGTTAAATGGACCAGTAACTCCGACCAGGTTCTATCGCATATACCTGACTCCCATCGATCTGTTCATACAACTCAGTTTGATCAAAAGGCTGAAAAAATCTTAGGCTTGCATTGGAACCGTGCTAGTGACACATTGCGTTTTGAGGTTAGCACGCCCAGTGATAACTGTACTAAGCGCGCTATATTATCTACTGTGGCAAGATTATGGGACCTATTGGGATTAGTAGCTCCCTCTGTTTTATACGCCAAGCTCCTAATTAAGGAGCTTTGGTTATTAAAATGTGATTGGGATGACACACCTCCCCAAAATATTGTCACTGCTTGGAAGCAATTCTGCTTCGAGCTGCCCGCGCTACCAAAATACGTATCCCGCGTCACCTAGGCTTAACAAATGGTTGCAGTGTAAACCTTATTGGGTTCGCAGATGCCAGCGAGCGTGAATATGGAGGTGTGGTTTATATGCAGATTTTTGACGGCACTACCATTAAAGGTACAGTCGATATAACAATTCATTCTCGTTTTGATGATAACATTTGTTTTAACATTTCAACGCTTATTGTTGACCGCATAACAGACACTTTGCCTTCTGTTCAAGTTGACGTGTCTTCGTTAGATTACCTCGAAAATCTGAAGCTCGCTGACAGAACGTTCGCGCATCCCGGGCCAATAGATGCTCTGATAGGAGCTTCTGTCTTCCCTCACTTAGTATTACCAAACACAGTACGTAGCCACGGAGATAATTTGCCTCCCGCTATTGAAACTCTATTTGGGTTCGTTATTATGGGTTCCGTACCCACTTTATACGATTCTAACCAACATACTTTCTGTTGTTTGTCAACTCTCGATCCCGTTTCGTCGCTGCTTAAACGATTTTGGGAACTCGAAGAGGTTACCGCGCCGCCCGCTCAGAACCCACATGATCTTGAATGTGAAGATTATTTCCGCGCCACCACTGTTCGGGAAGATAGTGGTAGGTATATTGTGTCACTTCCTTTCTGTGACGATCCCTATTCGCTGGGCGAGTCGTATGACATAGCCCTTAAAAGTTTTCTTTGTGTAGAGAGAAATTTACATTATCATCGGATACTCGCGCCGCTTATAACGAAATAATAAGTAGCTATATCAAACAAGGCTACTTACATCCTATTGATATTAGATGCGATGATAAATTAAGCCCCAAATACTTTATCCCGCATCACGGTGTGCTTCGGGAGGACAAGTCTACGACACGGCTCCGCGTGGTTCTAGATGGAAGTTGCCGAACTACGTCGGGTAAATCCCTCAATGATATTTTGCACGCAGGACCTAATTTACAGGGAAATCTATTTACCATTATAATTAATTTTCGCCTTTTTCAAATAGCGCTTTCAGCCGACTGTAAACAAATGTTTATGCAGATAGGTAGGAAGGAAAATGATCGCAAGTTCCAGCGTATTTTATATCGATTCGATAACAATACTGCGGTTGGGGTGTATGAGTTCAGCCGCGTATGCTTTGGACTTAAATCAAGCCCTTACCACGCTTTGCGTGTAGTTCATCAACTTATACAGGATGAAGGCAGTAATTTTCCCGCCGCAACAGCTATTTTGTCTTCCGCTTTATATATGGACGATATCGCCTTCAGTGTGATGTCTGAGCCACAAGCTGTTGCAGTCTCACAGGAGCTTATTGCATTGTTTAAATGTGGTCAATTTGATTTAGTTAAATGGACCAGTAACTCTGACCAGGTTCTATCGCATATACCTGACTCCCATCGATCTGTTCATACAATTCAGTTTGATCAAAAGGCTGAAAAAATCTTAGGCTTGCATTGGGACCGTGCTAGTGACACATTGCGTTTTGAGGTTAGCACGCCCAGTGATAACTGTACTAAGCGCGCTATATTATCTACTGTGGCAAGATTATGGGACCTATTGGGATTAGTAGCTCCCTCTGTTTTATACGCCAAGCTCCTAATTAAGGAGCTTTGGTTATTAAAATGTGATTGGGATGACACACCTCCCCAAAATATTGTCACTGCTTGGAAGCAATTCTGCTTCGAGCTGCCCGCGCTACCAAAATACGTATCCCGCGTCACCTAGGCTTAACAAATGGTTGCAGTGTAAACCTTATTGGGTTCGCAGATGCCAGCGAGCGTGAATATGGAGGTGTGGTTTATATGCAGATTTTTGACGGCACTACCCGTACAGTACAACTTGTTTGTGCCAAGTCGAAGGTCTCACCTGTAGAAATAGTCTCTATAGCGAGACTGGAATTATGTGCAGCTGTACTGTTATCAGAGTTATTACGGAAGGTCATTGATACAGTGTCAATTCAGTATCCTATCAACTCTGTTTACGCATTCATTGACTCTAAAGTAGCGCTGGCCTGGATACACTCATCTCCGCATCGTTGGCACACTTTTGTTGCCAATAGAGTGGTGAAGCTGACCGATTTCTTACCAGCTGACTGTTTTTACCATGTCGCTGGATCTCAAAATCCCGCCGACTGCTTGTCTCGTGGTCTTACTCCAAACAAACTAGTTGAACATCATCTTTGGTATAAGGGACCTTTGTGGGTACCTTATGACCCCTCAGAGTGGCCTATCAATAAATTTAATTATGATAAATCACTCGCAGATGTACCAGAACATAAATCAGTTTCATGTACGGCTACTTGTAATACTCCGGAATCGTTAATTTGTACCCTTGCACGACGTATGTCAAATTGGTCAAAATTGCTTCGCGTGATTGTATACATTTATCGCTTACTGAAGCAACTACCTCGTAACACAACTGTAACAACTTCAGATCTAGACTTTGCTGAGGGTAAATTATTAGGTACAATTCAGAAAATTTATTTTTCTGATAACATAGAAAAAATTAAACTTAATAAACCTTGTTCCAGACCAATTATGAAACTTAGACCATTTCTCGGTTCTTACACAATAGAGGCACTCATTAATTCGCGCCCCCTCACCGTTCTGAGTTGCGATCCATCCGAACCTACCGCGCTTACACCCGCACATTTTTTGCATTCAGCTCCTTTGTCATCACTGCCAGCTGCTGAAGTCACCTCTGTAACTATACAACAGCGACACTTACTTTTAGATAGGCTGGTTCAATCGTTTTGGAAACGATGGCGTATGTCTTATCTTCATCAATTACAAGTCAGAGCCAAATGGAATACGCCAACGGTCCCCATACAAATAGGAACAGTTGTTGTCATCGTGACAGACAATGCGCCGCCTCTTTCTTGGCCTTTAGCTGTCGTTGAAAAGGTTCACAGCGGCAAAGACGGGACAACTCGCGTGGTTACCGTCAGAACCGCGAAAGGATTTTACGTAAGGCCTGTGGTACGTTTGTGCCCATTACCAACACAATAATCCTTGGTTTCAGCGTTGTATATGTTTTTTTTTTTTTAATTTGTATACTTTCTATAACCGCCTCAACTATTGTTAGTTTTATTTTATATATTTTATTTATTTTACATAAGATTTTGTAAACTTTCTATACTTAATATACATCCAACACTGTTACACACATAAGGTAAAACTTTAGATCATAGTATATTTTAAAGGCAACCCTTTAAGGGCGGGGGTATGGTTACGCCATCTGTTCATACTTTCCTAGATTATATATTCCAACTATGTAGGTAGCTTTGATTTTGTAAATCAATCATATTTTCTACGAGCTTACTACCTTACTTTGAGTACTCGCCTACCACCCATTCGCAAGAAGACCGCAAAGGGAACCACTTGTGTCATAGTCAAGTGTGAGACCTATAATAACCGCATCCGCGCCGCGCCTTTTCGCAAACACTGTTTTAAAAGTAAGAAATATATCAACAACCTATTTAATTGTGATATTTAAAAGAACATTTACATTAAATTCATCGTGCCCGTGTACACGTGGTGATATCAGTTAGGCGACGCCATCTTCCACGCCACCAAATATCAAGAAGCCTTTGGGACTGGTGAACAACGCCAAGAAGCCATCAACAGGTAGGCGAGTCTAACTATTCTAAAGCTCGTATCTTTCTCAAATTCATATTTAATCCAGTAATCCTCACAGTCTGCTATATTAAAAATTGCAGTATCAATATATATATATATATATATATATATATATATATATATATATATATATATATATATATATATATATATATATATATATATATATATATATATATATATATGTATATGTATATGTATATGTATATATATATATATGTATATGTATATGTATATATATATATATGTATATGTATATATATATATATATATATATATATATATATATATATATATATATATATATATATATATATATATATATATATATATATCTAACATACATGTTTTGTTTCTTAGAACGGCCTGTGGTGTTGAGTTCGTTCGTTAAAACAACCTTAAATAATCAGTTGAATTTATTCAAATCCTAATAGGAGTATTTTCAATTTTTTGCCCATTCGTTTTAAAGAATTAATTTAAAAAAAATACATTCATCTTATAACATTACTATGATAATAACTATTATCATATAATATATAATTATAATATTATATTTATTTAACTTCTTATAGATGTCTTAACTTAATATTAGATGTATTAATTATGTGTTTGAATTAAATGTGTTTTACACCTACGAATTTGATCACAGTGCAAATAAGTATAACGGGTTGGATATAAATGTGATAATATTACCTTTTATTTCAATGTAAATATTTTATTATAATAAAAAGTTAACCCTAAGTTTTTAGGAGAAAGAATTTTTATATTATGTATATCAAAAAGTTCACTTTTACATTGTTGACCTCGCCTGGCGTAAAACAAGAGCAACTATATAAGCGGGACTTGTTATATCTTATTTATCAGTTATCAACAATCAATTTACTTAACAACATGTTCTCTAAAGTAAGTTTAAATTAATGTTACTGTATAAAGCGCTTAGCTGTGTCATCATATGAGAATGCACATGTAAATAGTTACAAAACTATTTGGACAGTAAAATGAGGCCTTTGCTACTAGAAAATATATATGAGCTTAGTGATGTATCAAATCTTTTCTTAATAAGGTCCAATATATCTTCGAATAAAAGTGTAATGTAACATTTTTATAACCGATTTACTAATTTATTTTTACAGATATTTGGAGTAAGCGCCTTGCTGGCAGTGGCTGCTGCAGGTCTTCTGCCAGAGCCTTACTATTCTTCAGCTGCCTCTGTGTCGTCTCAAAGTATTGTGCGTCATGACCAACCCCACGGTATTGTCGCTGCCCCAGTAGCATACCACGCTGCACCTGTAGCGTATCATGCAGCTCCTGCTCACTATTCATCAGCCGCAGCTGTATCATCTCAATCAATTCAACGCCATGATCAGTCTCGTGCAGCTCTTGCCGTAGCTCCTGTGGCTCACTATGCTGCCGCTCCTGTTGCTCACTACGCTGCTGCTCCCGTTGCCCACTACGCTGCTGCTCCCGTTGCCCATTACGCTACCGCTCCCGTGGCTCACTACGCCGCTCCCGTGCACAGTGTTGCAGCCGGCCATGTAGATGAATACTCTCACCCCAAATACGACTTCTCTTACTCAGTAGCCGACGGCCACTCTGGTGATAACAAATCCCAACACGAAAGCCGTGATGGTGATGTAGTTCATGGCGAGTACTCTCTACTTGAAGCTGATGGTTCCGTACGTACTGTCCAGTACAGCGCTGATGCTCACAGTGGATTCAACGCTGTCGTCAGTAACTCAGCACCTTCAGTACACGCCGCTCATGCTCCAGCCCACATTCTTGCTCATCATTGATTTAGTACAAGCTTAGCTTTTATTATTTATTACAATTACGCTCTTACCACGAAAGTTGTAATTAAAAATAATTTTATAAATTAATTAAAAGTGTTTTCTTTTGTTTCTTTTACACATATTAAATGTTATTCGTAAATCTTTGTATACAACCCTTGAGAGGTTTCATAAGAATTCAGAACATAAGTTTATGATTTTTTTTTATTTTATCTTAATCTGTTAAATGCGTTATTGTTATGTTTTCTTGTACACATTTTGCACAAAGGAAAGATTTCTTTACATACTCTGTCATGTGCGGAAACCTAATGGTAAGTTCATATTAAGAACTTTCCATTTTTATTATTATAAATAATATTCATTTGTTCTTAATTACATTTATGTATTATTTTTATTGCTCCACTCATTCAACTTTATCCCGCACACGGCAAGGTAGACAGTGAAAAGGTGTCGTGCCGTGTTTTGCCCTATACCAGAGCGAAGAAATAAAAAAAATAAATATTTTAAATTGAAAATATCAAATATTTACATTTCCGCGAGTGTGTATCGAACCCATAACCTGTCGGTTACAGTCACACGCTTTTACCGCGCCACGACAGGCCTCAATTTTTATTGATTTTATTGAAAATAGAAAATAAATTTTATTATTTTTAATGTTCAAGAAAGAACGTAATAAAATTAGAGAGTTGACGATAAGTCCTTTTTTAATAATTTTAGTGGGTGTATAATTCTTTAAGAAAATTATAGGTTTGCTGAAATATGTTTTTGCTTAAGTAATCCGTTTCATTATTAAGCACCCGGTCTTTTAAATTGGTTCTGGGTGTGTGAAAAACAATGACGATATTGTTGTACATAAAACAAAAAATAACATATATAAAAGGAACATTATAGATTTTGTAGCTTAGTAGACATTGCTAGTTTATTTGCTATGATAGACCATCAAGTTATAAAATACTCAGATTTACGCTGTATCCTGCACATTGCAGGGGAAACTTGGGAACCTACTGTTAAGACACTCCATTGCACCTCCATTCTCCACTTTCCATCGTTTTTTTATGTACAAGACATGGCAAACAAGCGTACAGGTCACCTGATGGTAAGTGATCACCGACGCCCACGACGCATGTAACTCCAGAGGAGCTACAGAAGCGTTGTCAGCCGCCAAGATGGATGGGCAGCGGGGTCCGGCATGACCCAATGCGAAACGCAGTGGCCAAAGCCACTACTTAATGCCGGTTTTAAATACCGGGGGTGGTAATAACCCGGTCAAGTCTGTCCATGCGTGTTGCGATTACTGACAGCATGACTCTCCTACATGTACTTTAGTCGCCTCTTACGACACTATCAGCACCAGGGTGACCCTAATCTAAGATGGAATCACAGAGCCTAAAAATATAAGGCATTACGTGTTAAGTGACAGAACTCAACACCGCACTTTGCCACAAGACAATGGTAACAATACCAGCTATGAAATTAAAACTTTTTAATTTCCTCGAGTCAAATTCAAAAAAAAAATCTTTAATATAATGTTACATGCTTCGTTTTTTGAACGTCATTCAATTTACCACCAGTTCACTAAAGTTACTCCCTCAGACCTGAAAAGAACCGGCGAAAGAAACTTAGCGGAGTATGTTTTTTTTTCTTTAATCAAACTTTATATCATAATATTATAATTGACACTGATACATTGCCTTATAAATGCTTTTTAAGAGACACATACCAGCATCAGTTGTAAAGCGCCAAAATTACATAAGCTACTATAATTAGTGAAATCATAATGTCTATTATACATGAGTTTATGAGAATTAAAATGTGATAATATATTTTTTTCAAACATTTTACTAAATAAAGGTAGTCTAAAATTATTTGGATCTGACGTACTAAACGATTTAAATATTGGAACGATTTAGGTTAATTTCATTATGACAGGACGCACACTATATTCTATACAATTATTCAAATTCAAATATTTTTATTCAAAATAAGAAGTTACAAGCTTTGTTTTTTGAACGTCTAACAATTTACCATCAGTTCACAAAAGTTACTGCCTCTAGACCTGAGAAGAACCGGCGAAAGAAACTCAGCGGGACATGTCCTTTTTTTTTATTCAAAACTATTTTTTATATAATTAGGTGACAATGATACACTTAAAATAAAAATTAAATATATCAACAAGATGAAGAGCAACAGCGTCTATTATATAACTAATTAACTTGACAGAAAACCCCATTGATCTGATTTTTTCTGTCTGTATTATATTTGTGGACGCACTCTTTGAGCAATAACTTCGTGACAGTTGTGGAAGCTATAAGGATTTTAGTTTTCTTGATATTATAACTGCTGGTTTCACCATTGTCAGTTTTTAATATAAATTCATAGTTACAAATCTTTGTATTTCCAGTTTCACAATTTATTATGTTTCATGTTGTTGTAATTTTGTCAGAGAACTTTTTAATTTTGTGTCTAGTATATAAAAATATTGCCATGGAAAATACTTTTTTTTAGCAATTTGGATTGTTCCTAACATAACTAATAAAATATTCTGCTCAGTTTCACGCTGTATCCCGTACATGGCAGGATAGGCAGAGGTAACTTGGGAACCTAGTGTTAAGACACTCTATTCCACTTCCTTTGCTCAAGCCGTTCCGTTTCCGCCAAATTTGAGGTACTGCGTGTTAAGTGGCGGAAATCAACACTGCGCTTTGCCCTGTTACCAGAGCGAAGAAATGAAAATATTAAATATTGAAATTGAAAATATTAAATATTTCATTTCCTCGAGTGAGGATCGAACCCACAACCTATCGTTTACAGTCATACGCTTGTGCCGCTGCACCACTACAGGCCTCAAAATATTCACTGTGGGTATATACTTTTAAAAAAACACTGTGGTTATATGCTTTTTCACTATAAATATCATATAAACTTTGTCTAATCTTATGAAATCACACAGTCACTCAATTAAATGAAAAGAAACTACTCGAATTTACTGTTTGAGAACTGAATACAGCATTAAACTCATTTTTAATAACATTAAAAAAATCACATATACTAAGCTGGATTTATTATTAAGATCAAGGCCTGTTGCGGCGCAGCGGCACAAGCGTGTGACTGTAACCGACGGGTTGTGGGTTCGCACTAGCTTCCCAAGTCTCTCTGCCTACCTTGCCATGTGCGGGACACAGCGTAAAGCTGAGTAGTAACATATTATTTAAGCTAAATCTAATATTATTTTCTTATGGCAGCTTCTTTAGGTAAGGAAATGTAAACATAATATTTTTTTTTTAACATTTAAATTCATCAATTGTGAGTGATACTCCTGCAATATTTTTTTTATTTACATTTCCTTTTCTCCAGATGAAAATAACTAAAATTATGTTAATACATTAAGCATTTGAAATATTTCTATTTATTATTTGGGAGTAGGTAGCTTCAGACACACAATAATTTAATACTGATTGTCCTTTACAAATCTTATTTAAAATCACATCTATATTTTCCTCCACCTTGATTTTGGGAGGCTATGGGTTGGGACTTCTTATTTCCTATAAAGCTGTCCTGCGCTCCATCAGACTGAGATTGGATAAATATTTCTGATATCTGCTTTGGAAGGATCGGTGAGAGCACTTGACACTCAAAGACATAATTTTATTGAGTGATTTAAAACTCTGTATTTTAAGTGTATAGTTTTACCAGCTAGCCCATAGCATATATATGTGCTCTCTGATTTCTTTCTGAGCACTTTCATATTTGTGAGAAATTAATTGTAATTTACTATGTAATGCTCAATCTCTCTCTCTCTCTTTAGGTAACACCTCAGCTTTATACAATATCTTTTTACTTTTCATATTTTCAGTACCTATATTTATCAAAGTTATTTTTTACATAATTTCTGTCACCAACTAATTCGGTGTAATTTTTACATATATTTTTCAATTTTAATAGTAGCTGTGTTTTTTTTAATATGTTTTCTTTTTCAGTCTTTTTCTATTATTAAGAGCTGGCTTGTAAGTTGTCGAATCATCAATAGTCAAGTCGATTGTTGATATGTCATTTTTATAGATGATGACTGGACAAAGTAGAGAAGGTGTCTTCCCAACCAGTTCCACAAATAGGCTCTGGTTTTGAGAAGCCTTCTCTTTTAAGCTATTATTTTCCTATTTAAATATTTTTTTATTCTTTGGCATCATGCAGTTGTAACTTTAAGTCATCTGTAATCCTGAGGGCTTCCGCATATTCCACTTTTCAGTGATCAAACCCATTGACTATTTACTGCAGTTTATTATTTTATTCCAGTACTTTTGAATGTTCTAAGTATAGTTTTGACAAATTATTTTTAAGAACTTTATTCTTATTAATAATTTGCAGAAATTCATGCTCATTGTCATCCCTCGCTCTCAATCGTTGTTCGCACTGCTCCCTAGATGATTTTAGTTCCTGAAGCGTCATTTGGAGCTTATCGTCTGCCTGACGAGCCTTGGCACCTCTAGTCATTATTTTTGATAATATTATTTGTGCAATAGTATGCGCAGTATCTGGTTAGGGCAGTATGAACTAGTCTCAACAGCTTACGAAAGTTTATTAGTATTAGAGAACAGAGAGAATGCAATAAGTAAAATAGTAAAATTTGAAATATAGCACTTTACCTCCTCGATGACAGCATACGATTAAACACAGTTTAGCAATTTAAAATTTCACACACTATAAAGTACTGAATTTGTGATAACAGTACAAATATGTATAATTCAGAACTAACTTGAACTCACAAATTACACAAAATTTAACAATATAAAATAGTAATATTTTTATTAAATTTCACGGGAGAAGTTTTAAAAGCTGCGACAGGCCTCATTATAAAATGTATATGAAATAAAGTAAAAAAAAATAATGTAATTGAATCATCCAAAACTCCGAATCTCCACGGCCAAAGTCGTACAGAAAATTTATACTATAATAATATTAAACCCTCTCGGTGCCTAGAGGTGCGGGTTCAAATCCTGCTACGTTTAATTTTTTATACATTTTTAAATTTAGTATTGATAATGAATGATATTTCAAAAGATAGTTATTTGTAAATCACTTTAATTTAGTAATGTCTTTGATTTTCGCGATTGTTATACATTTTAAATGAAACACTTTAATTTAGCTTTTCACAAAAGGGCTTTTTTCGGTTAATATTCGTAATTCGTCCTTTTTTGTACGAGTATTGGCTGATTGAATTATGCTATATTTTTATACTTTATAAGTTTACTTTATTGCGTATACATTTTATAAATTGATGGACAATATAGTAAATCTTCCTTGGACATCCACAAATCGAGTGAGTCCCTATGGCATTTCTTCTCTTGTGCTCTGTTCATGTGCTCCTGGGCTGACTTCGCTATTTATTCTGCATATCAATGATATGTTGGAGAACTCTAACATACATTGGCCATGGTTATTTATTGGGTCTCAGCTTTTCGAGCGACTACCAGTATCGTGATCATCTGGAAAGCAAGGCCAACTGGGGGTCATCAGCAGAGCGAAACTGTACTTCACGCCCTGTACAGTGCCCAGGCTCGACTTAATATGGAATACTGTTCTCACCTCTGGACTGGTGCATCAGCTTAAACCATTTGATCGCGTACAACGTAGAGCCGTTTGAATTGTTGGGGACTCAGTGATCTGTAAAGGGCAAGACACTTTAGCTTTGCGTAGAGATGTATCTTCACTGTGCGTTCTCTACCGCATTTATCACGAGGAGTGTTTTGGAGAACTGTTTGACTTGATACCTGCCGCCGAATTTTCTAATCGCACAGTATGTCACAAGTTAATGTACCATCCACATCATCTGGACACGTGGCACTCCACTACTGTGCGGTCTCGTAACAATTTCCTTCCACGTGCCACACATATCTGGAACAGCCTAGCCGCGGCAGTATTTCCAGGTCGATACGACATGGGTACCTTAAAAAAACGCGTCTACTTCCACTTAAAAGGCCGGCAACGCCGCAGTAGCGAGAACAGAGAGAATGCAATAAGTAAAATAGTAAAATTTGAAATATAGCACTTTACCTTCTCGATGACAGCATACGATTAAACACAGTTTAGCAATTTAAAATTTCACACACTATAAAGTACTGAATTTGTGATAACAGTACAAATATGTATAATTCAGAACTAACTTGAACTCACAAATTACACAAAATTTAACAATATAAAATAGTAATATTTTTATTAAATTTCACGGGAGAAGTTTTAAAAACAGGCCTCATTATAAAATGTATATGAAATAAAGTAAAAAAAAATAATGTAATTGAATCATCCAAAACTCCGAATCTCCACGGCCAAAGTCGTACAGAAAATTTATACTATAATAATATTAAACCCTCTCGGTGCCTAGAGGTACCTTAAAAAAACGCGTCTACTTCCACTTAAAAGGCCGGCAACGCCGCAGTAGCGAGAACAGAGAGAATGCAATAAGTAAAATAGTAAAATTTGAAATATAGCACTTTACCTTCTCGATGACAGCATACGATTAAACACAGTTTAGCAATTTAAAAAAACAGGCCTCATTATAAAATGTATATGAAATAAAGTAAAAAAAAATAATGTAATTGAATCATCCAAAACTCCGAATCTCCACGGCCAAAGTCGTACAGAAAATTTATACTATAATAATATTAAACCCTCTCGGTGCCTAGAGGTACCTTAAAAAAACGCGTCTACTTCCACTTAAAAGGCCGGCAACGCCGCAGTAGCGAGAACAGAGAGAATGCAATAAGTAAAATAGTAAAATTTGAAATATAGCACTTTACCTTCTCGATGACAGCATACGATTAAACACAGTTTAGCAATTTAAAATTTCACACACTATAAAGTACTGAATTTGTGATAACAGTACAAATATGTATAATTCAGAACTAACTTGAACTCACAAATTACACAAAATTTAACAATATAAAATAGTAATATTTTTATTAAATTTCACGGGAGAAGTTTTAAAAACAGGCCTCATTATAAAATGTATATGAAATAAAGTAAAAAAAATAATGTAATTGAATCATCCAAAACTCCGAATCTCCACGGCCAAAGTCGTACAGAAAATTTATACTATAATAATATTAAACCCTCTCGGTGCCTAGAGGTGCGGGTTCAAATCCTGCTACGTTTAATTTTTTATACATTTTTAAATTTAGTATTGATAATGAATGATATTTCAAAAGATAGTTATTTGTAAATCACTTTAATTTAGTAATGTCTTTGATTTTCGCGATTGTTATACATTTTAAATGAATCACTTTAATTTAGCTTTTCACAAAAGGGCTTTTTTCGGTTAATATTCGTAATTCGTCCTTTTTTGTACGAGTATTGGCTGATTGAATTATGCTATATTTTTATACTTTATAAGTTTACTTTATTGCGTATACATTTTATAAATTGATGGACAATATAGTAAATCTTCCTTGGACATCCACAAATCGAGTGAGTCCCTATGGCATTTCTTCTCTTGTGCTCTGTTCATGTGCTCCTGGGCTGACTTCGCTATTTATTCTGCATATCAATGATATGTTGGAGAACTCTAACATACATTGGCCATGGTTATTTATTGGGCCTCAGCTTTTCGAGCGACTACCAGTATCGTGATCATCTGGAAAGCAAGGCCAACTGGGGGTCATCAGCAGAGCGAAACTGTACTTCACGCCCTGTACAGTGCCCAGGCTCGACTTAATATGGAATACTGTTCTCACCTCTGGACTGGTGCATCAGCTTAAACCATTTGATCGCGTACAACGTAGAGCCGTTTGAATTGTTGGGGACTCAGTGATCTGTAAAGGGCAAGACACTTTAGCTTTGCGTAGAGATGTATCTTCACTGTGCGTTCTCTACCGCATTTATCACGAGGAGTGTTTTGGAGAACTGTTTGACTTGATACCTGCCGCCGAATTTTCTAATCGCACAGTATGTCACAAGTTAATGTACCATCCACATCATCTGGACACGTGGCACTCCACTACTGTGCGGTCTCGTAACAATTTCCTTCCACGTGCCACACATATCTGGAACAGCCTAGCCGCGGCAGTATTTCCAGGTCGATACGACATGGGTACCTTAAAAAAACGCGTCTACTTCCACTTAAAAGGCCGGCAACGCCGCAGTAGCGCTCCTGGTAGTTCACAGGATCGTGGGCGACGGTGATCACTCGATATCAGGTGACCCGTACGCACGTTTGCCTTGTCTTTTCCATAAAAATAAATAAAATAAAAATAAAATATCTACTAAACTACAACATACGTAAAGTTCCATTTAATTATGTTACAACTATAAAAACTTTTGTTTAATTTTACTTGAAGAAATTTTCTTTAATTTTTGTTTTATTTTATATACAACATTATGTTTTATGTATAACACTAT